>OZ014472.1:39604072-39929846 GCA_963965965.1 Trididemnum nubilum | reverse complement strand
CAGATTCTTGCTAGCTAAGTAGTAGATTAATTTCAACTTTAAAAAGTTTTGGTGAAATGATCTGCTTCTTTTGGCGTCGTATGCACCAACGTAGATTAACTTTAATCTGAGGATTAACAAAACTCAAGTTAAACAAATGGCCGGGCAAATTGCTATAAATCTAATTATAAAATTACCTTAATTCAAGAATTGCGCTTCCGAACTCGCAAAATCAGTTTATTTTAATCCATTAAGTTTAGAAGTGTTGAAGATAGAAACTTGCTAATCGGCGGATTAAAGTTCAGTTCAGTTTTATGTTTGGCGAAAAAAAATATAAAATACTGATTATAAGAAAATGCTAATTTACTATTTGCCGCAGGTTTCATGAGAAGCCTCTGCTCTCAAAAAAAGGTTAAGAACCCCTGCTCTAAGAATAGAGATGATTTATGAAACCTGCAAAGACGAACACAAACACAAAAAATAAATAAAACAACACACAAGAAAATCACACAAAAAATTTGAAAAATTCGAATAGGCCACCCGGTAATGAAAGTCCAAAACAGACCAACAAGAAGCCAGTCATTAAGAGTAGGCCTGTACTGTGACTGAGATCCAAACTATTATGCGTAGTATTGTTCAGTAAAATGTTTTTTCAATTTGATTTTGAAGCTTCGGCAGTTTTAATTTCTGGTGGAATTCCAACATTTGGACCCAGTAAATTAATCCATGTTGGTTGGTGCATAGTGCTTACAATCCTTACTTAGACGGAAAAATTGAGCTTCAAATTTGGGAATGAAGTTCATGTTAGCCGATAAAAAGTAAAAAAAAACACAGTGCCAAATTGAAAAAAATTAATAAAAAGTTAGGTTATCTAAGCTACAGAATGTAGTCTACGGCACAAAAATAATATCAGCCTGTATAAAACAAGCAGAAACAGTGATCTGGATTTTGAAGTGCAAATATATAGAGTCAGTACAAGATTGGAAAGACATATTATCACAAATGTATCGTAGCGACCTTTAGTTAAAAATCGAGAGTAACGTTATTGCTTCTTTCGCTTTGGACGAGTCTTTTTTCCTCGGTTTTCCGCATTTCCGCCCCAACCAACATCATTTTTCGCTAGAGGAGGATATCCACCGGATGGGAAACTCGCATGTTCCCAATACTGCATGATCTGCGATATCAATTTCTTCTTTTCACTCTCCGTAGCTGCAAGTCCAGCAACAAAAGGGAATTTGAACCATAATTAAAGTTAAATTGTAAATTCAATTTAGCTTTGCAGCATAACAATTGGTCTTGAGAAACAGTTTCACTAAGAATAAAAGAGCCAAAGCTGTCGTAAACATTTTATTTAAAAAGAGGCGTTTCGACTAATTACTTAAGTCACAAGAAAAAGTTCTTGTGCATTGTTTACAGATTGATAGTGATTTAATTAATCGAAACGTCTCTATAAATAAAATGTTAGCGAGAGCTTTGGCTCTTTTATTCTTGGTGAAATTTAGCTTTATTTACGGCGAATGAAAAACCACCAAACGCCTACAGTTTCCTTTGCGAACGATAAACTATCAATTTAGAACATGGTTTTTGGTTAGATATAGCATGAATACTGAGCAATGTTTAAGTAGGTATTTTTTTTATTAAATTCGTCCGGAAATGCCTGGTTACTTCAAACACCGTTTCTTCCACATATTGAGTAGAATAAAACGTAAGTGCATGCACACTGCACACTAGGGTGTTTCAAAATTGCACCACTTTCAAATTTTTTAACGGCTCAGCAAATTTCTGATGGAGTTTTGGCCGCTGATTACGAATTTGATATTATTTTTTAATTATGACGTCATTTTGAGGGTTCACGCCTCCATTGTTTGCGTCATTTTTCGACTTTTTTGTGATATCTCACGAACTACATATCGTAGAACCTTAAAATTTACTTCAAACGACGCAGAATCCACGATTTCCTATAAGTGCTCTGTAGATAAAAAAAGCTTATCTGCAACAGAAAATACGTTATACGCAAAAAATGGTTTTGCGCACATTTGCTGCATTAACAGTACACGAATTTATACATTGCTCAGCATCAAAAAAGTATTGTGACGTCATGATTAATATTTATCGCATCTGAAAAACTCATAAAAACTGATTGTTTTAAAACAATATTAAGCAGGGCATCATAGGGGGATTCGCTGACATTTTATTTAATTTTACTTAGCTGCAAGCAGTTCTAGTGGTTCAGCTCCGTAAAACCTAAGTTATCAAAGTAAGAAAGTAGTTTTTGAGTTTAAATAAGGGTGGATACAATGCTGCGGTCAGTTGAAGCAAGCTCTCTAATTGTACAAAACAAGTTAGCAGGAAACACGTTACCGACAACAAGGGAGGTTTTGGAACACTTTTATTACTTTCGTCAGCTTTTGATGGATACTGATCCTAAGTTGTTTGCAGAAAAAATTCTGGTTTAAATGATGTGTAAGTTTTAGTTTAAGCCGAGGTTGTAGGGTAGTGGAAAAAGGCCGGTTTGCCCATCATAAATTCTAAAAGTGTTCAAAATAAATTAAGCGAGTTGTTGATTGATTTGATGCTGCAAGTAAAAGATCTAAAAGATTAAATAGCGCGACTGTTGATGAGATTGGCAGGAAATTTTATTCGATATCAGTAAGCGCCGGTGTGATATTAGCAAAACTTGCCAAGTATACAAAGATAAATGTCTTAGTTCATGCAAATTTGAAAACAGGATCCCTGCAGCTGAGCTTAAATATTACTGGATCAAAGATCTCGAGGCGGATGACATCGCCGAAAGACAAAAGTTTCAATAAACGCACGCAGAAGGCAGCTATTAAAGTTAAACGACGCAACGAAGTGGAGATTAACGTAGTCAGTGCAACATCCTTCAGTAAACGAAAAGTTGCAGAAAATTGCTATGTACACAGCATTTTACCCAAAAAGTTTACTGTATGCTTGTGTATCGTTTGCAGATGCCGTTTTAAAAGTCCTGGAATGGTGTTATACTAACGTTTCAGGTGTTTCACATTTTGCTGATATCTTTCAGCTTCATGGGTCAGTTATTGTTTTTGAAAATTCTTGAAATCTTTGTTATGTGTTAACTTCTCGTCAGTGGTTTCCATAAAAAGCTATGGAATATTTACTTATCTTGTCTATTCTGTTTTGTTGCCAAGTGCGGAATTAAGTGTACAAAAAAATTCAATGCACTCTATGAAACATTTTGTTGTGGCAGTGCAGCAAATTTAGCTCAAGTAAGTCCATGGTCAGAAAAATAGATATTGAATTCGCTACCTTAGCCCACCACCTAACCCCCTCCCCTTACTTATAACCCTTCCCCCATCCACACCCCTCCGTAATTACAACACAACTCGGCTACATAACGCTTGGCTACATCAGAAATATGTTTCGTTTTAACCAAAACTGTTCTAAGCAACTAAAAGTGTCCACTGCCCAAATGGCTTGTGACGTCATATCTGGCAACTGATCAAAACCGTTTTTTGCATGTAACGTATTTTCTGTTGCAGATAAGCTTTTTTTATCTACAGAGCACTTATAGGAAATCGTGGATTCTGCGTCGTTTGAAGTAAATTTTAAGGTTCTACGATATGTAGTTCGTGAGATATCACAAAAAAGTCGAAAAATGACGCAAACAATGGAGGCGTGAACCCTCAAAATGACGTCATAATTAAAAAATAATATCAAATTCGTAATCAGCGGCCAAAACTCCATCAGAAATTTGCTGAGCCGTTAAAAAATTTGAAAGTGGTGCAATTTTGAAACACCCTACTGCACACCCCACTAGTTTAGTTTTGGCATTTTCAACCAGCAGATTGCAAAAAAAAATAATTCCGCATACCTGAAGTCAAAGCATCTTTTATGCAGTAAATGAAATTATTTCTTTTCATTCCAATAGCTTTGGCTAATTTGCACAACAATTCCTTGTCAAGCTCCTGTTAAAAAAAAATTAGGATCTCTTTGCAAGTGCTTTAAAGTGAATAAAATTCATTTTTTCACCATCTGGTACGGTATAAGCAGGCAAGAGCAGTTAACTGGGAAGTAATGCGTATTATATAAACGATGTATTCGTCAAGGCAAATTTCGTCAATTATTGGCGAAAGTTGGTTTCCCAGAAGAATTCGCACTAACAATGCAATTCTTTATCGAGAATTACTATTTTCTGATTTGAATGTGTGTATTACAGAAATTACAAATATCACGTTTGGGCAACTTTGAGGAAAACATAGAGCGAAAAAGCTTTGTGACACTGCACGTCAACAAACTGATTGGCGTGTATTGCAAAACTACCACTAACCTCAAGAAGATACTGTATTACAAAAATTTCTGAATGTGTGAAACACACAATAACCACATTTGGCGTATTTGCATCTTAAAATAGCAATCTTCGTGGAATGGGGTTGACAACCATGACTTTCTTCTGATTATCACAGCATTGTGGACATTGAGGAGCCTACCTGAAGAGCGGATTGAAGTTTTTCCTGGTGGTCGACTCTCAACACATGCATTTGGCTCATAATCTGAGCTTCTGCATCATTATTAAGTCGTTCAATTTCCCTTTTGTTCCTTTCTTGATCAAGCAAACTGAAACACGTAAATTACAATCATTTACCTATCGCTAATTTTTAAATCCTATCCTCTAACATTTACGTAATAGTCGTCAACTTGGTTACGCCAAGATTTATAAGGCTACGCTCTACGAATATTTACCGTTCCAGTAAGTCAGATGCAGAAAGTGAGGAAGCACTCAGAGGCCTGTTATCTACTTCACTTTGCAGAGTCTGAATTTTGAGAGAGTGTTCTGCGCTTAGTCGCTCTCTGAGAACCTAAAAAAAAATGAAAAGTTAAACAAACATCAATATTCAATATCATTATTTTGTTCCAAAAGATTCGAAGAAGTCTAAATAACAGCACCTTTCCATAGCCACTGCAAATAAGTTTGCAACTATCAAGGTAAATTTTGCTTCTGCTCCGTTGACAAGTACATCTTGTAGCTAAAGTTTTCAGCTACAGCGAAAAATATTTTGTATCAAATAATAAGCGCCAGTAAAGGGCTAATCTAAAGTGGTGGTCGAGAACGAAGTAATGTTGACAACTAAATTTTGAAATGAAGTCATAAAAAATATGAGTCGCAAAAGTAATAATTCAATGCAAAATTAACTTGGATCATTCGCCTAGGCCTACCTGAACTTGCAATTCGTGTTCTTGGCGTAGGTGGGATTCAATTTCGTGAATTCTGCGTTGATGGGATTCTGCTAAGCTCTGCATTTGCTGTTTCGCTACATCTAAGTGGGCTGTTTGTTTCACAAAGTTATTCTAAAATCAATCAATCTTAAAAATATTATTCAAGACAGAACAACAAAACACAATCAAAAAGTAATAGTGAACTTTTTTCTAAGCTAGGTTTAAACTAAAGAGTCGCGCTTTTTAGTGACTAGGTAAACAGAGTCAGGACAAAGCTACAACAATGTCAAGAATCGATAAGATGTATTCGATATTTCTACTCGTTTTTGTTTTTTTTGCGCGAAAAAATAAAATTAAACGTTAGCCTACTTTTTTTACCTAAATTTGAGCATATTGACTATCGAACCTTGCAATCTACCAGTTCACAACAATAGCTCTTATAGCGTAGTTCTTAAGTTGCAAATTAAGTGCAGAGATTATATGCGATTTTGTCAAAAATTACTCTTATTTGCTGGTTAAATGTTTGAAGAATTATTACGGGATCTTTTCTTTCTTTATAATATTCCGGGCAATCTGCATTCTGCAACTGCTTGATCAAACAATAGGCACCGGGTTCTATTCTCATTGAGCACTCTTATGCTCTACCAAGTTGGGAGTGAGAACATCACGTTTTACAGCGAGAACGTACCTTTATTTGCTTCAAATGTTCATCTTTTTTCTTTATTGATTTGATTTGCGGAAGAAGATTGTTAATCAAGGAATCAGCTACCAAATCACACAAAAGTGACGTCTGAACAGACGAAATATTATTTCGTTTCAAGCTACAACCAGCTAATTCCATACAACTCATTGAAAAAATTTTGTCTAATGCACTGGAGCAACGCTAACATCCTTAAGGAAACATTCTAACTGCAGATGACACGATAGCAAAAAGGGTCCAGGGAGTTGATGCAAGCTGATGTGGCAGTGCGATTTCAATGCCCACAAAAAAGGTACCCTGGTCGTAGTAAGAATGCTTGCGTCTTGGCGTTATAAAAACTTGCAGTGATAATATCGTGCGAGTAAATTGGTGCTAACCAGTACTTAAATTGTAAAATTTTGCATGAGGGGACGCTTTCGCAGCCTTGACCAAACGCATTCGGAATGCTGATAAAATTTAGCGGAAATTTAGCTTCAAGTTCAGATGCTGTCCCCGAATTTGATTCAAGACCAAAAACAAAAAAAAAAGGTTTTCACTGAAAATCGAAGGGATTTTTTAGTCCCTGAATTCCATTGAAGTCTAAAAAAAGGTCTTCGCCGCAATTTGGTACTATATTCGGCCGGAATTAAGGATTTATTCGTATGTCAGTTACTTTTTCGTCTAATCATTCAGATGTTTAATCTTAATAAAGAGAGCGCTAAAATCTCGTCGGGGGACGATGAAATCTCGATGGAGGAATGCTGAATCTCGATGGAGAGACACGTCCTCCCCTACAATTTAAGTACTGGTGCTAACTTAACGATACTTTGCTGTTTTTTTAAAAAGTCATTTTTGCCAATAATCTTTTCATCATATTGTAAGAAAGAGACTTCACCAAAAATTTCCATCCAGTTTTTTATCAATTCTGACCTCAATCTACTCCACTCTTAAATCGTTACTCTAAAACTAATCCAAACTCAACCCATAAACTTACCCCTTTATAAAAAAGTAAATAAAAAACGCGCGGATAAATATTTCTCTTTTTCATTCGCTTAAACTTAAAAAAGTTCAGTGAAATAGTCACTCCCTTATTTTAAAGACACCATCTGGAGAAGCCGAAATGCGCAATCATAATCCTTAAACGTATGCTGAAATTTGTTTAAATAATGATCAAATAACTGCACAGTAGCTATCGAATATTTAATTTCATTCCAACCTTTGTAACAGTAAAAAACTGTGCACTGCAAGGAGTAAAACCGTCGCTGGAATTTTCGAAACTTTTTCGATTTTTTTCGAGCTGTTTCACCTGCAATTTAAAGTTTTATTAAACTAATTAAAGTTATACACAAAAGACAAAAAAAAACAGTTTGAGCAGACGAAATAAAACATGACAGCAAGCTTAAGAGCAATACTACAGTAAAATATTTGATAAAAATACTACAGTAATTTTTATCAAATATTTTACTGTAGTATTGCTCCAACAGTAAAAATATATTACGGAACAACAAAATAAGAGGAAAAAGGGTTGTCTGTTCATGTAAATGCATGCACGAATTTATGGTGGAACTTGTGCTCTAATTCGACTACGAAAGCCTATCTAAGACCAGAGGGTTACTAAAGTTTTCGTGGGGTTTACCCACTTTTCCTTTCGGAGAAAAATATTTTCTAAATTTTAGCCACTACTCAAGAAATTGTAGGTAATATTCCAGTTCCGAGACATACCAGATTATCAACATCCTCGTCTGATGTAAGTTTATCTTCTTGCCTTTCCTGCAGCAGTGTAGTGATCTGCGATCTTAATATTTCCATGTCAAGTTTAAACGAGGTCACGCATCTTGATTGATCTTCTTCGTTATCAAGCAGCATCAAATAAATATTGTACTCGTCGAAAATTGCTTCTCTATCCCTGCAAACAACCAAAGGTTAATGAGAAGAGTTTTGCGAACTCATTCATTGATGCTTTTGCATCTAATAGGTTTGGTGGTGTGATGCAGCAATGTGTAATGCTTTTGCATCTAATGAGCTCTGGGATTTGGTTAGCCAAAAAACGCTGGCAAGCTCATTCGAAAATGTTCCTTTACCGCTGGTAAATATTATAGTATTATTTGATAAACTTAAAGGCTTTGAAGATGACCTCCAATTGCTTACATGTTAGATATTACACAGTACACACCCACATAACAATAATACCAATCTGTTGAGACAAACAATACGGACCATTTAAACTGCACGATAAAACTAAAGCTCTTTGTCATTGTATTTTTAAATAGTCCAGGTAGTGAAAGAGAAAAGTCAACGTAACTTTATAATTTGGGTGCAAGAGAAATAGTAGTGTAAAAACGGCACCATATTTTTGCACCATTATTACCAATAAATTATACTTAACAGTTTATTACATTCTAAACATGCTTTTTGCAAAGTTCTGTCCAGACTGATGCATCTATACTAGCTGATATTTAAAATGATTCTTGACGCAGAATAAAAATTAATTTACCATGGACTCTGAGGTAGCCGCAATAGTATTTTTCTATTCTATGAAATACGCATAATCGGTCTGAATTATCATCTGTGCATGTACAATTATCACCTATGCAAACTTACTCATCTGCTAGGTAAAGCTGAGAATCTGTGAAGATTTTGCAAAGTCGAAAATTATCGATTCTTTGTTTCTTCCGCACTGAATCGGATACAATGGGATCTAAATCCTCTTCTTGCGTTCTCTTTACAGCTTGTAAACTTCGTAATAATGATGTTTCGCGGTCGATAATTTTTGTTTGGATTTGGTTCATAGTTGACACATCGTCCGAAGCTCTCTAAACACACGAGAATTTGTGATCAGAATATATAGACGCAACCGGTTTTACGCGAGACGCTTTGACGCAGCCAGGTTAACTTTGAGACATTTTGAAGTATGTCTATTGTCTATTTATCCATTTGCGACTTTACTTGACTTGCTCGAAAAGTTTTTCTTTGATACTAAAAATTACATAATAAATAAATACGTTGAATTACTCTGTTGTTTTGATTAAAAACAGTAAAGCGTTATAAAAAAAAATAGTAAAACTTCTAAACGTTTTGGACTTAACTATGTCCATCATCAGTAAAAATAAATCAGTAAAGATAAAAATACTTTGTTCTTTTTCGTCAATTCATTCAAGAACACTTGCGCTTCTCTCTCGCTGAGAACTTCATTTGTGAAAAGTGACTCACACAATTTCTCCTGCATGTCTTCATACGCAGCTTGCAATTTCATTTTGGTTTTCTAAACAGAAACAGTACTATTTAGTTGCACCGGTATAGTGATCGAGTGGTAATAAAAGATAATTGCCACCAACCATTGAACTCTTTTTTACCCTATTGCCCCCATCTATCGTCCTCTATTGCATTACTGGGAACTACTTGTATTATCCGAACGGTCACTTAGCAGCCACTATGGACATAAATCATATTGGGTGTTTTTTTATACTCATCTTAAATGCTTTAATAGTCTCGCTTTTAAAAGCAACGTGTTTTTTGAATTACAGTACCGTACCTTTTGTAGCTCGTTAAGTTGATAGATTTCCCTTTTGGTCAATTCCTGAAACGCTTCTCTTTCTTGGCTTTGGTGATCCGATATCAAAGCGAAATAAGCCTAAATATGACGTAGCATTGTTATTTGCAGTAAATTGTGAGGTTTAAAATCAATATATATACATTACAATTGTAACGAAAACTACCTTGATTTTAACTACCGGCGCAGCAGTTTTAGAGTTCCAAACTATTCTGTTTGGCAAAGCAATAATTTATTTCACTTGTAACATAGCATCAAGTTTTTTTCACCATAATGATCAAAATTTTCGATGGTGTAAACAGCGAAAACCTAAAAAAGACATTTACAGTTTACAAGTCTAAAACAAAGTTGTAAACGGGCCGACTTATAGACAAATATTAAGCCCGAAAGTTAAGATAGGAGTAAAAAATGTGTATTGCTCGTAAGCCGTTTAAATAAAACTACTTATGGCTGATAAATTGTGACGCAATAATAATAATATTAAGCCCTACATTTTGTCAAACTTAAGCCCGAATCCGACGCCAAAAGCCCGGCCCGACTTACATCTCTGATCTGAAACACTGCCCACTTAGTGCATCAATATAATGCATTTTCAACTTAAAAAATGAAAAGCAAAAAGCGTACTCTTACATGAACTTTTTGTGATGATGATACAGGCACTTCATCACTCATTAATCGCTCCTTTGCCTTGTTTCTGATTAAGTGAGAAGATGAGGTAACCTTTTTTCTTTGCTCTAACGCAGAAACTTTGAGATCTTCTGTTACTCTTTCAAGATCTTAAACAATAGATAAAAAAAATTAGCCATGCAATTTTTTATGTTTCAGAGTTTTAACATTATTCTATACAAATAACATGCGTAACCTTCAATGAGAAATCGGCGTTCTACTAGTATTTTTACTACCAGGACAAACTAGTCCGTTATTTCGCAAAGACGAATGCGCTTCTACCACAGGGATCGGCCCCTTCAAAATTAACAAGGTTAAAAAAAGAAATTCCTTTTAAATACGCATTGATTACTCAATTTTTATTTACAAATGTAAAAGAAAAATTCTATGTATTTACTTGGATTATATTGGAAGCGAAATTTTATTCATAATCCACATAATTTTGACTAAATTGCCTACAAACAGTGCATTAAAAAAGGAAAGGCTTCAGTGAAGAATCTAAACGCCATTGTTAGTCAAAAAAGAGGGAGCAAGCATAAAAGCAGAGGGTGAAACGGATTTAGCAACAAAAGGCTTAAAACTTTCTAGGTTAAACTTCGGATCGATCTGCATGAAAGTAATTTGTTTCAACGCGTTCCTGTGTCATAGCAAACCTTTCCAAAAAACACATATCAAACTCTAGCGCTTTACGTCAAAGCTTTTATTTTCCAGCAAAAAACCTCACGTATTCAGCAAGTCCAGCGGCAGATACCTCGAAAATTAAGGTAAGTGCCGTATTACCGTCTATGACGTCATCAAATTTCTTTTCAACGTCATCCTTTATTCTTTCCCACAACGCATCACTTTCGTCTTCGTTTAAACGATCTGACTCCACCAACCTGTTCAGCATCACTTCAAAGTAATGACGACGTTTACTGCAAAATATTCGCACATGTACGAATGGGATCTGAAACGGATAATCTTGGCTGTCTTTATTTAACAATAAGAAAGCTTTCGTGTTATTCCTCTAAGACGTTTGGATGTGGAACCCTAATCCGGTGGCGGCAAAACGTCTTGCGGAAAAACGTCTTGCTGCAAAACGTCTTGCGGCAAAACGTCTTGTGCCAAACCGATCACGGAAAAAAGTCCTTACCTCAGAATCCATCAAATGGTGGTACTCCAAGTAATTATTCAGTGTTCAAACGGTAGTATTCTGGGGTTATATGATTTCGCGACAAGACGTCTTAGGTAAAAACATGATTGCGTCAAAACTTCTCAAAGTAAAACCAGCCGCAACAAAACCTTTCGCGCCAAAAAATTACGGAGCCTAGTATTCTTATGCCAAAACAAGATAAATTCCAGTAAACTGAAAAATATTTTGTTACCACAAAAATTCTTATAACATCTCAACTTGAGAATCTCCCTATTGTGCAAAACCAAAACAAGGTAAATTCCAGTAAACTGAAAAATATTTTGTTAACACAAAAATTCTTATAACATCTCAACTTGAGAATCTTCCTATTGTGCAAAACCAGCTATAAATCTATTGTAGTAGTTTAAACAACAAAATTCTCCATAAGCAAGGCAAGCCAAACTTTCATGCTTATTCAAATTGGGTGCCTTACAACTCACTTCATTAGTTCTTTCAAAGCCATATTTCCGCTGTGGTAAGCTTGAAGCACCAATAAATTGCGACGAAATGATTGAATCAACACCTGACAAAAACAATAAAATAACAAAAAATGATTCAATGAGAATGCTATAAATTGCCATGAGCACTTTCCCTCCTGCATTCTCTCATCGGCCAGTTGATCTTTTTTCTATATACCAAAGGATATCTAAACAAATCATTTATCTTTATTCAATTTGAGAAAAAAACAAAAAAATCTGAAACTAATTAAAAACTTAAAACACGAAACCACAAATAATCATCCAAAACATACACATGCCTATTACAGCAGTATCTGAGAAACAAGAATATTTTTTTATGTACTAAAGACTTCTCATTTTTCAAGCGCTAGAGTGTAAAAATATAATCCGTTTAACATGCCCACTTAGTGAAATTGCTTTCTTTCGAAAAAGAAAAAAGCAAAAGAGAACCAAAACTAAAAGCAGGCCATCAAGGGAGAGATCCGCGCTTGTATGAACCAAGTACTCCGCGCTTGTCGAACCACAACATCGCAAAGCACCCTTTTTTGGGTTCTGTTTGCAAGTATTTCGTCCGGCTGGGCCACAACAACGGATAGGCTGTTTGGCCCCTATGGGAAATCAGCGTACAGTCTTTCTCAAGGACCCAACGACAAGTTACAGTTCGGGAATTAAACTGGAAGTCAGCAACCCGACGCTCTGCCATTTGAGAACAGGGGAGATGAAAAGCGACATAGCAAGCCGTTTAGGGAAGTGCATGTAAACTGAAATAAATTCAGAAAAAAATTATTTTCGCGTTCTCAGCTAAGATTAAAGTCTCTACCTGTAGTTGGTAGTTTTGATTTTGCTGGATGTTCGCTTCAATGTTTTTGAAACATTTGACTAGAACTTCATGAATCAGAGCAGCATCTTTAAATCCAACCAACTCCAATAAACTACACTCAAAATTGTGGATAGCAATGTGATAGTCGGAAAACTTAAAAACACAGCACTGAGTTAGCATCGCAATCAACGTGTGTTTTGCTAAGAATTATTGAACTACCGTATTGAGCACAGTATAAGCAAAGCAGGAAAAACTTTTGTGGTAACAGCGCTGAGTTAGACACAATGTTGGTACGATCATTCAATCGTAGATATCATTAGCATTCAGTAACTAAAAATATTCGCCTTAACAACAACTACGCTTTTGTCAACACTAGTATTTCTTGATGTATTTATAAAAGGGCCCTACAAATAGGTCAAAAAGATTTTCACATATGACAAACTCATGTTTAGATTATCTATTTGTAACTGTTTAGTATTTGCGTTATTTTCAAGAGTTTGTTGTTACTTGCCACATTTTGATGCATCGTCACAATTGGGCTGTATAAATTCCAAGCTTAAATTGATAGGACAACACTGACCATTTACATACGAGTTGCACTCATAAATCAAGCTTAAATGATGAAAACATAGTACTACAAAAACAAGGCACTGTTCCGACGAAGGGCAATACAGTAATTGGTATGATTAAACGAATAAAATTTACCAAATTGTTATTCATTTTTTTGGTATTTTCTTCGCTGGCCTGTTCTTTGGATTTCACTTCTTTCACTTGATGAAGAAGCTTACAAAACGCCTAAGAAAAGTTGGGTAAGAAAAGCAACACACTGTACGTTACAAAGCAACTTTAATAAACAATATTTTATGACTTAAAAAATGCTTCTTTTCAAGTTGAAGGATTCAATTGTTTGGATGAGAGTGTGGAGATCATTTTTCCATTTGGTAAATTACTAACCACTAATTGCAAAAAACACTAAAAAATATTGCTTACAGTGCATTAGATATATTTATATATTTTTATCTTTTTTGAAGTAACAAAAAAATTCACTCCACCTACCTTTTCGGCTTCTTGAACAGTAATGTCTAGTTCATCTTTGCTAAGGGCATTGTTTGCAACATAATCATTCAAAATCAGCTTGAAAATCTGCAGACAAACGAATAATACTACGTACAATACTTGCGCTATTTACTAGAATAGTTAAGTTTCGTTAAATTTTGCTTCTTTTCTATTACAAGATGCTAATTTTCTCAAGTTTCATGTATGATGAAATGAAAAACAAGCAAAGAAGTTCAACAACTCCGCAAATTATTAAACATAAAACTTGGTCATCAAACAACAAACAAAATCAGCACTTCAACAAAACTAGCATTATTATATTACCCGGCAATTCATGAAGATCTAAAAAAATGTTTCAAAATTCCAGAGGCCTTAGAACAATTTCAGAGTCGTCCAAAAAGTACTAATTTGCGGACATTCGCAAAAGGTGGAAAAGTAGGAAAAGACAGAAAAGCAGGAAAAGGCGGATGGGGTTTGCATTAGGTTGAACCCTAACCTAACCCTAACCTGCCTTTTAGCACTATTTCCACCTTTTCCTAAGATGGAAAATTAGGAAAAAGGCAGAAATCGTGTTTAAAGGCGGGTTAGGGGTGATTCTAACCCAAACCCCAACCACCTTTTCCAACTTTTCCGCCTCATAAGTCATGTCCCTGATTTGCATGCATGAATTCATGTATTTCAACAAAAGTACAGTACCTACACACCATGTCTAAAAATTCAATTCCAGTGTGATGATTATTGTTTTTGTTGTGTTGTGGTTGAGTGATTTAAGTTAAGGATTAAGGAGACAGAGTGAATCAAGTAATAAAAATGCATAAAAAACTCCCTTGAACCTGCAATGCAATGATAGATGGCGTAACTACTAAAATGGCAGTAACAGAGGCGAAACTTGCTTAATCAAAAATCACTCATAAACAGTTTAAGCAGCAGGCTAAGATAAGATATCGCTAAATTTATGGCGTAAAAAACTCACCAGTAGTAAACAAATGCATCTGTCTTTCCACATGTTAAAAGACATTTCATGAAAGCAACCAAGTGTCTGTTGAACATGGTTGCTCAACATATCTTCGATGGAATCCAGTAACATTATTTCTAGCAAGCAGTTCTGATGGTCTAACAGAAATAAACACAGCAATTTAATTCCCTTCAATTGCACAATGTGGTGGTGCATTTAACCAAAACAAACAAATTTAAATAAAACATGAGTAGGCTTATTATATTTGCAAATGAAGCTTTTGATTTATTTTTCAATCTGTTCAGAATTAAAAGAATAACAAGAGGACCATTGATAATAACATTGAACTTAAATTATGTTGTTAATATGCGTAGAATGCAGCATACATAAAAAATGAGCAGTTACCAAGCAAAAAAAAGGAATTGTTCTAAACCATAAATTCCTACATCTAATTTAATTCAGATACAGAAAATTTTGGAGCAATATAATGCAGTAACTTCTTAGTGGGAACACAATAAATAAGGCCAACAAACCTTATAGAAAAAAAAAAAATTTTCCATTGCATGGAAAAGATATTTTGCAACTGTATCTACTAAATATAAAAGCTATGCCAGTACGGTACCTGTTTTGGTCGAAAATGTTGTGGCCAGTATAGTTTCCATTTTCCACGGCAATTCCTTCTCATCTAAGTTGTTACTTCCTGATGTTGATCTTTTCTATGTATACAAGAATTTTAAAAATCTGCTGGGTAGCAGTTCAATAGGGATGACCTTTCTAAAGTATATTATCTTAAAAAGAAATTAGAAAAAATATTAGTAAAATGTTGAAAAAGGAATGCTGGCAAATAAAAATTACATAGCATGGCCATTACTCTATGAGATTAGAAGGATTGCACAATTAAAGCAATATTTAAATTTCACAAAATCATTATTGATGTTAATTTTTTTTTCGAGTCTCATTTAAATCTACCTTTGCTTTTAAAGTTGACAGCAACATGGATGTCTAATTATTCAAAACTATAAAAACCTCCCTAACTATTGAAAGTAATTAAACAAAAAGTTTCAACATACCGATGCATTACTCATGCCATCCAATCTGTGCATTTCCGATTTATCTTGCATGTGTTGCTTATTTGTTTTCAAACCATTATTTAAATAGCTTTTTAATTTTGCAAAACAGCAATATTTGGTCAGAAGTATTCCTAATAAAACACCAATAATTCCTGCAATTACACCTCCAACACCTCCAATGATTGGATCAAAAATAGGATCACTGCTTTCAATTCCAACACGAATAATACTGCAAGTATCTGACATCATTCAAAGCATAAGCTAAACCTATGTGCCAAAGCTACTTAACAGAAAAACAAAATGTACCATTAAGTCACATATAACACATCAGAAAACAAAAGAATTTTGCAAAAAGCTGTAGTGTAAGGACTGCAATGATAAGAAGCCAAAACAGTAAAACGTTGCTTTAGTGATAGTCTGAATAGCCTGGTAAAAAAATTGTCTACTTGTAATATACAGTATTCTGGATTTCTAATCTTTTTATTTTTGTCTTAGTCCTTTAAAGAACAGAACTTAAGTAAACGAACTTTCAGAGCTTAAACGGTTTTTCAATGTATAAAATAATGATTTCAAGCTATTTTTACAAAAAAAAAAATTGGGGGGTATTTTATTATCCTCTATGTGACAGATATGTCAAAAAATTGTTTTGGGGTTATTCTATTATATTTTATGTAACATATATATCACATTGTCCCTTTAAAGGGTTAAAACAATAAATATATTTTTCTTAATCTTGATAGTGTATTCTGTGTAAAATTTAACCCTTAAAATATTTATTGGGTTTTAAGGTAATCTGGATTTTTATCAGACTTTTTGATTAGTGTGACATATTTTTTCACCCTCATATTGATTCTGCTTTAGTCTATGGTTCACTGTCAACTCAGTTTTTATTATTATTGTTTAGCAACCATATTCTAACATAATTCTTTTTGTTTTTCATGTTTGTATTAAATGTTGATATCGTCTGGGTATTTAAATTTGCTTAATAAATGTTTTTGTATAATTTTGGATATATATACCTTTTTTTTTGTGTTTTTTTTTTGTTGACAATTCATCCATCATTTTTGAACTTCAATTGGATCTTACTCATCCATTTCAACCTGTTGACAATCTTAATAAATCTCGATTTATTAGGAAAAGTATCACTTTTGAACATACCGACAAATGTAGCGATAGTATAAACTTTTGTTTGTAAGTTTACCATAAAAAAAAATTGCAAAACTTTTGCAATGCAAGCAGGGTAAAACAGGTATGTACAAGTAACATAACACTATCTTAAAATTAGTTTAAATGTGTGCGTTGATATTCAATCTAATTACTGCTAGCAAAGGTATACTATAATTCAAAAAAACAAATTTTGCATGAATGCTACAGCAAACACACATTTCCTAGTAGTAGTAGTAGTTGTAGTTTATTAGGAACAAAGGTTTAACACATAAGTCAGAGGTCACATTCGAAAGACAAGGAGCACCGAATAACTCCAAGGTTTTGTAGTCGAGATGCTCCTTGTTAGTTTGCACAATTTGTTATCACACAAAGCTGCAATGAACTGATGAAGTACAGCAAATAGCACAGACAATGTTGTTTGTAGTGAAGCTCCCACATGTTCAAATGCGTTCGGGAACAGTACATACAATGCTTGATCAATGCCTAACAGTGTGGTCAGTAATCTCGCAAAAAAATTTTCTTTGAACTGCTTTTTAAAAGAATTGAAGGGTTTATTTTTTTAATTTTTACTAATTTCTTTCCATAGTTTAGCACCTCTAAATTCGATTTTATTTTGTCCAGCAGATTTAGAGACTCGAGGTAAAAAGTAATTAGATCTGCTTGGTTTTCTAGTTGCATAATCATGAATTTTGTCAATTGTTTTGAAGTTATAATTACATAATTTTGGTAGTTTATTCTTAAAAAGCTTATGCATAAATTTAGCAAGCTCCAAGTTGTAAACATCGTGAAGTTTTAGAAAGCCCAGTTTCTTATACAGTTCACTTACATGAGAAAATTTTTTGTTCCAAGTCATGGTACATATGATATTGTTTAATTTGACTCCAATCTCACGGAGTTGGTTTTGGGCGGCTGTGCCCCAAGCAGTAATGCCGTAATTTAAACGGCTATAAACAAAACTATAATAAAGCATAACTAGAGCATGGGCATTCACAAAGTCACATATATGATGCGGTATAACATATTGCAACACCTTGCCAATTGAAGCAAAAGTTTTTGAAAATGAGCCAACCAATTTAATTTATTATCATATTTTCCTAGACAAACTAACTCTGAAGAAAATCTGTGTGATAATGTAATTGTAATTACATTTTATTCACCATGTAGTCTTGATCAGGAGACAGCGAAGGAACCTTTCAGTCTTCAAGTCAAGCTGTCACCTGTCTACCACACATGGTGGTGGTTGAACACAGTCTCTTTTGATAGCTGAATGTCAAGAAGGGAAGCTGTGAATATCAATCAGCTTTATAGTCTTTGGTTTGACCCAAACCCATGTCTACTGTTTCAGTAGCCAGACATTCTATCCACTTAACCACTGATCGGTTAACATAAAACTCAAACTTATATACACAAAAAAATTAATAACAGATCGTTTTTTGTTTCTCTCTGGTTTTATTTAGTGAGTCTGCTTGTGCAAAAAATTCATGATTTTATTACTGTAATCATTACAGCATATTATTGCTGATTATTTCTTTATTTCTTCTTATTATTGTTTCTTTATATTAATTATTATTACATAGGTTCAGAGAAACAAAAAAAAAAAATACACCGAACAAAAAAACATACCGGCTTCTTTGCAACATCAGCCCAGTTTTCTACATAGTATACCGTACCAGCAATGTAAATCAGAAACGACGTTTAAGACTTCATTCATTCTGCTAGAAAAGCCTAATGCAGTAATGTGTCTCCTAAGCTTAAATTCTTCAAATCTGTCTAAGTTTCTTACTAAACCATCCAGTGTCCTGTGTCAAGAGCACAAAAAACGTACGGTAAGTCGTTAAGTATAAGCCGTCCACTTTTTTTTGGAATTTCTGTGTTTACGGGACTACTATCGGTGGTCGCGTGGATAGAGCGTCTGCTACTGATATGGTAGACTGCAGTTCGATTCCCGGTCGAGTCAAACCAAAGACTATAAAAATTGGTATTCTCAGTTTCCCTGCTTGACGTTCAGCAATTAAAAGGACAGCGTAAAGCTTCCATCATGTGTGGTAGACAGATGGGCAGGTGGCAGCTTGACTCAAAGACCGAAAGGTCCCTTTGCTGTCTCCTGGCCAAGGCAACTTGGTGAATAAAATGTAATTACGATTACAATCACAATTACTACCGTTTCCGAATCTCTGCGTTTACTTACAGGCCTACCGATGCCTGCATAAGGGTAGCCTATAGGTTGCACAAAAATTTAGCACACAATAATATCACTAACCGAATGTTTGTTGGGTGTCCAGTATAAATGTAGGCTAATCAGAATGGGATTTTTTCAATGCTTACTGCATATTTCTTGAACTTAAATTTCAACATGAATTTTATAATCCATGATTCCAGTCGTAGCGTACCTGTATCGAACGTTTTCGCTTAGCAACAAAATACGGAGTTCGGTGTTAAATCCATTCCTAATTTTACTTTAACAAGCTTTACTTGCCAAACCAAATGGGAGAAGACCACTTGGACGACCTAGAACTAGATAGACCGATTACATTGAGGATCTTGGATGGAATTGCTTGAGACTTCGCCCAAGCGAAATGATGGAGGTGATGGAAGACCGTGAGGTGTGGCGGCTTAATCTTTAGCTACTGCCCCCGCAACCCTTACGGAAAAGCGGGCAATTAAGAAAGAAGAAGAAGCAATATGCATGTCGGGAAATAAATTCATGGCTCAAGATGTTGAATCGTTGCTGATTTTTTTTTGGTTTTTTGTTTTTTGTTTTTCAGTATTATACCATAATTTTATTTCTGTTGACCAAAAAAACTGTAACAAGATGCATGCAACCCTTTTTTTATATAATAAAATGTTGGTAAAGAGAAGTAAATTCTTTTAAACCACAAAGCGCATATAAGCAGAAACTTGATTTCCGACAGCATTTTCATTTTATCTGTAACGTTTTCGGCGTATTTTCTAAATGGCCCTCTTCAGCAAATAAAAAACAGTGTATAGTAACTTTAAAATTTAGAAATGAAAGGTTATCAAAATATTATCTGCAAAACACAAATGTTACAATATAACAGCCACCATAACTTCACACATTTGGTATTGTAACGTATACGTTATACCTTTTCCATTGTAAAATCCAGTCAGAAAAAAAGGTATAACGTATACATCACAATACCAAATGTATGAAGTTATAGTGGCTGTTATGTTGTAACATTTGTGTTTTGCAGATAATATTTTGATAACCTTTCATTTCTAAATTTTAAAGTTACTGTAAACTGCTTTTTAATTTGCTGAAGAGGGCCATTTAGAAAATACGCCAAAAACGTTACAATTAAAACAAAAATGCTGTCGGGAATCAAGTTTCTGCTTATTGATGGAATGTACGTGACGTCATCACGCAGCTAGCCAAACCACTGGACGTCAAAATCGCGGATCGGCGCTACGTAAATGCATGCAAAAACACTGACAGTGAAGATATAGAGCGTATTTTTAGGCTATAAAAGAGCTGATTCTTTGTAACGTTAAAGTTAAATGGTAGGTAGAAGCCTGTAAAAACTCAAAAAGATTTTAATAAGTAAGAATTCGGTTTTGTTTGCTTTTTTTCAGTGACATAAATCCGGCTTGTTGTTAAATAACCATAGGCATAGCCAGGGGAGGTCCAGGGGCCCGAGCCCCTTCAATTGAAATACCACCAATGATAAAAAATTATGACAGCATAGCCTAACGATGTTTAGTTGCAGTTACGGACAACAAGGGAGCCCCAGGGCCCCTAACTAACAACCATGGGGCCCAAGGGCCCTAAGTAACAACCAGGGGGCCTGGGACCCCTAATTGACAACCAGGTTCTCCAAAGCCCCTAACTAACAACCAGAGGGCCCTTGGGCCCCTATAACTGACAACCAGGGGGCCTCTAACCGACAACCAGTGGGGCACATGGTCCCTAACTAATGACCAGGGGGCTCCAGGGCCCCTAACTAACAACTAGGAGACCCCGGGGCCCCTAACAGACAATCAGGGAGCCCTGGGACTCTTAACTGATGAACGGGTGCCCTGGGGCCCTGGGTCCTCTAACTTACAAACAAGAGGCTCTGGGGCCCCTAATTGACAAGAGGGGCCCCCAAGGCCCCTAACTAACAACCAGAGAGCTCCAGGGCCCATAACTGATGACAAAGGGCCCCTAACCGACCACCAGGGGGATCCGGGCCCCTAACTAATGACCAGGGGGCCCCAGAAAATATTACAAGCCTCTCATCAAAATAACTAGAATATGATTCGAATGGTTGAGGTTGAACAAAGCACGTACTGTTAGACTTGCACCAGATTGTAGTGCTTGCAATTCGATTTCAATTTTTTGCTGTGATACGACGTGTCAGATCAAACTTAAATTTCAGGTGTTTTTATGAAATTGAACATGACGCTGGTGGTAACAGTGGTAGGTGCATTATATCGGTAAGGGCTGGTTTTCTTTTAAATTTTCTGTTACATTTTTCGCACTCTAATTTCATAACCGTTCATATACTTCTCTTTTGTGATGTAGTATAGCACCATTTCGAGTAAAGGTTTTCAGACAATAGATACAAACGGTCATTTTGATAGAGTGACTATAGAATGTTAAATTTCTCAAGTAAGTATTGCAGCTAACAAACTTGCTAGTCCTTGTGGTACCAAGACGATCGGAAATTAAACAAATTGGATTATATTACGTCATGCAAGCAAAACAGCGTTTGCAAATTTTAATCTGGCGAGTGAAAACGGTTGAAAAAATTTTCTACAGGCAATTTGCGACAGGCCATCTGAGGTTTACAGATGTGGCTGCAACAGCTTTTTGTTATTTTACTGCATTTAATACCACCGTTTAATACCATTTAATACCACCGTTCCATATCGACTCACATATTCTAGCAGTTGCTGGGGCGATATTTTAATGTAAAACTCAAAGAATAATATTCACCAACTAGTATTCAAGTTCGCCATCATCTTGCTCAAACATAATACTGCAGTTATTCGAACTCCAGAATTAATATGCAACCATATTTCAAACATATTTCTGCATTATCAACTACAAAGTTTAAAATTTTATTTTGTTTTTATAATTTTTAATTTTTTTAAATTGAAAGTAACGAATCGTTGGAACCTGCAAACTTCAAAGCGATTTTGCGACAGCTAGCCGCCAGTCCAAAGAACGGTCCATGACATTTAAAGTTTAGTCCAAAGTTTAAACTTTAGACTTTAACTGACCGCTTTCGGTAGTTCGATTCCCAGGAAAGCCCTACAAATTTTAGACTTTAACTAACCACCAGCGGTAGTTTGATTTCCAGGGAAGCCTTACAAATTTGAGACTTTAACTAACCGCCTGCGGTAGTTTGATTTCCAGGCAAGCCTTGCAAATTTTAAACTTTCGACACACTACCTTCAGTGGTTCGGCTCCCAGTAAGTGTTACAAATTGTAAACTTTAGACTCACCACCTGCGGTCGTTCGGTTTCCAAAAAGTCTTACCAATTTTACACTTTAGACTCACCACCTTCGGTGGTTTGGTTCCCAGATAAGCATTTTAAGCTTAAGACTCACCACCTTCGGTGGTTTGGTTCTTGATGGTTCTCAGGCAAGTGTTTTAAAGTTTAGGTTTTTTGCCACATTCCTTCACTAGAGATTCAGTCCATAACCTGAGGTTGACAGACCTATTCTAGAGCACTCTTTGAAAAGCTTTTGAAAAAATTCGCTTTTAAATTAACAAGAATTTTCCCAAAGAGGAGATTCCCCAAAGCTCGCTTACGATCAGACGCAGTTAGCGATTCCAATTAAAGTTTTAATTCTAATCTCATTCAATGAAAAACAGAGTTCATTAACTACCATTTATAGACAATGTTATTGCACCAGCGAACCGTGTTGCGCTGTCAAATACCAGGACTGACCTTTGCACCGTTGGGATAAAACAGGTACGAGCTCTGTTGCGCCATGCTTGTCCCATATTCGAAGAGTTAAAAGGTACTCGACCTTTGGACAGGACGCGCGATTATACCACGGTGCCGAAAAGTCTGCTACAGCTAGGTCAAGACAGTTTCAAGTAACATGAAACTTTACTAAGTAATAAAACATTCCTTAGCATAAACTAGATAATTTTTTTAGGTACAGAAACTACCGGGTTCGATTCTCAGGTTAGTTATTCGCTTCTTTAACCAGTTAAATAATACTTTGGACTTGAAGCATGGCCAGGCAAACCACCTACGGTGGTTCGGTACTCAAGCAAGACACTAATGGTCTTTAGACTTGAACCATAGCCAGGCAAACCTCCTGCAGTGGTTCGATTCTCAGGCAAGAGCTTAGATCAAGACCAAGTTTCGATTCTTACAACTAGCTAGGGTAAGGACTACACTCAGGTTTAGAACTATAGTAAACTTAGGGTTAGGACTACAACACCGCATTTGGAAATCGTCCCAATTGGATAACTTTGCAAACACCCTATGCCCCAAACACCCTACACCCTAAACACCCTACGCCCTAAACGCCCTACGCCCTAAACGCCCTACGCCATAATCCCTATAGTTTTCGTTTAGCACATAGGCTACTACTTATGTTATTGTATTCAGTAAACTGTTGTCGATTGGTCAAGTAGCTAGCTCAAAGATCATGCATTTTTTTTTTTATGCCAAACATTCGTAATTTATTAAGCAATAATTGGTGATTCACAGTGTCAAAGGCTTTTGACAAATCTGAGAATATACAGCAAGAAAAATAACCTTAATCTATATTTTTTAAGAGCTTGTTGTGCAGATCAGTTATAACCATTTCAGTTGAATACCCTCAACAAAATCCAAATTGTTGATTTGATATAATGCTAATCTTCAGAAAGAATTTGTCAAGTACAACAGTTTTTCAAACACCTTTGACTATGATGAAAATAGAGAAATAGGCCTGTAGTTACTAGCTACGTTATTTTGCCTAGCCTTATGGATCGAAATGATCTTTCCATTTTTTTGTGTAGCAGGAAACGTTCTTCCACATTCAAAATATTTATTCAAGATATTACTCAAGCAAGGTGAAATTATTGTTGCCAATGCTCTCAAAAATTTGATTGGAATATTATCAGGGCCTGGTGCTTTGTGCGGATTAAGCTACAGAATTTGTACAAGAACTTCCTCTCAGTAATTGCATCAAAAGCAAAAGATTTTAATCAAAACTTGGAAAGCAAAAGTTGTTTGTGGCCTTAGGTATATTAGAATCCATATCGGGTCCAATATTTGTGAAGTATTCATTTAATAATTGGGCTTTCTAGTTTCATTAGTAACTTTTCAGTTGTGTTCATCTGTAATGAATGATATGTGATTATGTTGAACTTGTTTGTAACATACAATTTCATTAATGGTCTTCCATTGCTTAGATATATTTTCTTTAAGCAAATGCAACTCATTTTGGAAATACGTCCTTTTTGCTATTTCTTTCGGTTTGGTAAGTTTAATACGGGTGTCTTGGTGTTTATAACATTGGTGAAATAATTTGTTTTTAGTTGTAATAATAAGTCAATTAAGAAGATGTTTTTTGACGTTTGCAGGCCAGAGTTTTAATATTTTAATCGTTTTGCGTGCTTCTGGCCTAAAGGCTACCAGCTCGGAAGCCTAGGGAAGAGCCACCAGAACGGCGACTACTTAAAAGAAGCAATGCGAAAAATTGTCTTCCCACAGGAATCCAACCTGCAGCCTTTGGATTACCGGTCAACTGCTCTACCACTTGAGCTAGAGAAGACGCCTCATTGCATGCTTAAATATTAAAACTCTGGCCTGCAAACGATTAAAATATTAAAACTATTAAAATATTAAAACTAATATTAAAACTATTAAAAAAGAAGCACGCAAAACGATTAAAATATTAAAACTCTGGCCTGCAAACGTCAAAAAACATCTTCTTAATTGACTTATTATTACAATCATACAACAAGCAAGTTGCTGGGTTTAAATAGCCAAAATTAAGCATGCGATGAGGCGTCTTCTCGAGCTCAAGTGGTAGAGCAGTTGACCGGTAATCCAAAGGCTGCAGGTTCGATTCTTTTAAGTAGTCGCCGTTCTGGTGGCTCTTCCCTAGGCTTCCGAGCTGGTAGCCTTTAGGCCAGAAGTACGCAAAACGATCAAAATATTAAAACTCTGGCCTGCAAACGTCAAAAAACATCTTCTTAATTGACTTATTTTTACAATCATACAACAAGCAAGTTGCTGGGTATAAATAGCCAAAATTTAGCATGCGAGGAGGCGTCATCTCTAGCTCAAGTGATAGAGCAGTGGACCGGTAATCCAAAGACTGCAGGTTCGATTCCTGTGGGAAGACAATTTTTCGCATAGCTTCTTTTAAGTAGTCGCCGTTCTGGTGGCACTTCCCTAGGCCAGAAGCACGCAAAACAATTAAAATTGTTTTTAGTTGTTATTGACTTTAGTAAATCTTTAGTCATCCATGGTCTAGCCTTAACATTCTTTTTTTTTTTTCGTGATTATGCTTTTAGTGGGGCATATATATTCGCAGTGTGCTGCTTCCTGCCTGCATACTTGTGGTTGTTGTTGTAGCGCAAATTTATTCTCCTTTCACCGGACAGCGTCAGACGTTAAATATTGGACATTTTGCAAACTTTTGATTGCAATTACTACTTCGTGGTTGGAGAAATCCGCACCTGCTTAGAAGTTTTCAGCAGGGCTGCAACTAGGGGGGAAAAGGGGGCGGCGCCCCCTAAACAAAAATTTCGCCCCTCTAAACTGCCCTGCCCAGAAAAGTAGACCAATTTTGCGCGATAACCTTTTTTTTTTTCCTAGAACAACAGAAAACTCGGAGAAGAGTAGACCAACCCAACACTTTTGGTTACCTCACAAACAAATTTTGCCCGCCTTAGAAGAGCGTTCTAGTTGCGGCACTGGTTTTCAGTGATCAATGTCTCTTCGGATTTTTTCGAATTCTTGTCCACTCAATTTGCTACTGGTTCGAAGCAACCAAGCACAGATAATCGTCGGAAAGCGTCTAATCTAGGGATGCAACAACGTGATGAGGGCAGTAGCGTAGCCAGGGGGGGCTCGAGCCCCCCCATTGGCTTGTGAAGTATGCAAAATCGCACCTTTTTGGTGGTTTTGAAGTTGATTTTTGGTGAAAATTTGAAAATAGCCCCCCCCCCCCATAGGAAAACAGCCCCCCTCAAACGTTTGAAATTCCGAGTTATACCGAACAACCAGTCTCAAAATCGGTGAAGACCTTTTTTTTTCTTTTTTTTTTTGGAGACCACCTGACTTTGGGCAAAAAAAAACCTTTGAATTTGAGGTTTCGGCCAAAAAATCAGTCTCAAAATCGGAGAAGACCGTTTTTTTTTTGGAGACCACCTGATTTTGGGCGGAAAAAACCTTTAAATTTCCGAGGTTTCCGAGAAATTTCGTCTCAATTTTCGTGCAAACCGTGTGAAACTGATTCAAGAGCAATGATAATTCGGGTCAAGGTTGTTTGCACACTTCTCACTCTTTCAAAATAGCCCCCTCCTTTTCCAAATCCTGGCTACGCGCCTGGATGAGGGTGGGGGTTAGCCCCAGATCATGCGATCTGGATCGTTGTAAAAGCATAGGTGGGCAAGTTAATGCAAAATGTTAGCTTCGTTAACCACTAGTCCGTTAACAAACTTCACACCTCCGTTAACGTTAATGCGTTATTTTCAGCTTTAATTAACGGAAGTTAATAAAGTCCGTTAATTCGTTAATATTTTGCGTGTAACTGGAACAACCGACGCTTGCGTCGCGTGTTTTTCTGTTTTTACTCGCCCATTTTCCAACTAACGAGTGCGAAATTTCAGACTTTTGCTTATAACTCGAGAACGGTTTGGTCTAGCAACATAAAATTTGGACAGCAGTTTGAGATTAATGAGTTGTATGTTTGTACACAATTTCGAGGCATTTGATTGCATGACTTCGGTTTTAGAACCCGAAAACCGCCCCGCAAGTTTGGCGTAAAAAGCGGTCTTAGTCAAAAACGGCTTAAGTACGGCAAAAAATATTTCATAGGGTTGTATGTCTCAAGATATTCTTTCATCCCAACCAACCCACTTTTGGCCGCGATGAAGTTCATTTCTTTTTTTTTCCTTTCTTTTTCCCTTTTTTTCCTTTATTTTTCCTTTTATTTCCTTTTTTTTCCTTTTTTTCTTCCTAATTTTTGTACGCTCTTCTTCTCCTAAACCACAAAACATCGAAATCTAATTTGTGTGTAAAGTTGTTGAGCTACAAATGCAATTATTTCTCTCGAAATTTTTTGGGCAATTCCATCGGGAACCCCCCCAAAACGGGGCCCCAAAAAATCCATTTTTTGAACGGCTCAAGCTAGAGTGCCAGTTGTTTTTGATATCAGTAGATATTTAACAGACAAATATTTTGACATGGTTTGGGGGTGCCACCCCCCCCCCCCCCGGGGACCCCCCCAAATGGACCCCCCAAAAATCATATTTTTGAACAGCTTAACTTAGAGTGCCAGTGTTTTATGATATCAGTAGATATTTAACAGACAAATATTTTGACGTAGTTTGGGGGTGCCACCCCCCCCCGGAAACCCCCCAAATGGACCCCCAAAAATCAAGTTTTTCTATTGCTCAAGCTAGGGGGCCATTGTTTTATGATATCAGCAGATATTTTACAGACAAATATTTTGATATAGTTCGGGAGTGCCAATTTCTTCAGGGACCCCCCTAAATGGATCCCACAAAAATCAATTTTTTGAATGGCTCAACTTAGGGTGCCAGTTTGTTTTGATATCAACAGATATTTTACAGACAAAGATTTTGACATAGTTTGGGGGTGTCTTCCCCTGGGGACCCCCTCAAATGTATCCCCCAGAAATCAATTTTTTGATTGGCTTAACTTAGAGTGCCATTATTTTATGATATCAGGAGATATTTAACAGACAAATATTTTGTCTTTACTTTTCTGGAGGTTCTATAATCAGATATTTTTGAATAATTGCTGATTTTACGGAAGACAAAAAGTACTTTTGAGCGTCACAGCATTGGCTACGCGTCGGTGGTTCACTGGGTTTGCTGGCAAACTCCCATCTAGTTGGAACAACCGACGCTTGCGTCGCGTGTTCCTTTGTTTTTACTCGGCCATTTTCCAACTAACGAGTGCGAAATTTCAGACTTTTGCTTATAACTCAAGAACGGATAGTTCTAGCTTCATGAAATTTTGACAGCAGTTTGAGATTAATGAGTTATACGTTTGCGCCAAATTTCGAGGCATTTGGTTGCGTGACTTTGGTTTTAGAACCCAAGAATCGCCCCTCATGTTTGGCGTAAAAAGCGGTCTCAGTCAAAAACGGCTTAAGTACGGCAAAAAATATTTCATATGGTTGTATATCTTAAGATACCCTTTCATCCCAATCAACCCACTTTTGGCCGCAATGAGGTTCATTTCTTTTTTTCCTTTTTTTTTCCTTTTTTTTCCTGTTTTTTCTTTTTTTCCTTTTTTTCCTTTTTTTTCCTTTTGTTTCCTTTTTTTTCTTCCTAATTTTTGTACGCTCTTCTTCTCCTAAACCACAAAACATCGAAATCTAATTTTTGTGTGAAGTTTTTGAGCTGCAAACGCAATTATTTCTCTTGAAATGTTTTGGGGCAACTCCACCGGGAACCCCCCCAAAATGGGGCCCCAAAAAATCCATTTTTTGAACGACTCAAGCTAGAGTGCTAGTTGTTTTTGCTATCAGTAGATATTTAACAGACGAATTTTTTAGCATAGTTTGGGGGTGCCATCCCCCCGGGGACCCCTCCAAAAATCAATGTTTTGAACAGCTCAACTTAAAGTTCCAGTGGTTTATGATATCAGTAGATATTTAAGAAACAAAAATTTTGACATAGTTTGGGGATGCCACTCCCCCCTGAGGACCCCCCAAAAATCAAGTTTTTCTACAGCTCAAGCTAGGGTGCCAGTGTTTAATGATATCAATAGATATACAAGAGACAAATATGTTGACATAGTTTGGGGGTGCCACTCCCCCCAGAAACCCCCTCAAATGGACCCCCCAAAATCAATTTTTTGAACGGCTTAACTTAGAGTGTCATTGTTTTATGATATCAGCAGATATTTAACAGACAAATATTTTGACATAGGTTGGGGGTGCCACCCCCCAGGGACCCCCCAAATGGACCCCCTAAAATCAATTTTTTGAACAGCTCAAGCTAGGGTGCCAGTCTGTTTTGATATCAGCAGCTATTTATTGGACAAATATTTTGGCGTAGTTTGGGGGAGCTACCCCCCCCCCGGGATCCACCCAAATGCACCCCTCAAAAATGAATTTTTTGATTGGCTTGACTTAGGGTACCAGTGTTTTATGATACCAGCAGAAATTTAATTGACAAATACTTTGACATAATTTGGGGGTACCTCTCCAAGAACTTCCCTACCCCAAATAAACCCCTCGAAATTTAGTTTTTCGAATGGCTAAA
Source organism: Trididemnum nubilum (assembly GCA_963965965.1). Lineage (NCBI taxonomy): Eukaryota > Metazoa > Chordata > Ascidiacea > Aplousobranchia > Didemnidae > Trididemnum > Trididemnum nubilum. Next base: position 39,900,654 of record OZ014472.1, on the reverse strand, counting down.
GCTGGGAAGCTAACTGTTTTTAATAATATTAAACAAATTATTTGACATAGTTTAAGGGTACCACTCCCTCGGGAAACCGAAAATTGGAGCACTCCTAAATCAATTTTTTTAAATCACTTGTTAGAGAGCTAATTGTTTTTAACATTAAGTCTGTAAAAAATAAATATTTTGGCTTGGTTAAGAGGTGACACCCCTGCCCGGGAGCCCCCTAAATACATAGATTCCCCAAATCTTTACTTTTCATTTAAACTAAAACAGTTTTTTAGTAGATATTTGTAAGACAAAGAATTAAAAATACAAATCGTCGTCTGTTCGAGACAGAAGTTTAGAATTGTTGTGATAAAGGCAAAAACATACATCTGGGACCAATACAATGCAGAGTATCTCATGGAAATAAATAATACGTACTAGACATTACACGGTAGCTTTGTACGCAAAGCATTTTGAATTTACGCTTAAGCTACGATACATGTATTTGTAGTACTGATGTTAGAAGCGTTGACAGATAAATTGCTGTTAATCACGTAAGATATTGGTTTAGCACGTAATTTGATATGATTACTTTTCACTGCACTATTAAGATTTTTCTATTTGTTCAACCTACAGTATTGCTGATAGAAACCTTTTTATGTCCAGCATGTATCCGTTGATATTGAGTAATGAATAAGCTTATATCATATCCGATCAAAAACTTCTGAGCAAAACAGAGCTTGACACTAAAAAGAGACAGACCGCCATTTAGTGAAAAAAGCTCCCCTTTGTAAACAAAAATATTACTATGCAGAATTCTCGCCTGAACTGATATCCATCGGTCGTGACGTTCTGCGTTCGTCTAAACGTGATTGGTTAGTGCGTGAGTGGAGCGCTACATGTTTTCCTATTTCGCAAAGCTACGGCGTTTCACTTGGTGTCTGAAAATACGTTACAGCTTACACGCTAGTTTCCGAGCAAAAAAGTTACAAGCGAACTTTCTAGTGCCAAAATGCCGGAAACTCCTATATTTCACTGCCGTTAGCATGCGCCATATAACAAAATATGCATGTAAAGCGTTTCCCCTGTAGCAACAAAGTAGGAATTTAATCAAAATATAAATAATTTGGAAAAAGGTATGTTGCCTTAAATTAAGGTACATCAGACGATTTTGTAGGGTGTTCAAAGAATACCTCGATGACCCTCACCGATCGTCACTAATACTTGGTATAGACCGGGTGTGGAACAGAATAGTGCAGAGTTATCTTAAAAGTTGGAAGCTTGTGTAGTACGTTAAAACCAGGCGCGTCGATTTGTCGAAATCTTTGGGGGGGTCCAACTTAATAACCAGAACTTTTTTGGCGAAATCTCGCGAATTTTGTTTGCGTTGTTTGTACATCGTAGACTTTGTTTGCAATGTTCGTACTTCGCAATAGCACATTTGATGCAGTTTTTTTTTTTCGTGTTGAACCGTTTAGGAAATAAGCGTACGGTATTTTGGAAGAAAAAGGAAAAAAAAAACTCATCGCTTCCAAAAGTGGGTTGGTAGAGGTGAAAGGATATCTTGAGATATATAACCGTGTGAAAAATATTTTTGCAGTATTTTTAAATGCGACCTCTATCACGTCAAACTTTTGGGGCGTTTTTTGGGCGTTAATTCCAATGTTACGACTTTGAAAACTTTGAAAATCGTTCCGCCAAGCTTGTCTACACTACTTTAAGGGATGACACAGATAGGTGTGGCCAAGGGGGCGACAGCCTCCCTTCAAATTAAAATGCCCTCAATGATAAAAATATTAAAACAGAGTCCACAGTTTCTTCTCAGTTTCTTTTAGCATTTATCCATACAAAAATGCACGCGTTCAACTGTAATTAGCAATGATGTTATTATGGATCACAAAGAAACCCGAGTCCCCTAACTCAAAATTTTGCCAACCAATTTAAGCGTATAGCCCGGGAGAATTGAAGAGTTTTGTCTTAAAAACTGCAACCTCAGGCACTAATCTCACCTTTTTATGAACGTAATACAATAAACACGAGCGGATTTACCAAATGGTGCAGTGCCAGGATGTTCCGCGTTTAAATGGTGGGCCCAAGAGTTTTTTGTCTCACCTATTTTGACTGGAAATTGCAGCGAAAATCCCTAAAATGCAAGGGGCCCCGGGCAATGTAAATCCAGCCTGGGCAAAAACATGATTAGTTATAGGCCTTACCAATAACCATCTTTTGTACCAATTAACTTTCAATTACAATTCACCTCCAACTCGCCAGTTTTTACGCGACAAAATGCTTTTGAAAAACAAAGAATTAGCAAGCAAAAATGCGCATTGAACAAATTATTGAATTTAAATTATAGGGGTCTGGGCCCCTAAGTCATTACATGTACTCCTACAATTGGTTATTTTCATGATCTACTGCTAATTATTTTAAAAGGCAATGTAACTTACTTCCGCCTACCTGGGCCAAATCACATACAAAATATAACCCCAAACTGTAAGATTTTAAACGTGTTTTGTACTTGAATTGTAGGTAAAAGAGAATTGAACAATTTAATTTTTCAATTGGCTTTCTAAGCAGGGTTGTAAACGGGCCGACTAGTTCAGGCCCGAACCCGAAAATATAAGCCCGCATCCGAAAACTGATTTGAAGCACAAATCGGGCCCGAAAAAAAAACGAAAGTTTAGTTAGGTCTGAAAAATTTAGCAATCTTGTCATTTTGATTTTATTTTGTACATCTAAGACAAAAAGCACGTCTCAAGCCCGAAATTTTTGTCAACTTTAGGCCCGAACCCGACCAGAAAAGCCCGGTTCGACTTACAACTGTGGTTCTAAATGTTAAAGATCTTGTACTTTCGAATTACTCTAAAAACGCGCGGAATGTGATCCAATTGCATTAAAATACCTATTTTTTTCAAAAATTTACAAAAATTTGCCCAGCGGTTAGGGGCTTCGCTCCCACACCCCCGTCTGTGATACGTTTAAGTTACACTAGATTACTCACCATGTCTCCAAAATCACACGTTTTAACTTTTAAACATTTACTTCAAACTCTCCCCCTGCAGCAAAATCCTAGTTGCGTGACAAACCAGGCCACGGCTTCTGATCTTCCATTTTACGATATCGTTGTCCCGTAAAAAGTGCCTCATTTCAAAAATGTTTGATGACGTCATTGCATGTAATTGGACCTCCACAAGCAAAAATCCTGGCTCGCCTGTGATGGCACCGTCCATTAAGTCCCCGCCCTGAAGGCACCAGTGTAATATTGAGTGACTATGCTGATATGCTCTGACGCTGCGAGTATCAGTATGCACTCGCTCCTCAGTGCCCTGTTGTTACAGTGAGGACTTTTCCTCATCTAGACTTCACTGACAGACACACAGTCACAATAATGAGTATGTGACGTACACAAATAAAACTTGTGCAATATATTGCCAAGGTGATAAACATACTCGTATTGTGATTATTGCTATAAAATCTAGGTCTAGCGCTGTGATATGCAGACTTCAAGATTTTGAGCAAGAAATATCAGTCAAAACAGACATTTTCTTTTGTCAGTATCCGTGATAAATAGCAAACATGTTTGTTTTTATTGGGGGGTCCTTTACTCTTTGGACCCCCCAATGCATATCTTTGGGGGGGTCCAGACCCCCCGCAACCCCCCAGGAATCGACGCGCCTGGTTAAAACACACTTTGGCTGGTGGTAAAGCAATTTTAATAAGCTTATTTAGCATCTGCGATGGGCTACTGAACAGCAGTTATAGTATAGAATCTTGCATTTTTACATTACTTGCAACTCAGATTTCTTAGCAGCAAACTAAGCATTTCACTTCTTATTGATGATTTATGAGAAAATAGAATATGCTTTAATCAGTGACACAGTTAGGGGAGACTAAAAGGGCTAAAGCTCTCTTGTCAACCAAGTCGCTGAAACGATTTAAGCCAAATATGCGATCTTTCATCTTTTAAACGTATTTTGCAAAACGACATCTTTAATTGTCGGGTGGATATTTAAACTTAAAACGTCGGGTGGATATTTCTACTTAAAGAGTGCTGACGCAACGTCACACTATCAATTGACTTTTCAACGGCTTAATGCAGTGTTTCTCAACCATTTTTTTCTGCGACCCAAATTCGTTTAAACACGCTATCTGCAAGAACAGCTATACGACCTAACTAAGTAGTTACAAAGAAACAGAACACAAAAAAGCAGTACTTTTATTTCACAACATTTATCACCATTTCGCTTCAACAATTTTTAAAATCGTGACTCGACGCTAAACGCATTGGATGCTCTTAACCCAGACTGTTTCTTTATTTCTCTTTTTTTTTTAGAGCCAGAGCAGAAATCCCATCTCACGTGAACTTGGAAAAGAAATTATAATTTTCAAGGCTTCTTCATACAATATTGGATATTTGTTTGCTTAACTACAAATTAAAGATAATCAAAGTACTGAGGGCTCTACTTGTGTCAGCAACTCATTCATAAAGCTTTGGCGACCTACATTTGGGTAGCGATCCATGCTTTGAGAAACGCTGGCTTAACCTGAGGGTTTTTTTTTTTTAAATCAAAAACAATGACGTTGATATTTTTTGACATTGTTTGGAGTTTCTACTTTTCTGGAGGCTCCACAATCAGATATTTTTGAATAATTGCTGATTTTACGGTAGACGAAAAGTACTTTTAAGCGTCACAGGATTAGTTACGCGTCGGTCGTTCACTGGGTTTGCTGGCAAACTCCCATCTAGTTTACATTTCTTTTTATTCACTCGCTTCTAGAACACATATTGACGCTGTTGAGCTGATGGTAAGGAAATATTTATTGCTGAGGTAGTCTTTTTGTGCTTTGGAAGTTACCTTATACAGTCTAACCTAATTTCAAGATAAAAATAAGTTTAAATGCACTAACGAAGCTGCGATTGGAAAATCTTTGGAAATAGTGAACAGCGATAATTAATAGACCTATGAGGCTGCAGGTTATTATTTGCCACAAAAAAGAGCTCCTTTGCTTTTTGTTCTATAAAATTCGTGCTAATACGCAACAAGTGTTACCAGTGCAACCTAGTTTGCACCGGTACGATAAATAAATGGTGCAAGATATTAACGATAAAAATCTTAACGGAAGTTAACAGAACTTAACGGAAGTTAATTTAGTCCATTAACACAACTTAACGGAAGTTAACTTAGTTCGTTAACATGAAAAAACTTTTTAACGGATTAACGAGTTAATGAAAAAGTTAGCTTCGTTATTAACAGATTAACGATTACGGACTTGTGCCCACCTATGCGTAAAAGCATCGTCGTTTTTATGTATGGTAAGATAAACTTGACTTGAATATTACTCTGGTTGAACATTTATTGCCAAAATTCCATCTTAGTTTGCAAGGTCTTCATCAAATTAAATAAAAGTTGTATTTTAAACTGGTTTAGAACACTATAGCCGGGGGGTGCAATATTCTTTACGATGTCACTTATGATGTTAGCTTGGCATATTACTGTGTAAGATCAATACATTGTGCAATTGGTGTCGCAGCGACATGAGTCGAAAGGACGTGTCCCAATTGCCGTCGACTGGCTTGGTTGAACAATCTTCGAACAATTAAGCTGGGTTGGTTACTTAAGCTATGCTGCTGGAGTTGAGTTTTGCATGTTGCTATTTCGTTTTACTGGATTGATACATGACGTCATCGGTTGGTGCAGTTGCATGACTGCGACATACTTCCTCCCCCTTTGTTTTTGTTGAAGTTAGATTGGTGAAGGAGTTGGTTGGTTGTTGAAGGAGCCTGTCCATCAATCACGTCGCGGTCACCATTTTGTAGCGACACGAGTCAAAACGACTCATCCCAATTGCGGTCGACCGGCTCGATTGAACAACTTATGAACTGGTACGATTTCTTAGATGGTTTTGAGGCTGTTGATTTGGTTTTGCATTTGAGAGCTTGCAGAACGCGCCTCAATGCCGTCGACTGGCTCGGTTGAACAACTTTCGAGGAATTAGGCTGAATTGCTTTATTAAGCTATTGTATGCTGCTGGAGTTAAGTTCTGCTAGTTGGAACGATCGACGCTCGCGTCGCGTGTTCCTTTGTTTCTACTCAGCCATTTTTCAACTAACGAGTGCGAAATTTCAGACTTTTGCTTATAACTCGAGAACGATTTGGTCTAGCTACATGAAATTTTGACAGCAGTTTGAGATTAATGAGTTGTATGTTTGTGTCAAATATCGAGGCAATAGGTCACGCGACTTTGGTTTTAGAACCCGAAAATAATCGCCCCGCAAGTTTGGCGTAAAAAGCGGTCTCAGTCAAAAACAGCTTAAGTACGGCAAAAAATATTTCATATGGTTGTATGTCTTAAGATACCTTCTCATCCCAATCAAACCACTTTTGGCCGCGATAAGTTTTTTTTTTTCCTTCTTTTTCCTTTTTTTTCCCTTTTTTTTCGTTTTAAATCTTGTTTGCTCTTCTTCTCCTAAACCACAAGACATCGAAATCTAATTTTTGTGTAAAGTTGTTGAGCTGCAAACGCAATTTTGTCTCCAAAAAATTTTTGGGGCAATTCCCCCAAGAACCCCCCCAAAATGACGCCCCCCAAAAAATTTTTTTTGAACGGCCTAAGCTAGGGTGCTGGTTTTTCTGCTATCAGGAGATATTTAAGAAACAAATATTTTGACATAGCTTAGGGGTTACCATCCGCCCGGGACCCCCAAAAATCAATTATTTGAACGGCTCAAGCTAGCGTGCCAGTTTTTTTAAATATTAACAGATACTTAACAGACAAATATTTTCACATAGTTTGGAGGTACCATCTCCTGTGGACACCCCCAAAATGACCCACCAAAAAGCAATTTTTTGAAAGGCTCAACTTTGGATGCCAGTGTTGTGTGATGTACTGTAGTTTGAAGTTGCCACCTCCCCAGGAGCCCCTCCAAAATGGATCCCCAATAATCAATTTTTGGAACAGCTCAAGCTAGCGTACCTTTTTTTTAATATCAACAGATACTTAACAGGTAAATATTTTGACATGGTTCGGGGGTGCCTACCCCAGGGATCCCCAAAAATCAATTTTTTGAACGGCTTAACTTTGGGTGCCAGTGTTTTTTGATAACAGTAGATATTTCACAGACAACTATTTTGACATAGTTTCCCCCACTCCCCGGGGACCTCCCACATGAACCCCCCAAAAATCAACTTTTTGAACAGCTTAACTTTGGGTGCTAGTTTTTTTGATATTAGTAGATATTTAAGAGACAGATATTTTGACATAGTTTGTACCCCCTCGGAGACCCCAAATGGTACCCCCTAAAATCAATTTTTTGTAACGCCCAAGCTAGGGCGTTAGTTTTTTGGTATCAGCAGTTGTTTGAAAGAGAAATATTTTGACATAGTTCCAACAGAGTTTTCTGGCTTAAGCTTAGATAGGATGTCTTTTTTAATATGATCAGTAACTATGCTGTCAATTAAATACAGGGTTGGCCAAAAAAAATTGCACCCTTGGACAAAGTGTCATAACTTTTTTTAGAACGAGATAACATTTTAAAATTTTTACCATTTCTTTACGGCAATATATTGCGTAGCTGTGCAAAATTTTATTTTAAATTTTCATAAAAAAACAAAATTACAGGTGTTTAAATAGTGAGTATCACAAACTGCAGTTGTATGAAAGTTAGCGTATTGATAAAACTGAGGCTACTAGCCTCTCGGTTAAATACCTTTAACACCTTCCAGCGCGGTCACTTACCGCTGTGGAGCTAGGTATTTCAAAGTTATTATCATTTGAAAAAAGATTTGTTAGCATTCAAGTATTGTTACGTCACAATGAGTATAGAAGGCGAATTATAAAAGAAGTTACGTTACCTGCAAAAAAACCTTTGAACGCACTTTGTGAAAAGAGATTGCAGTCTTCAATGTCTAAATGGACGTCATTTTATAACTTCGCGAAATTTCATTGTAAAATTTTAAACAGCTACGCAATATATCGTCGTAAAAAAATAATAAAAATATTAAATTGTTATCTCTATGCAAAAAAAAGTTATGGCACTTTGTCTAAGGGTGCAATTTTTTTTGGCCAATATTGTGTATAATTATTAATGTTACAGAATGACCCGCAACCAGATGTTGAATATGTCCTGGAAGGAACGTCCAGGTTTTTACCGCTCCGACCACTATGCTCCGACTCTACTAAACAATTTCTCAACAAAAAGAAATGAATCAAAATTCATTGAGTTAAGTTAAAATAAAATCGAGGCGACAAAAATTAAGCAAAAGTTTCCCAGAAAATAAAAAAAATATAACACAAAAGCCGTAAAAGTCTCTTCTTGCAAAAATTTGTCCGACCACCAAACAACTAAAAATAAGAACTAGATCGGAGTTGTCAGCAAACCCAGTGAATGACCGATGCGTAGCTAATGCTGTGACGCTCAAAAGTACTTTTTGCTTACCGTAAAATCAGCGATTATTTAAAAATATCAAATAATGGAACCTCCAGAAAACTAGAGTCAAGATAATTTGTCTTTCAAATATCTCCTAATATCATAAAACACTGGCACCCTAAGTTGAGCCCTTCAAAAAATTGATTTTTGGGTGGTCCATTTGGGGGGTCCCCGGAAGGGTGGCACCCCCAAACTATGTCAAAATATTTGTCTGTTAAATATCTGCTGATGTCAAAACAGACTGGCACCCTAAGTTAAGCCGTTCAAAAAATTGATTTGTGGGGGGTCCATTTGGGGGTCCCCGGGAGGGTGGCACCTCCAAACTATGTCAAAATATTTGTCTCTTAAATAACAGCTGATATCATAAAACACTGGCACCCTAAGTTGAGCCATTCAAAAAATTGATATTTTGGGGGACCACTTGGGGGGGTCCACGGGAGAGTGGCACCCGCAAACTATGTCTACATATTTGTCTGTTAAACATCTCCTGATATCAAAACAAACTGCCACCCTAAGTTGAGCCATTCAAAAAATTGATTTTTGGGGGGTCCATTTGGGGGGTCCGCAAGGGGTTGGCACCCCCAAACCATGTCAAAATATTTGTCTGTTAAACATCAACTTAGATCAAAAAAAAGTAGCACTCTAGCTTAAGCCGTTCAAAAAGTTGATTTTTGGGGGGTTCCCAGTAGAGTTGCCCGAAAAAATTTCGGGAGAAATAATTGCGTTTGCAGCTCAACAACTTTACACAAAAATTAGATTTCGATGTTTTGTGGTTTAGGAGAAGAAGAGCGTACAAAATTAGGAAGAAAAAAAAGGAAAAAGAAGGAAAAAAAAAAACTTATCGCGGCCAAAAGTGGTTTGATTGGGATGAGAAGGTATCTTAAGACATACAACCATATGAAATATTTTTTGCCGTACTTAAGCTGTTTTTGACTGAGACCGCTTTTTACGCCAAACTTGCGGGGCGATTTTCGGGTTCTAAAACCGAAGTCACGCGACCTATTGCCTCGATATTTGACACAAACATACAACTCATTAATCTCAAACTGCTGTCAACATTTCATGTAGCTAAACCAAACCGTTCTCGAGTTATAAGCAAAAATCTGAAATTTCGCACTCGTTAGTTTGAAAATGGGCAAGTAAAAACAAAGGAACACGCGACGCGAGCGTCGGTCGTTCCAATGAGCAAAACAAGTAATTTGGTGCCAAAGTAATTAGCAACCGTGCAAAAAGCGTGAAAAAATATCTATCAAAGCTGTGAAAAAACGACCCAAAGTAAAGTGTGAACGAGCTGCAGGCAAACGCTTTTTTTAGTTGCTGCAAAAATAAGAACTATAAATGTGCGTTCGATGCCCAACTGAAACAGATAATGAAACTGAGCGAGCTCGGTGCGATAACAATTGACAATGTTTGAAATTCCAAATCCTCTTTTTCCAGAAAATATTTCTAATTATTTTTTATCCGGAAAGCGAAAATATTTATTGTAAGTCTCATTGTTCAACAGTAGGGTAGCCAGAGGGGCGTGGGGGGGGGCTACAGCCCCCCCCCCATTGGCCTGTCAAGCAAAATGCAGAATAAGAAAAATACCACGTTTTTAGCTCTTCTGCAACTGTTTTTTTTTTTACGAGAAGCTGGTCATTCAAAACTTACGCCGGAAGCCGCACTAAAGCGTAATGGTACGTCGCTTTTGTAAGCAAAAAAGCTGCTGCCACGTAATTGCTATCTTTCAGGCTGGCATTGCTGCCGCAACCCTAACTGTAATGCAAGGTTTTAAAGCAAAAAAAAAGATTGCTCCGTGCATTTCCTTTCCCGCTCCTGCGTACATACTCCGCATACTCCATTCCATGCATTCGAACCCGGGTGTGATGGTTGAATAGCGAACGTGGCAACCACTACACTATACAGCTCACAGCGACGCTATGACAAAATGTCGTATTTAAACCAAATGCATGAGAAAAGGGCAATAGAGGGTTACGCTTAAATGCGGCTCTCTACGTGACTTTTGCGTAATTAGCTTCTACTGTTTTTTTTTGCGCTGGAAAGGACTAAAAAGTGATTGAAAGCATCTTTTGAAACACACATCCAGAAGGGGGGGGGTGATTTGTCAAAAATAAAAGTCCAAATCAATGAAAATTTTTAGAAATGCCCAAAACTAAGCAGTCACATTTGATCGCCAGAGGTGGAGTCGAGGACACAAGGCTCGAGGCCAAGGCCTAGGCCAAGGACACCAAAAAATCCGAGGCCAAGGCCAAGGACAGCCTTTCCGAGGACAGAACCTCTCGAGGCCAAGGACAGCAATGCTCGAGGCCAAGGCCAAGGACCAAGGACACAGGCGCAAGCGTTCTCCAAAAAAAAAAGGTCTTTAAAAATTTTTTTCAGGCGATCTCCAATTCATTGGTGTACCCAAAATTTTTGATTGGGGAAGGCCTAAACCACAAATCACATAAAATGACGTCATAAAAATTTTTTCACAGAGGAAGTTTTTGTAGGACAAAGATATCGTAGGATGGAAGATCTGAAATCGTTGTTGCCTGTTTGCACATAACCAGGATTTTGCAAAGGAAGAGGGCTTATACTAATAATTGAAAAATGCAAATATCTAACTTTGGGAACGTGTTGAGAAAGCCTGTATGACTCAAATGTATCACAGACGGGGAGTCTGGGTGCGGGGTTCTCAGCCGCCGGAGGCGTTGGGCGATTTTTTGTAATTTTTTGGAAAAAAAAGCTATTTTAATGTCATTGGATCACATTTCGCTAGTGTTCAGAGCCATTTGAAAGCACTAGATTTTTGACATTTGAAAGCCAATTGGAAAAATCAAATTGTTTAATCCTCCTTTTAGTTGCAATTTAAGTCCAAAACACGTTTAACATCTTGCATTTTGGTGTTAAAGTTTAATTGCAAGTGATTTGGTCCAGGTAGGGGAAGTAAGGTGCATTGTCTCTGGCTACATTGCAGCAGTAAATAATCATTCACTCGAAGATTTTCCTCAGACATTTTTGTTTTGTCATGAAAATAACCAGTTATAGGAGTACACGTTCGCCAGGGGGGCCAGGCCCCCTCAATTGAAGTTCAATCAGCATTTTCTGTGGCTAATTTTTTAAAAAGTATTTTGTGCGTAAAAACCGGCGAGGTTCGAGGTGAAATACTGAATTATTTTTAAAAAATGGTACAATAGATGGTTACGTCTACTAACCATGTTAATGCCGGGCCGGATTTACATTGCACTGGGCTCCTGGCACTTTGGAGATTTTCGCAACATCTTTTGGCAAATATAGGTGAGGACCAAAAAAAATCTTACGGTTTCTGCTCCGGGCTCCTTGCTGGTACTGCGTCGTATTATGGTAAATCAGGCCCCGATTAATGCATTACGTTCACAAAAAGGCTAGATGTGAGCCTGAGATAGCGACTTTTAGGACAAAAAGTCTTCATTTTCTCCGGGTAACACGTTTAAATTGGCTGGCAAAAATTGAATTGAGGAGGACCCGGCACCCTTGGTCTTCAAAATTCAATATTGGCAATTAGTTATACTGTTGTCAGCGAAAATTCTAAAAAGAAACTGAAACTGAAGAAACAATAGGCTTTTTTGTGACATTTTTGTCTTAGGTGAAATTTCAATTGGGAGGGACCCTGCCCCCAAGAGGAGGGGGGCCCTACCCCCCTCCCCTTGCCTACGCTTATGCTCCAAGTGAGGAAAACAAAAAAGGTGTTCACAAATTTTCCGCGAGGTTTCTGGCGTTTTCCAACGAAATTTCAACTGTTCAAAAATAGTGCTGTCCTCGAGCCGAGGACAGGGCAATTTTCGAGGACTTGAGGCTTCGAGGCCAAGGACTTAAAAATGTTTCCTCGAGGCCAAGGACGTCCTGGAGGACTCCACCTCTGTTGATCGCTGGTGCAAAAACGCCAAACATAGGTTTCATCAACAAATATATTATAAACTCAGAAATAAGGAGGGGGGGGAGCTACTCAGTATTAGTTAATTACCAATCACTTCTCATAAATATCTTTCCATTACCCTTCCCCCCCCCAAATTGTTTTTCTCAATAAAATATGACGAAATGGATTACTCCATGTGAGTTTTATTGAAAAATAGAATTTTATGATTTACCACCAAGTAAACAAGAGAACTACAATGTTATCATCAGCCACCTCCAACATACCCATTAATGCAATCAGTTTAATCATGTTTGCACTGCCAATTTCTATGCCACGTTTTGAAAGCATTATTTTTTATTAAAATAGCCCTAAAATTACAACATAACAGTTATTTTTGCAAAAAAAAGCAAATTTAAGTTATTAGTTTAATTTAAGTTATTAGTTATTAGTTTAATTAAATAAATTTAAGTTATTATTAATTTAAGTTAAAATTAAGTTGTTTTTGCGAAAAAAAGCAAAATTTTCGAACGCTGGGGGCTCCGCCCCTAGACCCCTGTGCCTCCGGCGGCTGGAGCTTTTCCCCCAGACCCCCAGCAGCTGAGGGCTTCGCCCCCAAACACCCAAAATAGCCCCTCCCCCCCTATTGCGAATTTCTGGCTACGCGCCTGTTGTTCAACATGCATCACCCGTTCACTGAGATAGCTTCTCAGCTAGCGTCCATGTAGTATTCATTTTGTTATTATCACCAAGGCTATGAGCCGACTACTACAAAATATTTAGAACTTGAACACACACACCGATACTGCACAGTGGTGCCACAGCTAAATTAAAACATGCATACATAGATCCCTCAAAAAAAGATTAATCTGAAAGTAAAAAAACAGTAAAAACAAAACTTGTAGCTACTACGTCAGATGTGGAAACGCAGAAATGAGCAGTGGCGGATTTAGGGGTGGGGGGTATGCATCCCCCCCACCAGCCTAAACATAACGTGCATATGCATAATATTAAACATTTTAAAAAAAGCATTCAGTGAATACTCGATAGGCCGGGTGACTGCGATATAATTTCTGAAGCCATTGGGGGGATGGGGTAGGGCGGGGGGAGGAAAAAGTTATTTTTACAGCGAACTTTTTACAAAGCAGAAATTAGTTTTTTACAGGTCCGAATGATTTGAAAGCGCCAAACTAGCAAAATTCACTACTCGCACTTTTCAACGATAAAGGCATAACACAACAGGAGTTCAATTATGGCGCATTTTCGCTCAAACCACACGCAATACCAGTAGCGTAACCAGGGGCGGGGGGGGGGGGCTATAGCCCCCCTATTGATATGTCGACCAAAATGCAGAATGGGAAAAACACTACGTTTTTAGCACTTTGGAGACTGTTTTATGCACTGGAGTGGACTAAATAGTGATTCAAAGCATCATTTGAAACATATGTTTAGGAGGAAGGGGGCTAATTTGTCAAAAATGAAACCAACAAATTAATGAAAACTTTGGAAAATGGTAAAAAATAAGCAATCAAATTTGATCGCAAGTGCAAAAATGCTAAACATTGGTGTCATCAACAAATATACCATAAACTAAGGAATGGGGGGGGGGGGGGTTATTCAGTATTAGTTCATTACCAATCATTTCTCTCAAATCTCTTTTCATTAGCCCCCCCAAAATTATTTTTCCCAATAAACTGTACACGAAATAAATTACCCTGAGTGAGTTTTATTGAACTATTCGATTTTATAATTTACCAGCATCTAAACAAGAGAACTAACATTTTACCAATAGCCACCTCCTAAATAGCCCATTTATGCCACCAGTTTAATCTTGTTTGCATTGCCAATTTCTAACTCACGTTTTAAAAGCATTATTTTTTAATCAAAATAACCCTAAAATGAAGTTATTTTTGCAAAAAAATACAAAATTTTCGAGCGCTGGGGGCTCCGCCCCCAGGCCCCCGTGCCTCCGGCGGCTTGGGGCTTTGCCCCCAAACCCCCATTGGCCTCCGGTGGCTGGATGCTCCACCACCCCCCAACACAGCCCCCAATTGCGAATTTCTGGCTACGCGCCTGCGCAAAACAGTAGTGCGGTTTCGCACAAAAAATGTGCCGATTTGATAGAGCATCAAGTAAAATTTCTTCTGTAATGTAGTTTTATTACATTGTTAGTTACGGTATGCTGAACGAACACTTAAACAAAATGGACTTTTGACAATAGAAATATCAAAGTCCGATGCAGGTAGTTTTTACTCATTTTGTGTGAGTAGTGCAGCCAGGGGAGGGCGAGGGGGTGGCTTTTGCCCCCCCCCCCACCCATTGGCCTGTCCACCAAAATGCAGAATAAGAAAAATACCACGTTTTTAGCACTTCTGAGACTGGTTTTTGGACTAGAATGGACTAAAACGTGATTAAAAGCATCTTTTGAACCATATATTCAGGGGGACTAATTTGTCAAAAATAAAACTCACAAATCAATAAAAACTTTGAAAACTGGCCAAAAATAAGCAATCAAATTTAATATAGCTCATTGCAAATGCTTAACATAGTTTTTATCAACAAAAATATTATAAACTCACGAACAGGGGGGGAGGATCTATTCAGTATTGGTTAATTACTAATCACCTTTCTCAAATATCTTTCCATGAGCCCCCCTCCAATTATTTTTCTCTATGAAATATAGTCGAAATAGATTACTCCGTGTGAGTTTCATTAAACTATAGGATTTTATGATCTACAGCATGTAAACAAGAAAAAATTTTACCACTAGCCACTTCTCACATAGCCCATTTATGCAACCGGTTTAATCATGTTTGCACTGCCAATTGCTATGCCACGTTTTAAAAGCATCATTTTTTATCAAAATAGCCCTAAAATTTAGTTATTTTTGCAAAAAGATGCAAAGTTTTCGATCGCTGGGGGCTCCGCCCCCAGACCCCCAAAGCAGCTCCCTCATTGCGAATTTCTAGCAACGCACCTGTTCTGAGTAAATGCAGACGGTTATGCTAGCGAAAGTTTAATAAATATGATTTTTGACGCAGGAAAGACGAAAAGAGCGTTTTATGTTATTAGTTTGAATTGAATTGGTTAAATCAATGACATGAAACTAGTTTTATGTCATTGGTTAAATTTAAAAATATATTTTATACACTGGTAACGTTTTTGGGATGGGACGGATCAAAAATATCCCCAACAAGTTTGCGCGAGGACAAGAACATTAATCATAAACACGCAAAATTTTGAGATTATACACAATTTGTGCTCATAAATTTTATCATACCCCCCACCAAAATTTTCTAGATCCGCTGCTGGAAATGAGCAGAAATTTGACGCAGTTTTTAAGTGTTTTTGCTAACCCGTACGGAAGTACTGTAGACTATAGTAAGGGCCTTGGTGCAATATTTGTTAGTTCTTCAAAAAAAGATAATTTTTATTTTGCAAAATACACTAGCCTGCAGTATCTACGCTTTGCAGGTCAATTTTTGCTGCGGAGTTACGGTACTTGCGCGAAAATGAGTTGGTAAATGTAACTAGATTGGAGTTTGCAAGCAAACCCAGTGAACGACCGACGCGTAGCTAATGCTGTGACGCTCAAAAGTACTTTTTGTCTACCTGTTACAGCACGATCTTTTATTGAGATTCGAACCTAGGTTTTCATGTACTGTCGTTAACACGCCCATTTACCTTATTTGCCTATTACTTTGTGTTGCGCGTCTTTCATTATTCGCTCGGTAGAAACTCAGCAAAGTTGTCTGAAAGACGCACCGTTTTGCCGTTTGCTGATCACCTTTTTGTAGCAACGTTTTAATTTGAGCACAGTAGTTAAATCAGTTTTATTTTTGAACAGTAGCGTCAAGAGGTTTTTTATTTTATGTTGTTAAATTCGCTTTTTCAGTTTAAAGTATTTTCCGCCCAGCCGGGTAATCTTCGATAAATTTTTGCTGGACTGGTCTTTTTTATTTGCTTTTTTAGTAATACAAGTTTGTTTTGGAATATCTTTTGTTAGCCTTCTGAGCGCTAGGACCAAACAGTGAAGACCTAGGCATTCCGCCTAGGACACAGCCATCAATCTATAACACTACCTTAAAATCAGCAATTATCTAAAAATATCTCATTATGAAACCTATAGAAAAGTAGAGTCAAAATATTCGTCAGTTAAATATCTGCTGATATCATAAACACACTGGCACCCTAGCTTGGGCCATTCAAAAAATTGAATTTTGGGGGGTCCATTGGGGAGGGTTTCCAGGGGGGTGGCACCCCCAAACTATGTCAAAATATTTGTCTGTGAAATATCTGGTGACCAGAGGTGGGGTCCTCGAGAACACGTTTTGAAGTCCTAGGCCTTGGCCTCAAAGCTTCAAGTCCTTGGCCTTGGCCTCGAAGACTTAAGTTCTTGAAAATTGCCCTGTCCTCGGCTCGAGGACAGCACTATTTTTGACCGATGAAATTTTGTTGGAAAACGCCAGAAACCTCGCGGAAAATTTGCAAATACCTTTTTTTTCCGTAATTGGAGCATATGCTTAGCCAAGCGAGCCTCCCCCCCCATTGAAATTTCACCAATGACAAAAATGTGCCAAAAAGGCCTACTGTTTCTTCAGTTTCAGTTTCTTTTTAGCGTTATTCGCTTACACCAGTAGCGAACAACAATATTGAAGACCAGGGGCCTCGGGACCCCCTCAAATCATTTTCGCCAGCCAATTTAAACGTAAACCTGGAATAAATGGATAGTTTTCGTCCTAAAAGTTGCTATCTCAGGATCACATCTAGCCTTTTTATGAACGTAATGCATTAACCAAGGCCGGATTTACCACAACACGGCGCAGTATCAGCTAAGGGCCCTGCGCTCAAATCTTAAGACTTTTTGTGGTCTTCACCTACATTTGGCAGAAAGATGTTGCAAAAATCTTCAAAGTGCCAGGGGCCCAACGCGATGTAAATCCGTCCCGGCAATAACATGGTTAGTAAGCGTTATTATCTATTGTACTATTTTTCAATAACAATTCACTAATTCACCTCCACCTCGCTAGTTTTTACGCACAAAATACTTAAAAAAAAAAAAGTAACGATGGAAAATGCTAATTGAACAAATCGTTGAACTTCAATTGAGGGGGCCTGGCCCCCTAGCCCAACATACACTTTTATAACTAGTTATTTTCATGACAAAATAAAAATCTCCAAGGAAAATCTTTTAGTAGGTTTTCATTTACCGCTAAAATGTTCCCGAGACAATAATAATAATAACAATGTAGTCATTTGTATAGCGCCGTTTCCCGCAAGGAGCAGATCAAAGGTAAAGGCGTTAATTCGTTATTTACCGCTAAAATGTTCCCGAGACAATGCACCTTACTTCCCCCTACCTGGACCAAATCACGTACAATTAAACTTTAACACCAAAATGCAAGATGTTAAACGTGTTTTGGACTTAAATTGCAACTAGAAGAAGGATTAAACAATTTGATTTTTTCAATTGGCTTTCAAATGTCAAAAATCTAGTGCTTTCAAATGGCTCTAAACATGTGCGAAATGCATAGATGGGCAAGTTTATGCAAAACGTTAGCTTCGCTAACCACTAGTCCGTTAGCAAACTTCATACCTCCGTTAAAGTTAATTCGTTATTTTCAGCTGAAATTAACGGAAGTTAATGAAGTCCGTTAATCCGTTAACATTTTGAGAATAATTTACATTTCATTTTATTCATTGACTTTTAGAACACGCGTAATCACCTGTTGAGATGATTGTAAGGAAAAATTTATTGCTATGGTGGTATTGTGTGTTTTGGATGTTACATTTTACAGTCTAATCTACGTGCAAGATAATAATAAGCTCATATGCAGTAACGAAGCAGCGACCGGAAAATCTTTTAAGGTTGCGAACAGCGATAATTAATAGACTTATGAGGCTGCAGCTTTTTATTTGCCACAAAAAGCAATGGATATATCGTTAATTGTTTGTAGGGGCGCCGAGAGCCAAACGTAGGCTAGGGGTCAGCTCAAATATTGGGCATCTCCAGCTTTGTAAACTTCAAAAAAGAAGAGGAAATTGCCACAATTTCCTTCGGATTTTGATGTGATCTCCAAAAAAAAAGGTCCTCGATATTCCACAAACTGATTTGTCAGTGTCATTTCCATACGTCCCCTGAAGTCCAAGGGCCCCTTGAAGCCCATGGCCCCCTGATGGGCCTCCTAAACTCCATGGGCATCGGGGTCATTGTCTCACCTCGCTTCCCCCCTCTCGGTGGCCTTGCCTAAAGGCTACCAGCGCAGAAGCCCAAGAAGAGCCATTTTTTCGCATTGCTTGTTTTTAAGTAGTCGCCCTTCTGGTGGCTCTTCCCTGGGCTTCCGTGCTGGTAGCCTTTAGGCCAGATGGTACGTAAACGATTAAACATCATGGAAACTGTTAGATAGAGACGGTTGCTAACTCAGTGCCACGACACTATTACTCTAAGTCTCTGTGCTTTCATGCTACAACAGCATCTAAAATTAACTATTTAAGCTATGGCTTGCAAAACAATTTCTAGACAGTGTCGAGATCCAACCTAACCCAAAGCTTAATCTTGACTCTTAAAAAAGTAACTAAAAACATTGCGAATGAATATTCGTCATTCATTCTCGTTTTAGTCCTATCACCAACCACTGTACAGTGTAGGCCTACGTAGATTTAACGTTTTGAAACCATCCGCGATCCGTGGATGGTAACACTTCCAAGTTTTTGGATGACATAAACACTTAGCTCAGTGGCGGATCCAGAAAATTTTGGTGGGGGGGGGAATTGAAGCACAAAACCTCAAAAATTCGGATGTCTTCACCAAAATTGAGAGTGATTTTTCGGCCGAACTCGGAAATTCAAACGTTTTTTTCGCCCAAATTCAGGTGGTCTCCAAAAAAAAAAAAAAAAAGGTCTTCACCAAAATTGAGAGTGATTTTTCGGCCGAAATCGGAAATTCAAACGTTTTTTTCGCCCAAATTCAGGTGGTTTCCAAAAAAAAAAAAAAAAAAAAAGGTATTCACCAAAATTGAGACTGATTTTTCGCCGGATTTGTTACGTTTAGGTTGGTGGGGGGGATGCATCCCAAAATGGAGCCGAATTATTCGAAACAGAGGCTGATTTTTTGGCCAAAATCGTTACTTTTAGGCTGGTGGGGGGGGATGCATTTATGATGCATCATAAGATGCATGCTAAATCCGCCACTGACTCAGCTCAAAATAAACACTGTTTTTACTGCTATGTTTTAGTACCGGTACCTACATTCTATTCTTTCAGTGGTCTTTGGTTTGATTATATCGATTCCACCGATTACGATTACAAATACGCACCCATGCAATCGATTTTCCATTACGATTATTTCACCTTTAATCATCGCTATTACGATTACATCGCTTCGCCAAAGTTTAAAAATAATTTTTGTAACAGCACTTACGAAGTCGGAATCTATCCTGCATTTTCGCTGCAATCTACCCTGCAATTCTGTTTTGCATTATCAATATTATTAAGCTGTTATTAAAATTGCAATCATGCATGTCTTGCACTTGCATTCTGTTCTGTAGTTGGTCCACGGTACCCCTCCCATGATAGAGTTTATACACTTATATCATCATTCACGCTTTTGCTTGGTACTGGAAGCCTAGCCTATAGTAGTAGCCAGCCATGGCTCGATTATTTGCAATTCGTAGATTACGATCCTTTGTAATTGATTTCTGAGTACGATAATTTGAAAATTGCGTAATCGATTACAAATTAGTGATTGTAGACAGAGCATGGTATGGAATGGAATGGAAGACGATTTTTCCATATTCCATACTGGCAATTTTCTTCCATTCCATTTCCATTCCATACCAAAAATCTTCCATTCCATATTCCATTCCATACTAAAATTTTGTTCCATATTCCATTCCATACTTCCATACCAAAGAAATTTTAGACTGGAAGCAATTCAACGTATATTTTGTTGCTTTGCACCTTTGCAATGTTGTAAGCTACCGCCCGTGAAGGTGCGCCAACAATACTAAGATGCAACGACCGGTATCTGGTATGCATATTGCACATGGTTTAATGCATAGGCGTAGCCTGGATTTTGAATTGGGAGGAGGGCTAAACCGCAAATCATGCAATGACGTCATCAGAAGTCCTTGAAAAGAGGGACTTTTTATGGAACTAAGAATAAAGATCAAAAGCTGGGTGTCTGATTTGGTTCGTTACCTGGATTTGCTACAGAGGGAGGACTAGAACCGCAAGTTAAAATTTTTTCTATCCTATCAAAATTGGGAAACGTGGCGAGCAAATTAGTACAACTCAAACATGTCACAGAGTTCCCAGCCGCTGGGCGATTTTTTGTTATTTTTTGGAAAAAAACGGCTATTTTGATGCGATTTGGATCTTATTTCGCACGTTTTCAGAGCCTTCTCAAAGAACAAAATTTTTGATGTTTGAAAGCCAATTGAAAAAATCCCTCTCTTTAGTTCAGGTCAAGTCCAAAACACGTTCAGAATCTTGCATTTTAGGGTTAAAGTTTGTGACTTGGCCCAAGTTAGGGAAATCAAGGTACAGTACATTGCTTTGTGCCACATTTTTAGCGTTAAATAATGCGCTCGAAGATTTGCCTTTGAAGATTTTTGTTTTGTCATGAAAATAACCAGTTTTAGGAATATATATACGACCAGGGGCCCAGGCACCCTCGATTCAAATTCAATAATTTGTTCAATGAGCATTTCCCCTAGCTAGGTTTTTTCAAAAGCATTTTGTCGCGTGAAAACTGACGAGATGGAGCTTAATTGTTAGTTAAGGGTGGTATTTTAAAGTAGGTACATTAGATGCCATAAATGGTCGCTAATCATGTTTTGTAATATAAAAGGTAGCTGGGGGCCTAAAACATATTGATGCATAAACAAGTTTGATGAGTGCCTGAGATTGCACCTTTTAGAACAAAAACGCTGAATTTCTCCCGGCTTGTACGTTTAAATTGGTTGGTAAAAATTTAAATTGAGAGGGCATGGGCCCCCTGGTCGTCAATATTAATATTAAGTTATTGCTAATTGCCGTTGTACGCATGTACTGTTGCACTCCAAAATACTAAAAGAAACTGAATAAATAGGCTTTGTGTCATTATTTTTATCATTGGTAGCTTTTCAATTGGGGGGGGGGGGGCAGAAGGCCCGGTCCTTCTGGCTTTGCCTATGGTTTAATGATTACCGTACTAGTTTGCCCTCACATCAACTAGAACATTTATCGTAACAGAAATAACAAACTTTAACACCAAAAAGAATTACTATAAGGTTAAAAACTAAAAATATAAATAAAATTAAGCTGAAACGGGGATGAAATAGCAAATACGAGTTTTTGTGACGTAAGAAAACAAAATTTACGACTGGGCAAATTGTCAGCCTCAAAAAAAAAAACAAAAAAAAACAACAAGTCAAGTCTATCAAGGTCATCAACTGTAACATCAATGCTGCAATTAAATTGCAATGTACTTACAATGATGCAATACGTACACTGTTTGCGCAATGTACTCAACCAAAGTACCGCGATTTATCGACTAATAATATGCGCAGATATTGAAGTTGAATACTTCTGTGACAATATTTTATCACTACCCGACATCGGTGTGTATTTTTCTGTAAATACAATGCACGAAATCTAGTATGGAATTGGTATGGAAGTATGGAAGATTGTCTTCCATTCCATTCTTGAAATCTTCCATTCCATTCCATTCTGGCATCTTCCATATTCCATACCGAAATTTCCGTTCCATTCCATTTTCCATTCCATTCCATACCATGCCCTGACTGTAGACTACGATTATAATCGAGATCATTTCTGCTATAGGTTAGGCTAACTAACTATCCATGTCCACTTTCCTTGCCAGCGCTGCCATGCTTGTCACTTCCATCTTACCACCAATAACAGATTATTCATGGGTGCATCTTGGGTCTATCGCAGTATCGCAGTTCAACTCATCTAAGATCTAACCCACTTTATACTTGCATGATTAAAATTATATTTGCTGCATTTCTTATTGCGTTTGCTCATTTGATCCCGCGCTCGCTTGTTTATCTCGCAGCTCCTTCGCTGTTTCTTCTATAAAACTCGTGCTAATTACGCAACAAGTGTTAACAGCGCAAATTGGTTTGTACCGGTACGATGAATAGGTGGTACAAGAAATTAACAATGAAAACCTTATGTTAACGCAACTTAACGTAAGTTAATGAACCATTGTCGTTAAGTTAACGGGCATTTTAACGGAAGTTAATTTAGTTCGTTAACATAAAAAAACTTTTTAACGGATTAACGAGTTGATGAAAAAGTTAGCTTCGTTATTAACGGATTAACGATTAACGGACTTGTGCCCACCTATGGCGAAATGTGATTCAATGGCATTAAAATAGCTTTTTTTTCCAAAAAATTACAAAAAATCGTCCAACAGGAAGGGGCTTCGCCCCCAGACCCCCAAAGCCTCCGGTGGCTGGGGGCCCCGCACCCAGACTCCCCGTCTGGGATACGTATGAGTTACACTGGCTTTCTCAAAACGTCTCCAAAATTACGTATTTGCACTTTTCAACTATATTAGTTTAAGCCCTCTCCTTTAGCAAAATCCTGGTTAAGTGCCAACAGGCAAATTTTTGATGACGTCATTGCATATGATTTGTGGTTTAGGCCTCCCCAATCGAAAATTCTGGCTACGCCTATAACTTGGAGAACGACTGAAAAACTTTTTTGAAGACCTTTTTTTTTTCGGAGAACACTTACGGCTGTGTTTTTGGTCCTTGGCCTCGAGAGGGTCTGTCCTCGGAAAGGCTGTCCTTGGCCTTGGTATTGGCCTCGGATTTTTTTTCTGTCCTTGGCCTTGGCCTCGAGCCTTGTGTCCTCGACTCCACCTCTGCTGCTGACATCAAAACAAACTGGCCCCCTAAGTTAAGCCATTCAAAAAAATTGATTTTTGGGGGGTCCATTTGGGGGCGTCTCCAGGAGGATGGCACCCCCAAACTATTTCAAAATATTTGTCTGTTAAATATCTGCTGATATTAGAGGTGGAGTCCTCGAGGACGTCCTTGGCCTCGAGGACGTCCTCGAGGACACATTTTGAAGTCCTTGGCCTTGGCCTCGAAGCTTCAAGTCCTCAAAAATTGGCCTGTCCTCGGCTCGAGGACAGCACTATTTTTGAACGGTTAAAATTTCGTTGGAAAACGCCAGAAACCTCGCGGAAAATCTGCAAAGACCTTTTTTTGGTTTCCTCAAGCAGAGATCGCCCGAAAAAAATTTTTGAAGACCTTTTTCACCTGAAAAAAAAATTTGAAGACCTTTTTTTTTGGAGAACACTTGCGCCTGTGTCCTTGGCCTCGAGAGGGTCTGTCCTTGGCCGCAAGCTTTGTATCCTCAAATCCACCTCTGGCTGATATCATAAAACACTGGCACTCTAAGTTAAGCCGTTCCAAAAATTGATTTTTGGGGTGGTCCATTTGGACAGTGGTGTAAAAAGTACTCGAAAATTGTACTCAAGTAAAAGTTTCGTTACTGACGAAAAAACTACTTGAAGTAAAGTACAAAGTACTGACCAAAAAAAGTACTTAAGTAAAACTAGAAAGGAGCCGGTTTAAAACTACTCAAGTAAAAGTATTTCTAAAAGTATTCAAGCAAAATAAACAAAATATCCAATCGACAAGTATGACAGACAACTGGTTAATACCTTCAAACCACTGCCACGTAGAGCTTGCGTCTTATAACCCCTCATTTTCTCAAGAAGAGATGAATTATTAATTTTTGCAAGCTTTTTGTTATTATATTCAAGACAATTAATCAAAAAAGAACAACAACAGCAAAATTTTGAGATTTGAAAATCATGGCGCGCAGAATTTACATGAAATCATTTTACAAAATCTAAGCTCAAATACTCATTGTCATTGTTAAATTATGCTAGAATTGAAAAACACTCTAGACGTGTCTTATCAGTGTATAATAATCTGCTGCATCTGCAGGGTGGGCCAAAAGTTCGCATCATAGCTATTTCAGTGTATTCCGCGATAACCTTTTGTGGATCAATTAATCAAAATTATTGTGGATTTTTTTAATTGAATTTATTTCACAACATGTGAGGGTAGGCAGAAGCCTAACAAACATTACGTCACTAAATCACATAAATTCATTGTAGATAGCCCATTTAGATAGTCAGGGTCTCTACTTGGACGAAATTGATCGTCATATTGAAGAAATTTTGTAATTACATTGCACAATATATCAGAGTACCGTACAATAACGTTTATGGCATATATGATGTGTGATTTTTGACTCACTCTGTAGAATTTAGCAGTAGAAACGTTCAGTTACCATAGGACGCATTTTTGGCAAAATTTATTTGTCTAATTGCTTCTTTCATGAGTTACTTTTAATAGAGTAAACATCTATGTCATTATATGTGGCGAAGAGCACACACCAAACAACGAACGTGAAACTAAAACTGTCTTGAACATTGCACTGCTAATCGCCAGACTAGATTTGATAAGTACGCGCACACGTGGAAAAAAGGCATTGATGCAGACGCTGTGATGGTCTGACAGTCTATGGTCTGACCTGTGACGCAAGCGTTGCCAGCAGAAAAAAGAACAAACAATAAATAACTTAAACCAAATTAAACAATTGTCGTTCAAATTTAAACTAAATTAAACATTCTGAAGAATTTGTTGTTCAAATTTAAAATTGTAGTACTTTCTACTTTTCTGAATCAAAATACTACTTAAGTAGCGTTACTTCACTCTAAAAGTAATCAAGTAAAAGTAAAAGTAGCCACAAAAAAATCTACTCAAAAAGTACTCGTTACTGGAAAAAACTACTTAAGTAATCTACTCAAGTAAAAGTATTTCGTTACTTTACACCACTGCATTTGGAGGGGTCCCCAGGGGCAAGGATGGCAGTACGGTACAGTACGGTACGTAGGTACGGTACCGTACACCTCAATTTTTGCTAAACAGTACGGTGTACAGGTACGGTACGCTTTTTTTTTGTAAAGGTACGGGTACGGTACGTTGGTACGCTCTTGGATATAAAACCCCTGACTTTTTGCTCATTGCTCCAGTTTTTTTGTACACATAGGCAAAAAACAGTTGAAACCGTTGAATCGTTAACAGCCAAAAAGCAGTAGAAATTTTAGGGCTATTTTGATACAAAATAAAGCTTTTAAAACGTGGCATAGAAATTGGTAGAGCAAACCTGATTAAACTCTTTGCATAAATGGGCTATGTGGGAGGTGGCTAATGGTAAACTTTTACCACTTTTGTTTGCATGCTGGTAAATCATATAATCCTATAGTTCAAGATAACTCACACAGAGTAGTCTATTTCGTCTATATTTTATAGAGAAAAATAATTGGGAAAGAGGGCTCATAGAAAAAGAATTCGGGACTAGTGATTGGTAATTAACTAATACTGAATAGCCACCCCCTCTTATTCCTAAGTTCGTAATATGTTTGTTGATGAAATCTATGTTTAGCATTTTTACGCTAGCAATCAAGTTTGATTGCTTGTTTTTGGCCATTTTTCAAAGTTTTCATTGATTTGTGGGTCTTATTTTTGACACATTAGCCCCTCCCCCCCTAAATTTATGTTTCAAAAGATGCTTTAAATCACTTTTTAGTCTATTCCAGTGCAAAAACCAGTCTCAGAAGTGTTAAAAACGTGGTGTTTTTCTTATTTTGCATTTTGGTTGAAAGGCCAATGGGGGGGGGGGGGCTATAAACCCCCCCGCCTACGCCACTGAAAGTTACTCTGGCTCATAACACGCCATTCCAGATTTTCAGTATTACACTTAGTCACTTAGAATGTTGCATTAAATACCAAAAAATTATTTACTATATTTAATATTTCGTATAAATATGAGAGTAAAGAAGGAACTTGTGTGTTTTTCGCAATAAGACAATATTTTGAATAATATACGTCGGATCGATAGGAAGGGTGGTTTAAACCCCCACCCCTCCTGTGTACGCCTTTGCGCATAAGTGAGCTAGCTATCTGGGCATTTGGTAATGGTAACACTTCAGTCTTCTAATTTACAAGCCGGTAAATCATAAAATCATGATTTGAAAAAACTCACAAGCATTTATATTCTGTAGTTTATAGAGCGAGACAGTTGGGGATGGGGGAGGGGGGCTAATGGAACGAGATGTAAGTGGACTAATAATTAACTAATACTGATTAATTAACTAATACTGAAACCCCATCTCCATATTTTTGATAAAGCCAATGTTAAGCATTTTTAGCAATTAAATTTGCTAATTTTGGCAATTTTTTGAAGTGTTACTGATTTGTAAGTTTTATCTTTGGCAAATTAACCCCACCCCCAAGGAACTCTAAAAGTTTGAAAAGTTGCTTTAAATCATTCTGGAGTCCAGGTCATTGCAAAAAAAAACAGGCTCAGAAGTGCTAAAAACGTGATTTTTTTTATTGTGAATTTTAGTCGACAGACCAATGGGGAGAGATTTGAACCCCCAAACCCCCCCCCTTGCGTACGCCCTTGTCGCTGATATATAGGTTAGTGATTTCAAAGTCAGTTAAAGTTGCGAGTAGTCAAGAGCAAGGATGGCAATACGGTACGCCTCAATTTTTGCTGAAAAGTACAGTATGCTGGTATGGTACTTTTTTTTTGTAATGGTACGGGTACGGTACGCTTCAAAAATTGAGCTGAAGTACTGTACGCTGGTACGGTACGGTTGGTGCGAGGTACGTAGTACGCAAATTCTGAACGTACCATACCGTACTGCCATCCTTGCCCAAGGGGGTGGCACCCATAGGCGTAGCCAGAATTTTTGATTGGGGGGGGCCAAACGACAAATCACATGTAATGACGTCATCAGTAATTTTCAAAAAAGGGACTTTTTGTAGGGCAAAGATGTCGTAGAATAGAAGATCTGAAGCCGTAGCCTGTTGGCACTTAACCAGGATTTTGGTAAAGGGAGAGGACGAAAAGTAGTGGTTGGAAAATGCAAATGTCTAACTTAGGAGACGTGTTGAGTAAGCTAGTGTACTCAAACGTATCATAGACGGGGGTCTTGGGGCAAAGCCCACAGCCGCTGGGCGATTTTTGTAAGTTTTTGGAAAAAAAAGCTATTTTAATCCCATTAGATCACATTTCGCACGAGTTCAGAGCCATTTCAAAGAACTAGATTTTTAACATTTGAAAGCCAATCGAAAAAATTAATTGTTCAATCCTCTTTTAACTTGCAATTAAAGTCCAAAACACGTTTAAAATCTTGCACAATGGAGTAAAATTTTAATTGTAAGTGATCCAATCCAAGTAGGGGGAAGTAAGGCACATTGCCTCCCGCAATATTTTAGCAGTAAACAATAATCCACACGAAGATCTTCCTTAACAAGATTTTTGTTTTGTCATGAAGCTAGCCAGTTATAGGCGTACATGTACGGCCAGTGGGCCCACGCCCCCTCAATGGAAATTCAATAATTTGTTCAATAAGCATTTTCCCTAGCTATTTTTATAAAAGTAATTTATGCGTAAAAACTGGAAAAGTGGAGGTGAATCGTTATTGAAGAATGGTACAATAGATGACTACGTTTACTAAACATGCTCTTTCCGGGCCTGGTTTACATTGCGCGGGGCCCCTGGCACTTTGCGGATTTTTGAAACACCTTCCTGCCAAATACAGGGTGTAACAAAAGTTTCTCCCCATACATTTTCACGTACCATAAAAAAACTAACTCACGGTAAAGCTATGCTTTTTTCGTAGATCATTCTCTACATACTAAACTTCATTGTCACCAAAAATCAACTTTTTATCTTCAGATTTTAGAAGATTTGTAACCAATCTTCATGTGGTCCGAAATTACCGCTGGAAGCAGCACAATATTTCTTAAGTTTAAATTAAAAAACCAGCTGTCTGCTTTTTCTTGCTGCTCAAAAACAGTGAATTACGGGCCTTGGAGAACCTTTCAATCATGCTAGGTAAAAATTGAGAGTTTTCAAGGTCCGAAACTTGCTGAAATTTTTCATTCAATCTCTTCCATACTTTTATCAATTTTGTTGATTCGACTTCGACTTGAAACAGCATTTTGAAAAAATCTCCTACCTTGAAAAGTCATGGATATCACCCCCACTCTGGGAAACCTAATTTTGTTTCATTGGAAAGATGAGTATGTGTCGAAGGTGTGCATAGGTGGGCACAAGTCCGTTAATCCGTTAATAACGAAGCTAACTTTTTCATTAACTCGTTAATCCGTTAAAAAGTTTTTTTATGTTAACGGACTAAATTAACTTCCGTTAAGTGCTGTTAACGGACTAAAGTAACTTCCGTTAAGTTCTCTTAACTTCCGTTAAGGTTTTTATCGTAAATATCTTGCACATTCGTTGTGCATTTGAACTTGTTTTAATCTTGAAATTAGATGAGACTGTAAAATGTAACTTTCAAAACACAAAAGACCACCATAGCGATAAATATTTCCTTACAATCAGCTCAACAGCGTCAATACGTGTTCTAGAAGCGAGTGAATAAAACGAAATGTAAATTAAACACAAAATGTTAACGGATTAACGGACTTCATTAACTTCCGTTAATTACAGCCGAAAATAACGGATTAACGTTAACGGAAGTGTGAAGTTTGTTAACAGACTAGTGGTTAACGAAGCTAACGTTTTGCATTAACTTGCCCACCTATGAAGGTGTGCTTTAAGTACCTTTAATGCGATGAAGAGCGTAGGCTAAGTCAGATCTGTTTTCCGTTTTGAGGTTTCCTTGCGATTGACTGCGTCAAGGACCAAAGGTTTATCGGCGGCAATGAAATCGCTTTCGTTTAGATCAAACTGAATTTGTTCGTTTTCCCTCAAATTGGAACTGTTTGTAAAGTCTTTAAAAACAATGCAAAACCAACAACAGTGCACCCTGCGCTCTTTTGTTTAACATAAGGCTCATTCCAACTTTTTTGCTGGGAACGGAGGCTTGGCTTCTCTATGTTTGTTAATTACGCTCAATTTCATGTTTTAGGCATTTTTCCTCACTTCTACTTCAATTTTACTGATTTTTTATTCCGGAACAGCGCAAAAATTCACAATATTTGCCTGCAACAAAAGTTTCTTACCATGGGGAGGAACTATTGTTACAGAAAAAAACATATTAACTTAAGCAAAATAACCTGCTCAAACAAGCAATGCTAATTGCAGCACAATCGCCTACACCAGCACTTATAATTCACAGCAGGAATTAAAATGAATCAAATTGGTTGCTGAATTATTAGATCCTACTTAAACCATCTCTTAATTTTCTCCTTAAAAATTGACCCTAACTTTGACCTCGGCTGGCAACTCAACCAATCACAACAACAAATCAAGATTTGGCATGCTGGTAGCTTATACCCCATATGGAATGTCCAAATTATGTTTAGCATCCGTTTCACATTCGTTAGTCTATGATACAGACTAGAACCATAGGTGAGCACAAGTCCGTTAATCGTTAATCCGTGAATAACGAAGCTAACTTTTTCGTTAACTCGTTAATCCGTTAAGAAGTTTTTTCATGTTAACGAACTAAGTTAACTTCCGTTAAGTTTTGTTAACTTCCGTTAAGGTTTTCATCGTAAATATCTTGCACCATTCATTCATCGTACCGGTACAAACCAGTTTGCACTGGCAACACTTGTTGCGTATTAGCACGAATTTTATACAAGAGAGCGAAGAAAGGAGTTTTTTTTTTGTGGCAAATAATAAGCTGCAGCCTCATACTGTAGGTCTATTAATTATCGCTGTTCACAATTTCCAAAGATTTTCCGATCGCAGCTTCGTTAGTGCATTCGAACTTATCGTTATCCTGAAATTAGATTAGACTGTAAAATCGAACTTCCAAAACACAAAAAGACCACCACAACAATAAATATTTTCTTATAATCAGCTCAACAGCGCCAATACGTGTTTTAGAAGCAAGTGAATAAACAGAAATGTAAATTATACGCAAAATGTTAACAGACTAACGGAATTTATTAACTTCCGTTAATTAAAGCTGAAAATACCGCATTAACGTTAACGGAGGTGTGAAGTTTGTTTACGGACTAGTGGTGAACGAAGCTAACGTTTTGCATTAACTTGCCCACCTGTGACTAAAACTATACGCTATCTGATATAACGATGGGGAGAAACTTTTGTTATACCCTGTATAAAAGAAGACCAATAAAAGTCGTACCTGAGCGCGTGGCCCTGGCACTGTGCCATATGGCAAATACGGCGCTGGTTATTACATTACGTTCATAAAAAGTTTAGATAAGGGCCTGAGGTAGCAACTTTTAGGACAAAAACTCCTGATTTCACTTTGGTTATACGTTTAAATTGGTTGGAAAAAATTGAATTAAGGGGGTGCGCCGGGCCCCCTGGTCGTCAATATTATTTATTGTTAATTACTGTTGTACGCGTGTACTGTTGTACGCAAAGATTCTAAAATAAACTGAAAATGAAGAAACAGGGCTTTTTTGTCAAATTTTTGTCATTGGTGGCATTTCGATTGAGCTACCCCCTGACTACGCCTATGATTTTGAGATAAGATCGCGCCCTTTAAGAAACAACGAGCCATTAAGAAACAACGATTGAAAAAAGCGTGTCATTAAGAAACAACGATTGAAAAAACTGGTTTGCTGATTAAACGTAGTTGATTGGGTTGATCCAGAAACTGAAAATGGATCAAAAAGTTCTATCAATTGACTTTGATTCTTGGAGTTAATTATCAGGCAGTCAGGCTCATTGATGGCAGTCAGGAAGTTGGTTCAAGAAATCCAAGTCCCAAATGCAATTGCAGAGCGTGGTGTGAGTGGCACTTATATATGAATATGTCTGGCTAATTGGAACAATCGACGCTCGCGTCGTGTGTTTCTCTGTTTTTACTCAGCCATTTTCCAACTAACGAGTGCGAAATTTCAGACTTTTGCTTATAACTCGAGAACGGTTTGGTCTAGCTTCATGAAATGTTGACAGCAGTTTGAGATTAATGAGTTGCATGTTAGTACACAATTTCAAGGCAATAGGTTACGTGACTTCGGTTTTAGAACCCGAAAATCGCCCCTCAAGTTTGGCGTAAAAAGCGGTCTCAGTCAAAAACGGCTTAAGTACGGCAAAAAATATTTCATAGGGTTATATGTCTCAAGATACCTTCTCATCCCAATCAACCCAATTTTGGCCGCGATGAGGTTCATTTCCTTCTTTTTCCTTTTTTTTTCATTTTTTTTCCTTTTATTTCCTTTTTTTTCTTTTTTTTTCCTTTTTTTCTTCCTAATTTTTGTACGATCTTCTTCTCCTAAACCACAAAACATCGAAATCTAATTTTTGTGTAAAGTTGTTGAGCTACAAATGCAATTATTTCTCCCGAAATTTTTTTGGGCAACTCTACTGGGAGCCCCCCAAAATGGGGCCCCAAAAATCCATTTTTTGAACGGCTCAAGCTAGGGTGCTAGCTGTGTTTGATATCAGTAGATATTTAACAGACAAATTTTTTCACATAGTTTGGGGGTGCCACATCCCCCCGGGACCCCCCAAATGGACTCCCCAAAACTCAATTTTTTGAATGACTCAAGCTAGAGTTCTACTTTTTTTTGATATCAATAGATATTTAACAGACAAATATGTTGACATAGTTTGGGGGTGCCACCCCCATCCCCCCGGGTCCCTCCCAAATGGACCCCCCACAAATCAATTTTTTGAACGGCTTAACTTAGAATGCCAGTGTTTTATGATATCAGCAGATTATTAACAGACAAATATGTTGACATAGTTTGGGGGTGCCACCCCCCTAAATGGACCCCCCAAAAATTAATTTTTTGAATAGCTCAACTTGGGTGCCAGTCTGTTTTGATATCAGCAGATATTTAACGAACAAATATTTTGACATAGTTTAAGGGTGCCACCCCCCTGGGGACCCCCAAAATGGACCACCCTCAAAAATCAATTTTTGAACGGCTCAAGCTAGGGTGTCAGTGTTTTATGATATCAGGAGATATTTAGCTGACAAATATTTTGACTCTAGTTTTCTGGAGGTTCCATAATCAGATATTTTTGAGTAATTGCTGATTTTACGATAGACAAAAAGTACTTTTGAGTGTCACAGCATTAGCTATGCGTCGGTCGTTCACTGGGTTTGCTGGCAAACTCTCATCTAGTTGTGAAATGTGATAATCAGTTGCAGTTCCAATTGCATCATTTTACCATAAAGCATACTAGGCCTATAGGTATGGTTTTAATTAATGAGAGTAAAGACAGCACAGTACTTACTTGGCAACATACAGTAAGTTGGATTACACCGATATTATTTCTGCTTTTAAACAGCTAATACTGTACTCTGCCAACAGCTAAGCCCTTATCTATGCAAAATTAGGTATTTTTGAAAAACTTTGCTGTCTATGTGCAATCTCTTAAAAGTTTTGCTATCTTGGACGTTTTTTCACACATGATGGTTTTAGCCTAAAAGGAATACATTTATTTCAGTTCCCATGATATTTTTTGTTTAATTTTTGCTACCTATGTATTTAGGGACCACCCTAGCAGACATGAAACACAGTGGTATAGGCTAGTGTCTTACCTGCACTGTACTGAGTACAGTATTGCAATTGGCTACAACTTTATTGTGTTTGAACTTTGAAGTAGAGTGGTCAAATAAATGAAAATATTTCCTTTTGTTTTTCATTCACAGTACATCATGTTGGGTTTCATTTCGGAATGAAATTTGGTTAATGTTGTACATTTAATTTATTTAGAAGTGTTAATTTCTGATTGTGGTTATTAGTTACGCTAAAATAAAGCAAGCAAAAGCTTTCTTTTCTTGCATTTTATTTTACTGTTAGAAAAGCAGTAATTTGCATTTCTAAACAATCTAGTTTAATGTTGTTTACTTTATACCCTGTACAGGATTTGAAAGTAACACTTGCCTGCTTGCCAAAGGCAAGTTGGAATCGCTTCTGGCAAGCTATTTTACACTAACAAAATACAGCAAATGAAGTAACCAATATTAATTGCCACTTTTGTAACAACAAAATAAAAAACAAAAAAAGAAAGTTTTTGCTTGCTTTGTTTAATGCGGTCACAGCAATTAACACTTACGTTGCACGCACGTCATTATTAGCAATTAACCCTTCTTAATCTGTTAATTGCATGCAGGTTTGTTTAATACTCATCATAATCAGATGTGCTCTGCAACCCTTTTCGTGCTAATTTTGTTTAAGTGCAATCACCGCAATTAACACTTAGTTAAATTGCATGCACATCGTAATTGACACTTCTTAATCACTCACCGATTGGATCAATACTCAGATGCGTTTGGCAATTTTTTAGGTGCAAAATGTTCGTTTTTTTTACCTGCAAAATTTTTTCTTGCTTGCCATGTTGACCGCTCTCTTAAATATTACAAGTACAGTGTTATCCTTCGCTACCAGAAAGAAACATCAAAAAATTTGCAAGTTTATCATTTTTGTTTTTTAACAACCTTTAGCTCCTGTATCTTTTGCAAAGAAGTTCAGATTTTCAAGCTGGTATACTTTTTCGATATATTTGGTTGAAAGTGCGTTTGTAGCAAAAAGGCATCGTGAATCATTGTTAAATGTAACAATTGAAATGATTACAATATAAAAATCAAAATTTTTGCGTATTGCATGATTGAAAATGTAATTACCAATCATGTCATGTTAATATAACAATCGCACACAAAACTTTATTTTCTCAAAATGAGATACAAGAATTATGCTAATTCAGTTCTTTTGTTACAAAATATTAGTCATTTTTTTTCAAAATTTATCAACTAAAAAATTTCTTGTGCCTATATTTGTTTCAGGCAAGTTGAGATTTCCTCAGGCAAGTAAACAATTGTTTTCACTTGTTTGACAGACAAGTTGTTGAAAAAGTTTCAACCCTGCTTCATTTTGTTAATTTGCCTATTGGGCAAGTGAAGCCAGAAAAGAACTTGCTCAAGTCGTTTCAACATTAATTTTTGATTTTTGTATAGTTTTCAAGTACTTCTGTCCTCAAGCAATATTGGTAGTGGACAGCAGTGTTCCCTCTAGATTTTCACCTCCTGCGAAAATACCACAAATAGTGCAAATGTTCTGAACTCAATGTGAAAATGCCACAGCTCTTGAGGCTTCCTCGATCTGTGCTGAAATTTTTCTCATCTTTTTGTCCGGTTTTAATGTGATCTCCAATAAAAAAAAAGGTCATCTCTCTGATGAAGGCATTTTTTTCAATTTTATGTTGATCTCCAAAAAAAATCTGAGTTCTACAAGTTTTCTCTGTGCTTCATGCAACATACAAGAGCGAGGTGCCGTTAGCCGCAGCTGTCTGCGATTTTTGGCAAGAAACAAAAACGACGTTTTTTGGCAGGCAGTGTCTGCTGCACCGGCCCGGTTTCCAACATCTAATCGCTACTGCACCGGCAGCGGCGGTCGTTTTCTTTTGCTGTTCAATTTACTATCTCTCAAGCTGGCATCGCTGCACGAACCCTAACTCTAATAGTAAGGTTTTAGAGAAAAAAAAGGAGTATGAAGCGAAAATGCTCTCTAGCGCTAATTTTAAAAAGCATGTCCTGCGGGTACTGATACCCCAACCCTATGCATAGTAGTCAAGCCCACCAACCGCTGTGCCATCAGGGCTTCAAAGTTGATGAGATAAAGTGCTGTGTTTAAAGCGAATCAATGCGAAAAACGCAATCCAGTGCAGCAGCGATTTGATGTCTGAAACCGGGACGGTGCAGCAGACACTTTCTTTTTGGCAGGAGAAAAAATGCTGGAATTTGCAAAAATTCAGTGCAAAAACACCAGAAAAAGTTTCGCACTTTTTGCACTTTCTTGCGCTTATAGGGAACACTGGTGGACAGTCTGGACCAGTGGGTCTACTAAAATAAAACAGCTTTTTTGCATCGAAGACATCTGAAATTGTTCAATGAATCTACATGTCTTTAACTAAATTAATGTGGTTCAAGCAAAGTTTTTTACAATTAATAATGTAATTCAGAATTAGATATTGGAAGATGCATGTTTTAACCTATTGAAATAAAACATAATTAATGGTTTTCTGAAAGTTCTGACATTTTTGCTCATATTTTGAGTTGGCAAAATATCTCATTTGTGTCTAGAAGGTCAGAGGTTGAAACCTTCGGCTGGTCAAATTGGATAAAAGTGTTGCCAATGGCTCACCGCTGCTTTCACATTCTTTCAAAAGGGCCTGTATTGTCTGAGGCACAATGAAGCGCAGATGGGCCTTGCCAACTTGTTAAGTGCTTCAGCGCAATACAATGTAAATAATGAAAGATTTGATTTGATTTTGGATGAGCACTCAGAATTTATAAAAGTGAAAAATATTGTTAGGCTCATTTTTGTCCACTATGAAATGAAGACCAAAAGTTCACAGTTTTATCTAAAATTTTACAATCACAATTGTTATAACATTTACTACTTGTTAGAGTTGGTACTGAGTTTCTCATACATTGCTTCCTTGTTTTTACAGGAATTTAATTAGATATGACTAAATAACTAGAAGTTTTAATTTGAAGCTAAAAGCACTATTTGAGTGCTTGCTCAAACCTTGAGACATCAGGGTTTCATTATTCCATATCGGGTTGACTAACTTGACTGCAAGCAATGCAGATACCAGTACCTCAATGATAAATTCCAACTTAGTGAGATTTTGATGTCATTACACAATGTCAGCAATAGTGCAACAACTGTCCTATAACATCAATGAGAAACTGCATTTGGATGACCGGACTTTTACTCAATATGAGGTAAACACAAAATTTCTCATAGGTGGACATTGCT
This sequence comes from Trididemnum nubilum, assembly GCA_963965965.1. Taxonomy (NCBI): domain Eukaryota; kingdom Metazoa; phylum Chordata; class Ascidiacea; order Aplousobranchia; family Didemnidae; genus Trididemnum; species Trididemnum nubilum. The sequence goes on along the minus strand of OZ014472.1, from coordinate 39,864,617 downwards.
GTTTTACAATGTTAGACTAGCTATCTGTAGCAAGTCGCGAAAATGTAAAGCTGTGATGATCTAATTCACATAAGTTGCAACAATAACTCATAAACAAGTATTCCAACCTCTTGTGCTTTCTAGACCAGCGTTGGAAAAATTACTTGTTTTTGCTTTAATTAGAATTACAACCTAAAATTTTCAATTACAATTACAGTTATTCAATTTCAAGTAATTGTAATTCTATTATTAATACAATTACAATAAAAGATCCTCAAAACATTGTGACAAATTTACTTACATACAAAGCCTCAAGCTTTGCCTGTGTCACCACTATGAATTTGTTTGGTATTTCTATATCAGATATGTCAAAAGCCCCATTTCTCTCTATCCTTGTTCTTCCATCAATGTTTGCTTAAGTTTAATTTTTGCGGTACAAAATTTCGTTTCTAAGCAATTGTCAAGTATGTCATTGAAATCTTATCAATTTCAGCGACATTATGATGTTAGCTAAACCATAGTATCATACCGCAATTGTTTGTGCAAAAGAAAATAGGTTTTAACACAATTCAAAATTGTTAAAAAGTTGAAATTGTGTGCGTTACAACTTCAAGTTACTACTACTATTTACGCTATTTTAACTTTCACCAATAATATCACATATTTAGCTTGATCATACAAAATAGAACCATTAGTGTCGCTTTTACATGCACACAAGGGCAAACAAGCAAAAAAGCACACAAAATCTTAATGTCACAAAATAGCATTGAGCTTACAATTATAGACGTAGCCAGGAGGGTCCAGGTGCCCCCCCTCTATCGAAATGCCATAAAAAAAAATGTGACAAAAAAGCCTTGTTTCTTCATTTTCAGTTTCTTTTAGCATCTTCCCGTACAACAGTACATGCATACAACAGTAATTAACAATAATATTGACGAACAGGAGGCCCAGGCCCCATCAATTCGATTTTGCTAACTAATTGAAATGTACAACCCAGGTTGAATTTAGGGGATTTGTCCTAAAACTTGCTACCTAAGACCCTCATCTAACCTTTTTATGAACGTAATGCAATAACCAGGGCCGGATTTACCATATGACAGAGTGCCAGGGTCCCACGCTCAGATGGTAATACTTTCTTTGGTCTTCACCCATATTTGGTTGGAAGATGTTGCAAAAGTCCCCAAACTACCGGGGGCCTTAGGCAATGTAAATCCAGCCCACGAATAACATGGTTAGTAAGCGTAACCATCTAATGTACCATTTTTCAATAACAATTCATCTCCACCTCGCCAGTTTTTACGCACAAAATAATTAAAAAAAAATTAGCTATGGGAAATGCTCATTAAACAAAATATTGAATTTGAATTGAGAGGTTCTAGGCCTCCTGGCCATACATGTACTCCTATAAATGGTTAATTTCATGACAAAACAAAAATCTCTACGGAAAATTTTTGAGTGGATCATTATTTATTGCTGAAATATTCCAGGAGACAATGAGCCTTACTTTCCCCTATCTGGGCCAAATGAATCACTTACAATTAAAATTCAACAACAAATTGTAAGATTTAAAATGTGTTTTGGACCTTAATTGCAAGTAAAAAAAGGATTCAACAATTAAATTTTTCGATTGGATTTCAAATGTTGAAAATCTAGTTCTTTCAAATTGCTCTGAACACATGCAAAATGTGATCAAATGGCATTAAAATAGCTTTTGATTTCAAAAAATTACAAAAAAAATTGCCCAGCAGCTGGGGGTCGTCCCCAGATCTCTGTCTGTAATACGTTTGAATAACATTAGCTTACTCAAAACGTCTCCCAAGTTAGACAATTGCGCTTTTTAACTAGGCCTATTAGTTTACCTCCATCTTTAGCAAAATTCTAGTTAACTGCCAACATCACGCCAAGGCTTAAGATTTTCCATTCTTTGATATCTTTGCCCCACAAAAAGTTCCTCCTTTGTAAATTTTTTATGACGTCATTGCATGTAATTTGTGGTTTGGGTTTCCCCAATCAAAAATCCTGGCTACGCCTATGGTGACAATGGTTACCTGCCACCGGTTACAGTCACATCTGGTGTTGTATAGGCTAATTCTATGTTAGGCTATTTTTGGGCTTAGAGTTAGTGCTAGTTGTGATTAGAGTAGGTGGTAAGTTTAGGTTATGAATATGATTAACCCTACATCTAAAACTTACTCTAACTATCCCTAACCTACTTTGATGTTCGGTTTGTGACGTCAGATGTGATTGCAATCGCTAGAAAATTTTGATATCGATTTGCAACTGGAGAAAAATTGATATTGTTCAAACACATTTTGTTATTATCTGTCTTGGTGAATAATATATGACTTCGCAAGCGATATCTGTGGACTTAGCAAAAGTATTTAACTTTACTAAACTAAAGAACCTCACAATTGCATTTAGCATGTTTATGGTTGTTGACAGTCATGTCTGAAATACATCGCTTTCGAATTTCATAATGTTCCATTAACTTAGTCAAAGTTTATATGTTTAAACGCTTTCAAAATTTGAATGTCTAGAAAAGGCATCTATAAATATCTATCAGATTTCGTTTCAACTTTTAAGGAGTTAGTTGAATTCTCGCTTACCAGCGCAATTCTTAAAATTGCAGTTACAAACAAAACCCTTGTTACAACAAATATTTCGACAATAACCTTTAGCTCTGATTGAAACACAGAAACAAAAACTTTTGATTTGAAAATGCCATTTTTGGATTTTGCAACTTACATTATCTTGACCAGAAATTTGACCACTATCCTAAATATCAAATCTACACCCTAACTAGCCCACTGCAATATTTTTTAAGAAGAATTTTATACCAGCTAATCTATGAACAGTTTGACAAATTTTTCTCATAATCTGGGAACTAAATTAAACAATGCCTGCCCTAACAATTAGCATGGAAAGAGATACGTACACAAACAAAATTTAAAAACAAAAAATCAAATTCTTATAAATTATAAGTGATATTACAGAGTCTAACTTTATGATGACTTCAGATTGAAAACTGATAAAAATTTACTCAACTCTATGCTTTTCAGAACACTTGGTGTAATGTTTAAAGTCAAACAACTATTTACCAAAAATCATCTACTTCTTTTGCACATTGCTCCCGCTTTTGTTCATTTTAACAGCTTGGAGGTAATTCGCTTTCAATGTTTAAAGGTCTCAAAAAGTTATTTAATTAATCAAGTAATGTCAATCAAAAAGCTATTAGGAGTTCAAACAGTTTTTCTCTTTATTATGAAATAAAATAGAGCGATCTTTAAAATTCCAGCGACTTTATTACATCAGCCAAACTTACACACTATCCACTGCCAAAAATAAGCTCGCATTTTACAACTATTCTAATTCTGAGAACGCTATTTAGCTCTGCGACCCTACGGCCAACATATTAGATATTGTAGAGTATACTGTATTACATCCACTATTCAGCACCAAAGCTTTCTTAATAAAATTGTTCAAAGACTTTGAAGAGCAAGTAGAAGAATTTTCACTGTCATCAGTGACAGTCCATTTAAGGACTAATTGTCCAACATGGCATTGCCAAGTTTGGCATGTTTTATCTTTTTTTTATATTAGCCTTCTGGTACTTTTTGATTATGCCTAGCTGGAGTACTTTGTAATAAAGAGTTTAAAATTTTAAGGAGCCCATTTGGCATGGTCTTTTCAAAGTGACCAATTTAATTTGTTATCTTTAATCTTTGATTCAATTTTAACTTATCCAATAGATTTAGTTTGTTTAGCTTTTGCAGTTAATGTGGAGAGGTGCCAACACAATTGGAGCACCCCTGTAGTATGAAATCTTTACTTTTTTTCATATTATATTTTTACCGATTTTGAAAATTTTCTTTGTCTAGCTTGAGTGGTTAAAACTGTTAAAGGACCTGTCGGGGAAGGACTCTCCAATTGTGGCCTTTTTTATTTATCCATTCTGATTTTATCTTTCTTTTATATTTACGTATTCTGAAAGTTCCATATGTCTAGCTTGAATGGTTGAAAAGTTTAAATTCTGAAGGACCCTGTTTTGGTGCCACAAATTTTTTCTTTCATTCATATTTGCTTGTGATTCTGAAATTGTGATGTGTCTAGCTTACACAAGTAAAAAGTGTGAATTTTTGCATCCTCATTTGAGGGGTACCACTATTGTGGTACTCCCAAATTTTGTCAAATTTTATCTGATACATATATGCCTATTCTGAAAATTTTATCAGTTCAGGGTGAGTGGTTCAGTTTTGAGTTTTGGCTTTCTTGTTTGAGGGGGATCCCTTCATTTCGGTACCCCCAAATTTTGTCAACTTTTTTTTTGTTTTTGCTTATCCTGAAATTTTAATGTGTCTAGCATGAGTGGTTAAAAAGTTAGAATTTTAACAGCCCTGTTTGAGGGATATCCCTCATTTTCATGTACCCAAATTTTGTCAAATTTTTTCTTTTTGTAATATTTGCCTACTCTGAAAATTTTATGTGTCTGGTGTGAGTGGTTGAATAGTTGGAATCTTTGACAGCCTCGTTTGAGGGAAATCACTCATTTTGGTACTTCCAAATTTTGTAAAATTTAATCTTTCCTTTATATTTACTTACCTTAAAATTTTCATGTAACTAGCTTAAAAGGGTAAAAAGTTTGAATTTTGGAGGGCGTGTTTGGGGGTAAACCTCCCATTGTGGCACCCCAAGTTTTGTTATGTTTAGTTTATTTTGAATATCTACCCATTCTGAAAATTTGATCCATCAAGCTACAACAGTTTAAAACTTCAAAATTTTGGCGGCCTTGTTTGAGGGGTAATCCCTCAATTTTATACCTCCAAATTTTGTCAATTTTGATCTTTTTGTAATATTTGCCTACTCTAAAAATTTCATGTGTCTGGCGTAAGTGGTTGAAAAGTTTAAATTTTTTCGGCCTTGTTTGAGGAAAAACCCCCATTTTGGTGCCCCCAAATTTTGTCAAATTGTATCTTTCCTTTATATTTACTTACCTCAAAAATTTCATGTATCTAGCTTAAAAGGGTAAAAGGTTTGAATTTTGGAGGGCAGGTTTGGGGGTAAACCCCTCATCGCGGCTCCCTCAATTTTTGTTAGGTTTAGTTTATTTTTAATATCTATCCATTCCGATTTGATTCATCTACCTTCAACTGTTTAAAAGTTCAAAATTTTGGAGGACTCGTTTAAGGGGGAACTCCCAATCTGGCACCCCCAATGTCAGTCGAGCACTAGCCCTCTCTGATATCTTCAATCGCTTAAACTTTGAATACAGTGCATTTGGCAGTTTAAAAGTAGATAGCTGGAGAAGAATAATAAAAAATAAACCAAAAAGTAAGAAAAAAGAAAAAAAAGAAGAAAAGTAGTATTCAAGTTTGGGTAAACAAACATAACCTAGAGAAAGATGGTTAATAGTGTGCTCAAAAATCACAAACCATTTTTCACCAATGTCGGTAATTACTGAGATATATCGTTTCAAAATCGTCCATTTTCTGCCCATGTTTGGCCAGTAAAATTTTGGTCACTTGACTGGTCGCCCCCAAGCTCAGTTTGCATAAAGCATTTATAAGCACCCACATTGTGTCCAAATTTCAGCTTTCCATGTCATGTGGTTTTGGAATTATGAGCGATTTAATAACTTTTCAAGCCAAAAACTACCGGTTTTTTGTGTTTTTTTTGTTTCTCAATTCACGATCACGTGATCTAGGATCCCCAAAATTGGTACACTAAGACGCTTTCATTAATTGCTATGTTGAGTTCAAATTTGAACTTTCTAGGTTTTACCGTTTGTTAGTTATAAGCAAAATCAAATCTTCATATGCCAAAATGGCAAACAAAATCAATGGTACTGCGTGCTCGTGCGAAGTACCAATTGTACAGCATGTTTCGAAATTAAGGTCCCTCCCTCTACTGTTTACATAAAAATTTATGAAGTTTTTCTTTATTAGACTAGTTTGAAGTTCATCAACGTAGATTTCTACAAAGCCATTTTTGATTTCAAATTTTTTCCACTTTCATGTCCAGTAACAACTTAGTTAGATAACCCTAATTATACAGCATGTTTCGAAATTAAGGTCCCTCCCTTTACTGCTTACATGAAAATTTATGAAGTTTTTCTTTATTAGACTAGTTTGAAGTTCATTAACGTGAGTTTTTCTGAAGCCATTTTTGATTTCAAATTTTTTCCACTTTCATGCCCAGTAGCTGAGTTAGATAACCCCACATAGCTGGGAGAAAACCATTCGGAGAAAATTAGATGGATTGATAAAGAGTAAAAAGCCTGAAATGCCAGTGCATTCTCAGTACATCTCACCTTCTAAGCTAAGTCTTCACAAAAGCATGCTGGGTAGTCATCTCGAAAGAGCGTGTTAATTAAATAGAGCGAATAGAAAACTGCGATGGTTTACCAAGTTATTCTCATCGACCTGTGACAACTTGTGAAAGAAGCATTAACTAGGAAAAATTAATTTTCATTCTCTTGTCTTTTTTTATTTTCAAGTTGTCAGATTATACCACTCGAGAACAAATACTATGTGGCAAAAACATAAAGGATTTAGTTAAAAACTTGAATACATGCCTGTTTTAAATTTGCATAATTTTGCTCTTTTTTATTTTAGTTGATTCTGTTAAGGAGGGGGTCATTAATTTCAAAACAACTGCTATATCAATATTATTTGTTGAATTGCGATGCGAAAGAGCGTTTTCAGAATCATACAAGGCTGTAAGTTTGGTTGATGTTACAAAATTTGCAGAAATTTTGAAGTGGAATTTTGAAGATCGCTTAATCTTTTTCAAATGGAGGGAAAAATTGTTTTAACTCATTAAAAGTGCTGAGATTTGACGTTGTATTGTAAACTGCTATGCAAGCTTTTTGATTGACGTTACTCGATTATTTTGATAACTTCAAGACATTTAAATTTTGAACTCGAATAACCACAAAGTGATTTAAGTTGGTGAAACAAAATTTGAAAGGAGCTCATTTAAATTATTGATCTGACTATCAACAACCACATTTTCGAATTCATTCAAAGCAATCGGATAACTATTTTAAAGCTCAATAAATTTTTGTAAAAGTTGGATAATGCCATGAAGTCCCCAGATATCGCTTGCGATGTCATATCCTATTTTACTTTTTCTTTTTTCCTTCATGGCTCTTGAGCCACTGCAATGTTGTTGTTTTTTGCATTTTGCCAAAAGCCATCGTTTGCCTTCACAATAGTCCTAAGTGCAATGTATCATTCATTATTACCTTGTGTCTTATATTTGTTATTACTCTTTATCGCACTCAATACAAATATCGTTTCATTAGCCTTTCCTTCCTAATTATCTTTATCTATAAAATACAGATTAATACTTAGGAAGTTTTTTCAAATAATGGAGTTTTATCATTTACTGGCTGGAAATAAAGCTAGACAAGAGTTTTACCATGAGCCATCGCCTATGGATCCCATTTACCCAACCACTTTAATCATGTTTTTATAATACTAATTTCTATATATAGCACGTTTTGAGAGCATTAATTTTTTACCGAAATAGATCTAAAATTAAGTTATTGTTGCAAAAAAAAAAATTGAAAAATTGTTTGGCGCTGGGGACTTTGCCCCCAGACCCCTGGTGGCTTAGGATACCACCCCCATACCCCTGACACACAACCCTCCCATTTCAATTTTTTAGCTATGCGTCTGATTAGTTGTCAGTACTTAAAATGCAAATGTTTTGCACCAACATTTTCTTCAAGTACGAAAAAGTAGTTGTATGTAAGGGTAATAGTGAAAATTAAATTTAAGTTCTGTAAAAAAACCTTAAACAGTCCTGAAAAATAACCTAAAAAGTCCTGGAATTTAATTTTGCAGTTTCTGTGGCAACCCTGCTGTGATGTGTTAGGCTAGCAATGATCAATCACTCTGCATTATTGCTAGTTTGATAGTATTAAAGAATCATTAGTCAACATCTCTTTGGTATGTGATGACTGATCAGTTTTCAGCTTGTTTAATTGTTTCGTATGCATGCTCTTACTCCAGCCTCGAAGAATATTAAAGCTTGTATGTTGAAACAAGGTATTTAGGTTTATGCACACAAAAAATTGTTTGTATTGTTTCCTTGCGTAATAAACAGATCTAATTTCACTAGGTGGCAATATTCTTTTAATTCAATTTAATTATTCTAATTTTACTAGATGGCATTGACATGCTTACCATCTGCTTTTGATTCAAAATAATCAAGCAGACATTTTCGCCAGTTACACAAATTTTTAGATCAGAACATTTGACGAACGCATTGCTCAAGGCATGATTTTTTGCCATGTAGTGATGCTCATTTTCCATGCAGGTATGAGGTGGGCAGTAGGATTGGAGTTGTGCCACTGCACCCACAACATAAGTAGATTCCTGTGATAATGTTAAAAGCATACGGCAATAAACTTAGTAGAATGGATATAAATCATACTGATGGGCAACTCTGAGAATGCAATTTCAGTGATCACGATCTTTTAAACCTAAAGCTTTTGCTAATAGTCTTATGTCCTCATCATACTGTATGGTATAAATGAAGCACTAATTGCTTTCACCTGACCATTCCATTACAAATCACCAATTTTAAGTTTTTTTTCAAGTGTTTTTGTCATACTTAGCCATGAATTAGAGTCATGTGCAAATTTTTGGTTGCATTCATTAGTAAGTTCGTTCATTCGTGTGAACCAGGCACTATCCGTCTGTCGAACCACACCAATCTAGATCACCCTTTTTTAGGTTCTATTTGCAAGTTTTTTGTCAAGCTGGGCCACCACAATGGATAGACTGCTTGGCCCCGTGGGAAATAAACAAAAAGTGTCTTTCCCAATGACACAACGATGCATTGCCAGTTCGGAAATTGAACCGGGAGCCAGCAACCTTTCAAATCCGACGCTCTTCCAGATGAGCCTAGGCTGCTTATGATGACATAAGGGTTTTTACATAACCACTCATCTTAAGTTCAAAGATTTTTTATCTGAACTATGAAAACTCTATCAATGGTCTACTAATCTATTCTGTATTGCTACTAAATGTCTTGATTTTAAACTTTACAGGAAATCTATGCTCGAACATTATTTTAAGTATTTGGGGTAAATTGATTGTTGTGTGCTTTTTACAATTTATCCACAATCTCTCACTAAAAAAGTCCCGATAACTCGACTTTACACGGAAGTGTTCTAATAAGTTGCTTTCAGATGGCTACAATACCTTTAACATCTTTGTCAAAAAGTATGCTGAAGAGCATAAAAATAGTATTATGTTAACATCATGTTAAAAATAAAAACGATTAAGAAGATTATGCAATTAAGACCAATTTTGAAGGATACATCCTAAATTCAATTACAATGATTAACCGGAATTGTGTACTTTTAACAGGCTCGTAGTAGTTCAGAACATCCAGGAAGGTCAACATCTGGCTCCACTTCGTTTACAACCAAAGGTATATGACTTCTGGATTTTCTTTTTACGGCTAGTTGGAAAAGTGTTAATGAAAAGTCATAAGTTTTACTTTTATGCATCGAGTCGGAATTTTTCGGATAAGAGGCTTAAATACCGGCTGTGATTCTGTTCTTATTTTCCAGATAGACAATGTTTAGAAGAAAATAAACAAAATGTCATATTAATTATTACGTTGTACATTATTTTAGCTGTGTATGAAAAAAACAACTTTCACATTCTTTAGCAGTTTTCTTCAAAACCATACCAAAAATGTTAAAAGCTATGTTTTTGTATAGTTTTTAAAAAAACTGCTGAAAAAATGAAAAACTGCATTCATTTGAACCCAACAAGCGATAACGTCCATTGCTGAAAAAGTATTACTGAACAGCATTGCCAGATGGCATCACTCGATATATCTTGTTTAAATACCGAATAGTTTGGCCTCTTGGTATTGCTTTTAGGTTTATGTTTTAGTGGTACATACAAACTGAATAGTACACAAGCATGCTCAAACGTTTTCAGAATTGAAATAAATTTTATGTTCCGTAGTAATTATCAGTAAAACTTTAGATTAGGTTGCTTATTGTCAATGACATTTTTAACCCTACTAAATTAATATTTTAAAGTGGCAGAGAAGTGTTTTAGTTAGTCGTTCACAAACAGGAATATTAGTGTCTAGATTTAATTGGCTTTAGCTCTAGGATGTACTGTAGTTAACAATGTCTCTGAAGAATGAACAACATTCCACTTCAAGCTACTTATGTGCGGCCGCATTCATTTGTTTAAAATCTGACTCATTCAATCAATTGTGAAACTTGATTCTATTTGCTATTTTCGCTTTTCTATCGTTTTCGAAATAGTAGTTTCTTGGCTGCTTACTACGCTTTGTTGTTTTTCGCTTTACAACATAGCATGAAACTTAAATGCATTCATCTTTTCTCGAGCCCTTGATAACTGATACCGATGTGTGCGTAATATGTATTCTACCAGTGTGATGCAAAAGACAAAAATTAATACTCCTACCAATCGCATTATTTATCAGTTTTGTATACTGTACTGGTATAGCGTTTTTTCGTAATTTATTTGGTTGCAACGTTACCATTTATGCAAATAGTGAGTTGCGAAAAAAACATAGCAATTTGTGATTGGAGTTTAGGTCATATAAAATCGACCCGTTTGAAAATAGTTGAAAAAAGCATGATAACATATTGCATTACGTGCATTATGCTTTTGTATTAACAATTTGATTTTGTCCAATGCTGAATTTGCAACTGTTGAAACAAGCTTTTTTTATAGAAACAACTGATCAATGGACAACTACAGCTGTCACATCCACGCCGGCTTCCATAACTTCATCTGAAAATCGCTTTGTAGGGTCTTCCGGATTTGTAGTCGGACAGACAGGCCAACGATTTGACCATCACCGCCTTTTGTCAATCCACAGATCCGAAATTCCACCGTCTACGTTACCTAAAGCTAAAGACACTACTGAGACCACACTTTATAAGCTTCGAGATAGCTGTCCCCAAAAGACATTTTTTACTTTAAATCAACTAGAAAAAGTTCAACCTTCGAAAAGTTCGACTGATTTTAATACTCGTTGCACTGGAATTAACACACAAGGGACCGATTCGTTTCCCAGCATTGTAGGTCGAAGTTGCACATTGCACCCGCCAAAAGATCAGAGTCATTCCATTGGAAGTTCAGCTGCTTTTTCTGATGTTCCGCCGATTAAAAAGCATTGTCGATCTGTGTCTGAGTTGGATGATATCGGTGCTTGTTGGAAGCCATCTACACAAACGCACGTTTGGGTCCCTATTCAGCGTTTGCGTAGCACTAGAAAATCGTTTTCGTCTTACCCGTGTTCTGGAAGAGTTGTGGGAGATTGTTCGCGATCGTTGGATTGCGGGAGTCTGCAGTTAACTCCGCCCGCTTCTCCCGTACCTCGCCCAGCATCTGTCACTGTGATAAAGCAAGAAGGTGGTACTTGGACATTTCTTTCATCGCAGAAAGTTTTGTCGGATCAATCAACCGCATTTAGCCCGCTTGGCCTAGCTTCACCTTTGTCCCGGTTGCAAACAGTAGGAAGTCGTGCTTCTACACACAGCGGTCTTTCCGCTACGAAGCGTTCTTTGTCGTTTTCGGCTGATTTTGAACATCGAGAGAGCATTGAATACACACCAGCGTCAACACCAGAGTTTGGAAAAAGGTAATTTCCCGTCAAATTCGGATTATGAGTATATTCTTTTACGTAGTAGGTCGTTATGCTTGCATTTCTTGATGATTTGTTGGTAGGTAAACAAAGCTTGCCAATTTTTATTCTCAAGTATTGGCAGGCTTACCGACCTAGAGTTTGCATACCTTGTGCTGCTGCTTCGAGACCTGATTATCTTTTTTTGTAGGTTTTTGACGCATCTAGACATGAAATATGTTCCATTTTCGTTAGTTATGACGTGTAATGTTTCGATCTTAAACTACAGTTATTTTTGGTCTTTAAATTATTTTTGTGGTACATAACAATTGCGCGCTGTGGGTTAGGTGTTTGGACGATTACAAACACAGTTTGCTGCTTGCATGGGGAACTTTTTTGCACTTTTTTTTGCTTTGTTTTCTCTCAAAAAAAGTTGACAGATCTGTGGACTAACATCACCAAATTTGAGCTTTCTACGACCCTCCTTTCCTGAGATATAGCAGCTTAAATTTCCCCTTAAATGCTTTTCTCCCTTGGAAATTTTGCCCGAGTTGCTAGTTAAAAGCAAGATTTCAAAAAGAGTCTGCATGTTTCTGATACTCAATAAATGTTCTGCGGCAGAGTTATTATTAGAACAAAGTAAATGTTTAGGACTGTAAAATTAGCTGCTTTTCAATAATTGTAAGCCAGCTTTTCTAAAGTTAATTTTCTGTCACAATACTGACAAATTGGCAACACTGAAGTAAGAGGAAAATTATTAATTTTAAACTGCATTATCTTGGAAACGGCAAGACGTAGAAACTTCAATTTTGGTGAGAATGCATTTTAGACTTATTCCAATATTTTGGTATACAGTGAAGAACGTGACTTGAATACCCTCTTGACCGATCAGTGATGGAGTGAATAGAGCGTCTGCTACTGAAACGGTAGACTCGGGTTCGATTCCAAGTGGAGTCATACTAATGACTATAAATATTGGTATTCACAGCTTTCCTGGTTGACGTTCAGCAGTTAAAAAGGACTGTGTGAAGCCTCCACCGTGTGTGGTAGATAGGCGGGCGGGTAACAGCTTGATTTGAAGACTTCACTGTCTCCTGGCCAAGGCAACTAGGTGAATAGAATATAATTTAGAAGTGCAGGAATTACAATTAAGTTTAATAGGGTGTATGCTCAAAATCCAACTTAGCCCAAATTGCAACGGTAACTACTGCCATCAACTGCCTAGTCTTCGCTGTCTTCTTGCCAGAGCAACGTAATAATGATAAATAAAAGATGTAATTACAATTACATAGTGCCTAAATGTTGCGGTGCATGACTTCCTAAAGTCCAATGCCTAACGATAGATTGCGCATAAAAGCTTTTTTTTGGTGAATAGTTTTTGTACAGTCAACTCCCGTTAATCGGACACGGTTTAATCGGACATCCTCGCCATCGGACACAAATCGTCTAGGAACGGAATTTTCTGCATTGTAACTAGGCTAACATATTTAATCTGACAACCTCGCTAAACGGACATTATTTGCTGGAGCAAATCGTGTCCGATTAACGGGGTTTGACTGTGTAAGGATATTTTTGTATAGGCCCTTGGCATTTTTATGATTTTGATAATTTAGAACTTCATTTAAAAGATAGCCATTGCTTATACTCACCGGCACAGCCAGAAATAAAAAAAGGAGGTTGGACGGGGACAAGAGATTTTTGTTATGAATAAAGCATATACAAATTGTTAAGTTTTAATTGAGGCAGACTGTAACAAAATACCAAGTTTTAGCGATGACAGGCACCAGTCTTATCCTCGTCCATGCACCAGACGCATAAAAAAAATAAACAAGAGAGAATATACAATTAAAATAGTTTCACGCAAAATAAACGCGTTTTTTTTATGTCGTACACGATACGAAAAAATCGCAGATTTCCGTTGCTATTCGAGCAAGGTGCATAATAAACTTGCAAGTACAATATCAAACTGGCATAATAACATTTCAAGTGCAGTATATTATAACAAATGAATAACAAATAGGTCCGGCCTACATTATGCGTAGAATTGTGAGCGTATCCCCGTAAGTTGTTTTAACCAACTGGCAACTTGCACGCTCGTAAGCTAGTATGCCGAGCGTACTAAATTTCTGTTAATAATGAACTAAACGCACACTTTTAGCTCAAGATTTTATGCATCGTGTTGATCGGGCTATAGACGGCGTTTGCGCGACTGTTTGCTCGTAGCCAATCAGCATGCTCAATTTAGGTTACCACACAATTTGGACTACATGGCAGGACTCGCTGCTCTGATAGACAACGAGTACACTACTATTTATCAACACTGCTGTACGATTTAATAAGCAGGCATAGAAATTTATCGAAAAAGATTTCGTAAAAGTAAATTAGCGTACTATTTACTGTACTAAACATTTTGACATTGCGCAAAGTTTAAAGTTGTATCAGTTAATTCAAACCAGCCGGTCGCTCATTTCCCAAACCTAGCTGAAAACAAAATCAAAGGATCATTTCACGCCTAAATCAGTGTTACAAAACTGCAAAAACGTTTTAAGCTAAATTGTGATTTTAATTCCGCCGTTTTTTTCAGGTATATGACTCGAGGCTGTTAGTATAAATGTAGGACTACAAAGGCGGTTTTTAGTTTTTGCCAATTACGCCTGAAATCTTTTTCAATATAAACGCAAAAAAAAGAAAAACAGGAAAAATGCATCCAATCAAATGACATGCGTATATTTATTATATACCTTGATCGGTAAAACGATAATAAAAAATTAGTATCGACGTTAAAAAAATGGAGAGTCGTTCTCTTAGAAGTGATTGCCTCTCTTCAGTACTCAGTGCTTTTTTTCCGAAGTTATCAATTGAAATATTCTCGAAATTTATTAGGGTCGAAATATAATTCCTGACTATGGTGGCATTTACCGCTATAGAAAAGCGGTTTCTATTACAATTCTTGAAATTGATACATGTCGGTATCTCGGCCGCTCCAATTCGCACTGTTATCTGATTCTTCTTATTTTTTATGTTCTTGTTCCATTTTGGAAAATGATGAAATTTTGAAACAAAATAGATTGCATCTTTTGGCGCAAAATTGCGCTGCTTTCTGCCGCCTCGTCCACGTTTTCCCGCAAAAGCAATGCGGCCTGCTGACCAGATATTATAATTCCAGGACAGCGCAATACGGGCTACGAAAAAGTATATTCTGTTTATCGGTCAATGATCGAACATTTTCATTAAATATTAACACTGACTATACAAGCAATGCGGCTTTTGAAGCTGTTTAATTCAACCCTGTGTTGCAAAGAAGCAACGTGGCTAAATTTTTGTTTTAAAAAAAATCAAATTTTTTGAACTTTTTTCAATGCAATGCAATACAAAAAAATCAAGATTTCGATTGTAAATTATTTTAATTGTTACGTAACAATCAAACAGGTTGCTTTTTTGCTGCAAACGTTTTTTCAATCGCAAATATAGCTGAGGACCTTTATAACTTTTTCAAAACTGTAAAATTGTTGACATTTTTTTTGGCAACTCGGGGTAGAATTATACTTGTTGAGTGTTTTTAAATTAGTTTTTTGAAATTTCATATTTTTGAAATATTGTTTGTAAAATTGTGCATTTTCAGAAGAGGGGGACTGGTTCCCTAACCCCCCCTCCCCTTGCTGCACCGGTGCTTATACTTACTAAACCAATCTGCTTCTTGTCAAGAGGATTGAGTCACATCGTAGTGCTCTACTTGATTGACCTGGCGTTACAATCTGAAATATCTTTTTTCTTCAATGCTCTGTCCGTAAAAAAAGTTATTGTTAAAAGAGAATGTCTGCAGAGCTTTTTTGAATTATTTGTGCCGATACCAATGAAAAGATGGCGAAAAAGCAGCGTAAAGTGCGCTACTGTGTTTGATGTGTTAGGCTGAGTAAGTTAGTGCGTCCGTGTGTAAAACGATATCACTAAAGTGAAACGGATTTTCCGTTAATTTTCTCTACCAGTGTTTCGCGTCACTGTGGCTCTCTAAACATAGCAAACGATATCTGTTTGAATTTTGAGATTGGAAATGTGGCATAACTTAAGCTTCAGAGTAGACCAAACCACAACTTTGCTTTGTTGTTTCAATTATTTTCCAGCCATGTACTCATTAATATTCCAAAAACATGATTATTTTTTACAGACACGACCACGAATTGAAGCGTGGTGGTTTATTGCGGTGTCAATCGCATCCCTCTGGTCTTAATATAAAACGCGGCAAATGCAGAAGGCGATCGAGGCTCTCTAATAATCGTCCGACGTTGGATTTTGCGAAAATGAGACAGGTGTTTAGCTAATAATATACTGGTAACATGCAATAGTTTGGCTAATCCTTTGGGTGATCTAAATATTAGATTGCTCATTTCACTACGAATGTTATTGTATTTGCCTCGAATAATAATAGCATGCTAGCGCTAGCTGCAAATTAAAATGTATCTTGAAATTCCCTTGACGAATGCCAAATAGAACGATACATTTAAAAGAAATGAATCAACCACCAATGGTTGCTAGATTGTTGGGATGCTCAGAATGTGCATACTCTAATTCGGTCAGGAGTATATAGTTGTGTAGATAACCATCAAAGTTTTGAGTTTTCTGAAGCGTTCATCCTTTTGTCAAGAGCGTAATTTCTATGGATTCGTAAATTTACAAAACCAAACAGAGCTGTTTTGCCTGCTCTCATTTGCCACTTACCAAACTTTTAAGATTAGACACTGAAAAATACCACGGGAAGATACCAACCTGCCACTAACTGATGGACCTTTTAGTACGCTCGTATCTGGCTCAAAGAGATGGAGTAACAAGGTTCAATTTCTGACATAGTCAGTCGATTGGACTCCTTGTTAACCTTGCGGCATTCCCGTAAAAACTTGTAAAGCTAAGGCACAGTTTTGCTTAGGCGGGGCCCCGCCCGCTTGCTTCACGTTTGAGGTTCTATACAACGAGAAAATGTGAAGAGTTTGGCTTTACCTTGAACCTTATTTTACACGAAGTCAAAAAGGGCACCTTTTTTCAGTTTGCTTCGAAATACGTCTCATAGTCATCACAAAAATAAAGGTTTTGCTTCGATCCAATTTCACTCTAAATAAAATTTATTTACAAGTAAAAGCTCGTAAAATTTGAAGTTGCTTGGTTCAGAGGAAGTTTCCCTATTTGGGATGGGTAAGGTTAGAATGAATATTATCAACCTTTCCAGTCACATCACGTGACCAAGCCAATTTTGGTAAATCCCCCATTTTTTCATTTATTTTGGGTTTTGGGGGATGAAATAGATTTGGGGGGATTAAATACACTCTATTTGATTCCCTTAACCCCAATTTAGACAAAAAAGGGTGTTTTTATGAAAATTGGATTGATCACGTGATGTGACTGGGAAGGTTGATAATATTCACTCTAACCTTACCCATTTGGGATATGTCATAACCGCTTCACCATAATGTTGCCGTTTTTTGTTCAATGTTTAACTCAATTGAGTGTCTAACGCATTTTGATTCAGATTCAAAAACTAAATTTCGTGCAAAATATGAACCGCCTATGACTTCATTGAAAAATTGTCAAGAAAAGGGTCTTGATGTCACTGCGATGACGTCATCAACTCAAGACAAATGTATTTCAAAATTAGAATAAACATCAACCCACATACCAAGTTTAGTGCTCTAGATACAGTAGTGAGGCATATTTGCCTGCTCTCCTTGAAAATTGCGCTGGACTAACGGTGCCTGTAAAATAGGGTTCAAAATGCTGAGAATTTCGAACTTTTTGGTCGTCTGATTTTGATATGTTTTGGCACTGCGTTAATCACAGACATTTAATATGCTACTTATGTCACCCTTTTTTATTTGTTTAGACTTCATTTGCAAAATGTCGTGGCGATGAGTTCAATCGAACATCTGCCAGTGCTAAGGTAAGCTTACATGTTGTTGACATGATGTTATTGTGCTATCAAAACTCTTGATTTGAAGTTGAGGGTCCGATCTAAAATACTTCACATTTTTTTCCAGGCTGGATTCGCATTGTCAAATGATATTGGTCAAATTTTATCTGTCAATCCAGTTTTTCCCTCTATTATCAACTCTGATAACTCGCTGAAGAAAAACAAAGCGGTAAGCTTAGCTTTGATGATTTTAGATTCCAGAGTCATAACAACCGCTTTATATAGTACAGAGCCCCTATGACAAGTTTTCTTGAACTGAAAATTGACAGCGTTCAGTTTTGGCAGGACAAATATGTGTTGGTCGGCACATTTTGTACCTGTTTGTTGTTTGATCTATTTGAACAAACCATTTCGGTGTTTACAATGCTTTTAGCCGTTTTCGACCGAAGCATATAAGGTTTGGTTTAGAACGACTGGCTTCCTGCGGATAGGAACTAAACAACTTTTTACCTATCGCCAGCGCAGAACAACCGAGAAAAACTAGTGTCCATTGCACGCCGCTCATATGGGTGTTTGATCATAGCGCGAATGGTCTCTACAGATTTCGTACCCATCTGTATTCTTGCGTTCTCAGAAATTTGGCTGCGTAATTACTTCACTGGCGTTTTTTCCTGATTTTCTTCTGAATGAGGAAGCAAAGGAAGAAGGAAACATCACTCCGTCTGTGTTGTTTGCCATCAATCAAACTGTTTAACCTTTTCATATTCCACCTGTAGTAGATTCCAGGAGAAAGTCTTTACAAATCATGGTTCCTCAGCGAGATATTCTCCTTTAAAAATAATGTATACTGAACTTTTTTTCAATAAGTTGGGTCAAACATACTTGTAAGTTAGAAACTTGACCTTAAATCGTAGTTGCATACGCAAACTTTTTTGAAACAGAGAAAAATGATTTAAAGTTTATTTAATCATTTGAATATTCAAGTGAATCGTGAAAGTTATTTGGTCTATTTGTAGTTGTACTTCCGAAAAATTGAAGATCTAATTATGTCGAAATTTCTGATCAATTAAATTATAAACAAAACCGAAGATTTTGCACGATTACTCGAATTGAAAGTGCGACATATTCCTGCGTCTGTGTTACCATACGATGTATTGCTGCTGATATTATCAAAAAAAGTATTATCAAAATCCTATTATCAAAATCTACGTCTGTTTCTAGAAAGTTTGCGTATGAAACAACGATTTAAGGTCGAGTTTTTAATTCACAGCTATATTTGACCCAAATTTCATTGAAACAAAGTTCAGTATACATATTTTTTAAAGGAGAGTATCTCGCTGAGGGACCATGGTTTGTAAAGACTTTCTCCTCGAATCTACTGCAGGTTGAAATTTTTGGCCTTTTCCGGTTTTGATAAGCTGTCGGTTATTTTCACCGTAGTAGCAACAAGTTTTGTTGCTCTTATTTTTCAGAAAAACCTTGAACCTATGCGTTGTTTATCTCCTACCTCGATTCCTGTGTCGTTTTCTATCGGTTGTGGCAAACCGCTGAGTAATATCGAGCACCGCATCCCTTCTCCCACTGACGAGGCGTTAAATGAACCTGATGAGGATCTTGCCGACTGCGAAATTGACGTCGAAACTACGTCGGGCGGCGTTTCGCCCTCGTTTATTCCGGAATGTCCGGATTTAAATGTGGATGAAATTGAAAACGAAGATGACGTATAAAAAAGTAGTAGTTATAACTGATAATAGATTTTTGTTTTTTTTTTTTTTCTGTTAGTTCATGTTTTTCTTGGTTTGTTATCGCTATTGCGGTTTGATTTCGATGGTGTTTGATCACCAGGCATAATTACCTCGTTTTAAGTGACTATTCACAAAATGTCGTTAGCTTTGCCTTTGAAGTGCTGTTAAAGTCAAACCTATTCATTTGTTGAGATAATATCTGCGTATAAATGAAGCTTTTTCCAAATGAAGTTGTCTCATATCTTGTTGAGATATTTTACCACTGTTAAATGAACTGGTCAAATCGAGACGTTTCAAACAGAAAAATACTTAAAATTGCTTTTGATTGAAAGCATACTAACTGTTACATTCAACTATGTCAACTTTTGTTGGAAATTTGCCGCCTTTTCTAGTTAGCGATTGTGTAGATTTCGCCGTGCTCAGCCGCTCAGCTAACACGCTAGCGATTTTGCTGAAAGGAACTAACGTTGCTGTGACGTAGGCAACTCACAGCAAAGAAGCTTGAAGGATAAAACCTTCAGCTTGGTGCTATCTTATAAACGTGAACACAATTTTGTACGTAGAATATTGCATAAATGTTAGCATTCGACTCGCAACTTCAACATAATTTGTCAAATTGTACCAGAAATTGTCGCAAGCATGCATTGCTTAATTAACTTTATTTTCTAAATTCCACTCTAAAGACTGTACCAAAGCTATAAAACCTTTTGATGTCAGACTAGAGTTTTGAATGCAAGTAATACAAATAAAATTGTAAGCTACCAAAACTTTGTAGATGTAGCTTCAAAATTGACTGACCGAATTAGTGCCATCTGCCCTTCACTATAGTTGTCTTGAATAGCAGAGAAGCATCAGGTTACCAGGGTCCAAGACAACTAACAGTTGGTCCAAAGTGAGTTTGGTCGGTTGGTTCGCGGTCGGTCGGGTTACCAAGCTGGGGAGTCCTTATCGTTGGTGCATGTGCAGCATTTGTATAAACTCATTGATTGGTTTCAACCGTCTTTTTCCCGAAGATGAGAGCATGATGCAACGGAATGTCACCACAAGGAAACCTAGTGAGATGCTGGAGGACCTGGGAGAGGGTGGTTAATTGTACGCTACTTAACGGCACCTTATAGGCGACCACAACCGATTGATATTGGGTAGTCGGTTTACCCATCAGTCGTCTCTTATGACCTTCTGGGAATCTGGATGAAGGTTACACGGTTCTGCTACTGAGAAGCACTCGGTAGTTATTATTGACATGCACAATCCAATGGTAGCCCGTGCTTCATTCGGTGCAGAATAGTGAAGCAGCCCACCCTGTAGGTCATATAAGGCGACGAATAGAATGACCACCTGTGTGGTAATGCGCAGATGAGTGTCCACTCTCTGAGTGGTATCAAAATGACCACTCTTTCCCGGGTGCTTTTTAACGAACTGCACCCTTGTATTTGCAATCTATTGCTTTTTTTTTCATCAATTCGAGTTAAATACGACACTTTGACCTTTCAACAGCGTCGACTCTGTGATGTAGTGGTTAAGGCTCGTGCCTGACAGTCTCGGGGATCGAGTTCGATTTGCGCTGTGCTCTTTTCTTTTCAGAACCTTGCATTTTCCTTAAGGTTTGGACATCGATGCCAGCCTGAGAAATGGCAAATCAAAATGCAAAAATGCTTCGAAATTATGTTTCCCGGGTTCCCCACTCCGACTGGAGTTCTATGGTGTTTGATTTCTGCTCTTATCCATAAGAAGCAGCCGGTAGTAGCAACTTACAATAAACCAATTAGGTAATTTGCGAATTAAAGACATTAATTTTACCGCAAAGTTGATGTATAACTTTAAAGTTTCCACAACTTCAATTGAACTCTATTATGGCGAAATAGCAAATATGTGCCTTTGTTAAATTAAGGGTAGCTGTAGCGAATTTGAATAACTCCGTTTGCTGGCTACTCTATTTTGTACACTCAGAGCTGTTGATGAAACAGTTGTCTCGTACTATAAAGCGTTAGCATAATATTATCTTTGTTAATAGGCGTGGAGTCGAAGAACTACTTAGCTTGGTGTAGAAATCTTTCTCGGGCTTGAAATGAATACCGTTACATTGAGGTTGAAATAGTAATAGTATATTTAGAAATCTTTGTCTGGTTTGTTTTCTGTATTGAAGCGTATTGATGTTAGTCCTATTTATAGTGTATTTCCAAATAGTCACTAACATGTAAGAAATTGCGATTTCAAAATGTCTGTTACGTTTTGCATGTTAAATCATAAAATAATTCGGAAAACAAAACTTAATTTAGTTGCCATCGTTTCGGTTGTCAACTGGTACCAGTATCAACGCCAGCAGCAACACTTGGCAAGCTTTATACTTAAACGAACAAACTAATGAAATGGCTTAAGTATGCAACTTACTGTAGCCTTGAAACTAACATTTACAATGGAATCGGTTGAGCGCCTAAACGTCTGCACGTGCTTAGCTTTAAAAGTAGAATCGGCTTATACAAATACGAAATAAATTTTGATTTTCGACCAAACTGGATAGCACCACCCACCCCTATGGGTTACCTTGTTTCACGCTATTTTAAAACAAACACTCGTTCACTGTATTCGATGTTGCGTTCGACTCAGCGTTCCAATAGCAATATACGGTGTTCACGGGATGTTTTTTTTCGCGAGACGTTTCGGCGTCGTTGGGTGGGGGTTTCGTGTCAAAATGGCTTGCTTGGAAACAAAATGTCAAAGCCTCTCGTGTCAAACCAGTCTCATCAAAAAGTTGCCAATTTTTTCAACCGCAAACACCTTGCTTTTATGAAATTGCGACATTATGCTGCGTACCCAGTGTGTCCCCTTGTTTACGTGAAATCAACCTGTGGGTGGTCTTAGTCAACTAGTCCCCGCAGTTGGTCAATATGGTGATAAAGGGAAAATTTTGAGTTTGCTACCCCAGAATTAACTGGATAAAAAATCAAAATTTAGAAACCAAAGAAGGTTTATGGTTTTGGTACAGCCACGCAAAATTCGTTGTAAATCGAAGGGGACTGCACTGTCTTCATACTAGTTTCTGATAGATAAATTCCAGTGTCGACTTGCATCAAAAATGTACGATTTCAAACGCTGGCTTCCGTTAAGTTGACTAAGCCGGTTGAAGTTAGATTGTTCTCAAAAGTGTGCTTGTAATAGCATAGTCTGTCTAAGGCTGAAACTTCAGGTAACCTGCTTGTAATACCATAGTCTGTCTAAGGCTGAAACTTCAGGTAACCTGCTTGCAAGAGCAAAATGCCTGTTGATTCAACTCTTTTATCCTGGCATGTTGCAGAGTCGACTTTATAACGCCTGCGTTTCAAATCGTTTTTTCTATATCAAGCTCTAGTTAGTTACTTTATTAGTACCATATGAAAAAGCTGAACTAAACTCCTGTTATCCTGACTTATTTCGCGCGAACGATGCAAAATTTGTGGTTTTGCTATAACCGACATTCCACTTTTTGCAAAGGCCGTACATGCCCTAATTCGGCGGTTGCTAACTGCATAATTTATTTACCTACTACAGCTAGATGTATCTATCTTTTACGTATCTAAGTAACATTTCTTTGTACAATGAATTTGAAACTGCGTTTGAAGAGGTATAGAGCTATTGATAATAAAATGCTTATCTCGCGGTATTACCAAGTTGTTGCCTAAATAAAATATTAGGCAAGCTTAAACTAACGTTTTCCTCACTTTCATTTACTCTTTAAAAAATGCTTTCAAGACATTTTATAGAAAACGATTGTTTTGTTGAAAATACTGTTGTTGATTTATTTTACTAGTATAACATCACCTACTCCACTACTGTTGCCTATTAGTGATGCGGGTTTCAAGATTTCATGTGTAAATTTTGAGTTTTTCTAGAGCTATGCTCCCAGTTGTACGACATCAATGCTTTCAGATCTAGATCATACATCTTTAAGTGTTCACGAAACCTACGTTTTCAGTTTGTTTTTTTTTTATGAAATATCAAACTAGTCTGACCACATGTTCGAAAACCGAGTGGATTTATGGAGAGAACTAAACATTAAATATGCTGCTGCAGTTGTGTAGCAAGAAGGCAAAAATTTGTATTTCATTCACGGGAATTTTATATGGTTTTGTTTTATCGGTAAATCCACAGTCTTAGTACAAGCGACTTTTAAAAATTCAAGGGGTAAATGTTAAAATGCTTATATTCTCTTACTCAAAAGCATTTTTGACGTTAAAGGCCATCATCAAGTAAATAGGTTCAGTCTAACTCTTTCCTCAGAGGTGGGCAAAGCGCTACTTCTGCTATTCCGCAATTGCGGAAGTTGCGTTGCGGAATAAAGCCTTTAAAATTTGCTGCGCTTTAGTTGCGCTGCGCTTTCAAAATTTTTTCGGTTAAAAGCTCAATTCTATACATTAAACTTAGTTTTGTTCGATTTCAATTGTAATATTGATTAATGTCGGCCTTTAGCAAATTAGCTACTCTTTTTCAGTCTAAAATTGCAAAAAATGCTGTATTTGCATTGTGTTGTGAAATTTCAATTGCAGAAGTTAGGTTGCGCTTTAACTTGGTACGAAAATGCCGTTCCGCAATTGCGGAATTGCGTTGCGCTTCAACTGAATCAAAAATTTGATTGCGTAGGTTTAGCTACTCTTCAGAAATTAAAAAATTAAATTGCGCTTTGTTGCGCTGCGCTTTTGATATAATGTTATCTGTGCTCACCTCTGCCTTTCCTAAATTTAACTAACCTTAACCTAAATTGAGGTTAGTCAATGGCGTCAGTGTTAGTGGGGAAAATAATTCCAATTTTCAACCGTTTTTTTATCCGGCTCTTTTGTTACTCAACTTGTCAAAATATGTTTTGCGAAAAGCTGTGTTGATGGTATGCCGCTGTAGTACCTACTGTAGATTCTGGATCACGGGTTCATTTTGTCGACACTTTTTTGGGTACGACTGAAAGGTGGAAATTGGGAAAACGTGAAAAATATAACTCACAAACCAATTAAGCGGCGGAAAAATCGAAAATGTGGACTGTGGAGATAATTATTGCATTGAATAAGCAGAATTCCAAAATGCTCTCCGACATTTGGGTAGTGAGTTT
Source organism: Trididemnum nubilum (assembly GCA_963965965.1). Taxonomy (NCBI): domain Eukaryota; kingdom Metazoa; phylum Chordata; class Ascidiacea; order Aplousobranchia; family Didemnidae; genus Trididemnum; species Trididemnum nubilum. The sequence continues at coordinate 39,840,286 of OZ014472.1, read as the reverse complement.
TAAATGTTATCGCTTTTTTCTGCTTTCCTCGTTCCAAGTTTATCCCTTTTTAGCCGATTTTCTGCATCGTGTCTCTCGCGCCCGGTGTTCCTCAATTCGACATTTTTGGTGTAAATAATGTTTTGGTTGCCTTCGAACTTTTTTATTTGTACATCGTTGTTTTTCCTGTTTATTTCAGAACTGTCGTACACAAAGAATAAAAGCGCATTTTTTGAAAAACAATTCTACTTCTGTTTGAGTGCGTCGTATTGAAAACTCAGCAGTCGCACAAACTCGCTTGCGGGACACTCGAGCCGAATTGTTAAAGCTTGAGTAACTCTTTATTGAACTGTACTGTGTTTTTCTTTTTGATTAGCTTTCAAATACTTTTCTAACAGTTGGCGGCGGCGAAAGAATAGACGTTTTCACGCATCGCCCATTTTTAGTTATGAATTCGAAAATATTTACATAAGTGTGTTCAATCACCATTTAGCCTTCGATAACTTAGTCATTTCGGATATATTGCAATTTTTTCGCGTCTGTTTGTTGTCACCATTTTTGTGTAGTTAACAGTTTGATGAATAGCTATGTCAAAAATTTTCGCTTTCTTGATGTGAGCAATGGGCTTTGGTTTTGTACATTGGTACGGCGTCAGTCATAGTTAATTAAATTTAATTTCACACGTTTTTCAAAATCAATTCCGCTACCCTCCCTAATTTTTAGATATAAATGAAAATCGTAAATTGTTTTAGACGTTTCGGACTCAGGTAAGTCCATCATAAGTCAAAAAATTTAAATGAAAATAGTTTTCTATTCCATGTTTCTAATTTAGTATTTCGTAGCTTTTCAGAAAAAGAACAAGAAAATAAATTTCAGTACCACTTTACAGCAAAACTGTTCCAGATTACGATTAAGTTGTTCCTATTTTCCCACTTAAACTGTTACTTGAAGCTTATATCTCTTAGTTTGGCCTTCGAACAAATTTTAGGCATTTTTTTCTGTACAAATTGCAAATTTGCGCCATGTACTCGTATAAGTATGATGCAGTAAGTTGACTACATTTTTTATAGTGGGTCGACGAGTATTTAGAGGTACTAGATCATTCACATATCACGATATGCATTAGCCTAATGCGTTTGTTTTGAGATACGGCGTTATTACGTTTAAGTTTATTGAATTAGTTCGCTGCAGTGCTTAAATTGAGCTAGTTTTTTTCAGTTGCTATCTTTGACATCTTGTTTTTGAAGGCTGAAAATGACGCTCATATAAAGCCTACGCTTGTAGCTTTTTAAACAGAAGCAGCAAATATTTTACCGACACCGCAAATTATTGGATTGTTTTTAAGCGCTTGCGGTCATTTGTTGCAAAACGTAAAAAGTAAACCAAACGTCAAAAGCCGCCGATTGTTTTCTCATGAAACGCTTTTTGACTTGGAAACAGCAGCGGGATTAACCAGTAGGCAAAGATAATAATCGTTGGCTTAAACAGTTCGTTCACACAGCATTGAATAACCTGTACTGGAAAGGTTTGGTTTCAATTTTTATCTGTTGTTAACACAATTTTCAGCGCTCTTTTCAAACGCTTCTCAGTGGAATGGCAGTGTAAATAAAGGCGAGTTTACGCCTGTTTTGTACAAGATCCGTAAACACAAGCGCAATGTCAACTGTACGAATCAGAGAAACATACAGTGGAGGCATACTAGGGCCGTATTATTTACATACGCTGAGTTAAAATTTTCACCGTAATTAAACAAGACTCCTCAACAAAGGAAATAGGCGCTAAAATTAGATTCATCAAATCATCTATCACTTATCCAAAACTTCACTGCTTCCCGTGCCATAATAAGATGTTTACAGTAGCCGGTATGTTCGTAAATATTCTAAATAGAACCTATTTTTATTAACAGTCACACTTTACGTACAACAATTAATTATCTCATTTATCTGTGAAACGATAACTACAGGCTTTGATATGACTGGAATTCGATCGTTTTTTTGAGTTCGACAGTCATTTAACAAGCACCGAATTCGAGCTCGCGCTTTCAAATTCGTTTCAACTTTGCCTTGGAGCACGTGCTGGATCTACGCAATTACAAAAGTAGCTCTGCTACACCGCTTCAATGTCCTATACAAGAGCAGTGCTCCGCAACTAAAAAAGTATCGCGCTACGATCCACCAAATTTTTGTTTCAAAATTGCGTGAGTTGCTATCTACTGAAAAGGGAGGCAGAAATGTAGCTCCTCAACAGCATGCATTAAAGCATAACTAGCAGTCCCTTCCCCCCCCCAACCAACCGATCATGGAACTTGACAAACTTGAACCAAACAAGTAAATTGGGAACAATTTTCCTAAAGCACTGCCCCGGACTCGAGTTTTGCTTAATTCCAAAGTTCTTAAGCAGGGCTGGCTTAAACCAAAGTATTAGTAACCCATGATCAAAATCGAAATAATCCTGACAATTTAAGAAACCATCCATTGAATTTTTTTAGTTGCTCTCTAGGGGTCGTATACACCAACGTGGATTAACAAAACTAGGGAAAAGGTTCAAAGAAACGGTCGGTCCAGTTGCTATAATATTAAAGCATTTCAAGAATAGCATCTCTGAACTTGCAAATTCAGTTTATTTTGATCTAATAAGTATAAAAGAAAGAAACTTGATTATCGGCTGATCAAAGTTAATCCACGTCGGTGCAAGCGACCCTAAGTTTCGGTAATTTTTAAGCCACTATTGTCAATTAAAAGCGAGGATTTTCACAGTCATGTAAAATTGTAAATAATCATTATGTTATTCAGCACGACCTTTTAGTTGTGGTTTGAATTTTATTTTTGAAAAGTTACTGACCCTCAACGTATAGATTGTTGAATTTGCAGTTTCTGCATTTGGATTCGTTGTTGTTGTAAATAGTCCAATTCGGCGATAAAGTCCAATGAGATTTGGGGACACGTTTTGTTTTCTTCTCTCTGCGTTTGAGTTAACGAACAGTGAAGTCGTCAAATATTCAAATTTACGAGAAATCTTGCTCTGGTTGCAGCATCGTGCAAGAGGAAGGGCTGTCCGTTGCCAATAGTTTTTACGTTCTGCCACGGTTTTGGGCTTGTTAATATTTAATGGCAATTTTCTAAAAATATTTCTGCGTAAACCTTGTACTCTTCCTTCAAAGCAACCATTTTATAATAAAATTACTTGCCTTCGCCATAAAAATCTATTTGTCTTTTTAAGTTAATTACAGTTAATTATTACCTTGAGTAAATTTATGTCGTGTTAGCGCTCTTGTGTTGTATCAACCATAGTAGAAAAACCGCGCGTCACAGCATGTTTGTTGCCTCAATTTCCCGTCATTTTGCTTGTGCATGGTTATCTTCGCTGGTCAAGTTGTGTTGAAAGTTTAATTGTGTACCTCTTGCGTTTTGACTCGATACAATGCTGGATTTCAGTCCAATCGAGTTGTGGAATCCAGGATCTGAGGCTAGGACGCGGACTCGAGCAACTTCATTGAAGCATTACGTACCGAGCGTTACCTTTTTAGGTCACTTTTGCCAGTTATTTTTGCGTCACTTTTGAGTTTTGACTGTTGAGTGAGTTAGTATGAAGCAAACACTGCCCTTTTTTTTAGCGTTCCGATATTTAAAATAATTTCGTTTTTTGATTTGTCCATTCGGTTTGCCTTCTATTGCTTTTAGTTTTACATTTTTTAAGGATTTATGTTAAAGAATTTCTGCATTCTGCATTTTTTTATCATGTCTGCTGCAAGCAAGATACTAGTGCTTGTTTTCGCATGAAAATCACTGTCTTTTTGTGTTCTAGGTATTTAACAATTCTTTCACTTGGCATTAAAAGCATTTGCATTAGCATTTGTATTTGGTACTGTACTTACCTTTTCCAAAATTGTTAGGCATGACCAGTTCGTTTCATATCGTAATTTTTGCTCATAGCTTGTAAAACTAGTAGACGTAGTCCTAAAAAAGCAACTGGCTTGTTAAAATCTCATGTCCCAATGTTAAATACTTTTGTCGAAAAGATCAATTGGACAATAAGATCGAGTAATTTTGATATTGCGTTTTCGATTGTTTTTCTGCATTTCGTTTAAAATCAATGAATCTAATCACTTGCATTGGGTAATAATTTATCGCTGTCGGCGCTATCAGGTTTCTTTTCGCGTTAGAAACGTTTTATGTTTTGCGTTCTTTGTCACAAGTCATTTTGCGCTCACCAGAAAAAATTGAAAATCGGAGATTAAGTGACAAGCGCGTCAGACCACGTGCAGTTTCAATGCTTTTGTTATTTTACGCTAAGCTATGATGCGATACCACGCCGTAACCTTACACGATACGTAAGGCTAGGGAGATTAAATTTGTAGTGAATAACTCTCTCTGCGATCTTGATCTATAATAGTCTTATAAATTATGTAGTTTGTGCGCTACTATTGTTGTAAGAGCCATGTTTTTGAAACCAGGAAAGCGCTATTTTCCGCCGACTTTGCATGTATAGCTCATATTTTCAATTGACATTCTTTCATCGTACCAATGAAATTCCTTCATTAATCTTTTCCATGACAAGTGCGATGGGTTTTCCATGCGCTGCAGTTTACGTGTTGTCGGCAGCATGATCGAGTGGGATAAAGCGTAGTTTTTACGACGACCCCGATAGCATGGTCTTTAATTTTGGATCATCACCTTACTATACCCTAATCCAGGGGTCGGCAACCTTTTGAACTAGTGTGCCACATTTAGTCCTATCAAGGTTTTAGCGGGCCGCCACCATTCCAGCGGACCAAAAGAGAAAGGTCTTCGCCAGAAATTCAGGCCTGTTTACGGACGAATCGATGGCGAAGACTACAAAAACAGGTTTTCGTCACGGAATGAGAATCATTTCGGCGGTTTATTGATGCATATCTACCATTGAAAAAAAAAGATCGCGCGCCGGATGACAATAAGAGGTCGCGGGCCAGGTAAACTGCCTTGGCGGGCCGTAGGTGTCCGACCCCTGACCTAATCAGAGATCACGTCGCGGCCGCCTTGTATAAAAACTTGTCCATTTATTATCTCTTCTTGGGTACTCAAGGGGCGATTGCTCACTTGCCCGGTAGAGCGTCTGGTTAGTGTTTGAAATGTTGCTAACTGCCGTTTCGAACAAGCAATGCGTCGTTGTGTCCTTTAGAAAGACACTTAACTAACGCTTATTTCCCATTGGGTGAGGCACTCAACCCGGCATAGTGGCTCAGTGTGGCCAAATATTTGCAACAGAACCAAAAAATTGCTCTGCGTTGGTGTGGTTATACACTGCACTTAAACTGTAAAATATTGCATGGGCAGTGGTGCCGGAACGGGGGGGCAGCTGCCCCCCCTACTCTTTTACCAGGAGAAGCAAGGGGGGCAGTACTGCCCTTTGCATTTCCGTACGATAGTAACGAAATAAACGCCTGCTAATCTCAAAGCTCGCTTATCCAATGCAAAATAAATTTAATTGTTCATGAACAATAAATCAAAGGTGGCCGGATCCACAAATTTAAAGATCCGGATTCCGGATCCAACAAGAAGAGATCCGGATCCACCAGTATACAACTACACTTTGTTCATATCAACAAAAACCAAAAGTAGACCAAAGAAAAGCGAAAGAAGTCCTCACTCAAAATTGGGGCGTTTTTTTTCTGGTGAAGACCAAATTCAGGTGAAGACCAAAAATAAAAAGGCCTAAAATTAAGTTATCTTTGCACAAGAACTGAAAAATCTCCGAGCGCTGGGGCGTTGCCCGCAAACCCCCAATGGCATCCTGCGGCAGAATCTGCCCTTATTTAATTGATAATTTGTTTGTTGTTTTTAGTGTTTATGCGACGTACTGAGTATTCTGGCTTTGGTGAAGTGTTAAATTGTTTGATCGTATGTCTACAATGTTAGTAGTAATAACTGTACGTACAGTATTGAAAGCGCCCTTTGAAAAAGCTGCCCCCCCCCCCTTGCCCTTCTGACGTTCCGGCACCCCTGCGCATGGGGGACGCTTACGCAGCGTGGCCAGACGCATACGCAATGCAGCAGCAATCTGTTTAAATTTTGCCCCGGAATCAGTAGAATACCAGAAACAACGCCTATACTGTTGCGATATTTCATAGCCATATTCGAATGAAAACCATAAAAAAAGGTCTTCACATGTGGATGGAATTTACCGCATTTTGTGCAGCTTTACACGCCCGTAACGAATGAAATCCAAATATGAAAAAGGTCTTCGCCGCATTTTGTGCAATTTTAACCGCCGAATTCGGTTGTAGACTAATTAAAAGAGAAAAAAAGTCTACCGGTACCGCTTTCTTTTAGTGGGAAACGCTGAATTCTCGATGGGAGACGCTAAATCTCGAAGGTGGGACGCGTCCCCCCTACAATTTACGTACTGGTTGTACAGACGTGGAGTGCTTGGTTTCATACGCGTGAAAAAATCTCTGATTAGCGGTTCAAGCGAGTGCCAAATTTCACCGGAAAAGAACTTGAATCAAGCAGAAAACTGGGAAGTTGCTATAAAATGTTCAAAAATTTGAAGCGCCAATGTCAGTTCCTCGTCAAAGTGGAGAAGGTCAATCATGCGAACTACCCCAATGCAGTTATCGATTGTTACAGAAATTTTAACCAAGTGCGGAGAATTTCATAAATAATTATGCATAAAGCCCATGCTTATCAATTTCCAATTGTGAAGAAAACACCGCACTTCCGCGTAGGTCCTTTTCCACATGGCTTTTTTTCAACTAAGCTGAGGGAGGTGTTTTTCATCGATCGGCGATTATACCGTATTTCCCTTTAGATATTTTGTACGAAATTTTCAATTTCGTCTTCACAGAGATAACGTCTGGTTTATTGCGGTAATGTTCAACTTCATCACTACACGACATGCTTCTAATACCGCTTGAAAGCTTTGTGAACAATAACTTTAATTACCCCGGTACAGTATAAAGGCATTTGCGCTTTGGTTACATGGCACGACAAGGTTTGAAAACTAAGCGACACCACCACTACCGAAAAACTTCGGAGATCAGGATAATGACTTCAAGGTGTGAAAAATAGGCATTAGTTATTTCCCTCAAGAAGGAAGATTAAAGACAGTTTGCAGGAGTTGTTTTCGTCGAAGTTGCTCGTATGGTATTGCAAAAACTATGAGACTTCTTGCCGCGTTAGATATCCATTTCTGCATATTGAGAAAGACTGTTTTTCGAGCTCAACAGCTTTTATGGATGGTTGCTGATTGTGGCAGCGACGATAATCATTCACCTAAACAGTCGTACACAGTAGTTACTACACTCACCAAGTTACCTTGGTCAAAAACAGCAGTAGAACCTCTTGGTCTTCGAGTCAAGCTGCCCACTTGTCTACCTCACAGAGTTGAATTGTACTCTGTCCTAGTTTTTATTGCTGAACGTCAAGCAGGGAAGCTATGAATACCAATTTTTATGGGCTTTGGTTTGATCCGACCTGGAATCGCATACGAGTACACCGCATCAGTAGCAGGTGATTTTTCCATTCGACTACTGATCGGTTTTTTAATGTCTGCTGATGTCCAGTTTGTGCCGCAGGTGCTACTCAAATTTTGCACGAACCGGTTCTCACTTCTCTAATATTTTAGCAACCGGTTCATTTGAGCCGAAAGAGCAAGACATCTCCAAAGACAATATTTTTAACAACCGACTGAACAGCGTCACTGCTTGAATGGAATTGAACCCATATATAATATTTTGCGATTAATAGTAACCCTTATTCTTTCAAACTGATAATGTGGTACTGGTCTGTAATTGCTGCATGTTTAGGGGTACCATATTTTCATTGACCAAAAAGAGGGCAGTTCTAAAAAACTAATCCCAATCGATCAAACTAGCGGAATGTACCAGACAAGTGGACTGACTGCAGACTTTTTTTTGAGATAACCATTTACGAGGGACAAAATCAGCACAAAAATTAACTGGCGACTAGGGCACGCTTAAGTCAATGAAGTCAAATTTTTTTCATGGCTTTGTTACATAATCAAGCTTATACTAAAATTGGTTTTGGTTGCTCAGGAGTTGTTTTTGATACGGTTTATAGGTCAAAATAAAATCAAAATTTTCAATAAACTCAAAATTTGTCAAAATGATCTTTCATCAAAAACTTCTAGAAAAAAGGAAAAAACTCTTGATTTTTCTGAATTTTTGAGCATCTGTCAATATTGTATACTCGGAGTATGTTGTTTCATACAACTTGAAAGAAACGCTTTCAACTCAAAGTTGCGTAGAATTTCACAAAATGTGTTGCAATCAAGTTCTCAAAATAATTGCGAACGTAAATACAGGTGAAAAAGTTCGAATTCTCAGTTCTGATTGTTAAAACAAAATGCATTGTTTCAACACAATTAGGGGCTGTTCATCAAAGACGTCCGCACTCAGGGGGGGAGGGGGGTAATAGATTTGCGGACAAGGGGGAAGAGGGGATTTCTGGAATGCGGACGTCCGTATTTCAACTTTTTCCGCGACGGAAAATCGCAGATTGTTCTATTCCGTTTTCGGTTTTCCGGGCCAGTGTGAACCACGCATAAAACGTACAATCATGTGATTTAAGGGCGCGAAGCGCACACAAAACAAATCACATGACTGTACGTTTTACGTCACCTTGCACTGTGCTTGCTCTGTGTAAACTTTGTATTAAAACTTAGTATACAATTAAACTTTGTAATTAAACTTATTATATAATTAAACTTTGTCTTAAAACTTAGTATATAATTAAACCGTGCAAACTTTGTATTAAAAGTTTTTGTGTGTCAGTGTCTAATTAACGCATTTTGGTGTCCGCATGGACAAGGGAGAGGGGGGTTTAGTCATTGCGGACATGGGGGAAGGGGGGGGTCAATTTTTTGCAATTTTGTGCGGACGTCTTTTATAAACAACCCCTTACGTAGTCCTATAAAACCGTTACGCTCTCTACACTTGCTCTTACTGAAATTGTACAGCTTGGAAAATTTGGTGGGATAAAAATGCCTAAACAAACAAAATCGTCAACCGTGAAAGTTAGGAAAATATGCGGCCATAGGAGTAGCCAGAAGGGGGCCCTCACCCCCCAATTAAAATACCACCAATGATAAAAAATTATGACAACATAGCCTAGCGATGGTTGCAGTTTTTTTTCCAGTAATTACGCACACAACAGTAATAAATAATAATATTACTGACGTCAAGGGAGCCCCGGGGTCCCTAACTAACAACCAGGGTTCCTCCGAGCCCCTAACTAACAACCAGGGGTCCCCAATCGACAACCAGGGGGCCCCTAACTAACAACCAAGGGGCTCCGGAGCCTTCAACCAACAACCAAGGGGCCCCTAACTTACAACCAGGGGGCCACGAGGCCTCTAACTGTTGACCAAGGGGCCCCTTAATTCAAATTTTTTACATTTTATATACAAAATCCGTGAGAAATCTAAGACTTTAGTGCTAAAATTTGCAACTCCAGGCCCTCGTTTAACGTTATTATGAACCTAATGCAATAACACAGGCGGTAATGCAAACCCTCCAATTGAAATAATACCAATGATAAATATAATGAGGACATAGCCAATAGGTTTGTCCTTGTCCGGAATTGCAGTTTCTTTAATTTAGGATTTACGTTTACAAAACTAAGTAATAATAATGACGACCACGTGTCCATGTCATAATAATGTCATGCAATTCTTGGAGGTTTCAAAAAACTGTCAAGTGACTTGACTCGAGTCCTTCACGTTTTGGAAAAAAAGTTATTTTGATTTTGCTTTAAATGTTTTTTGTTTTTTATGAAAGAGCTTAAGGGCGCGCCCCAGGCCCCTTTAATCGAAATGCCACCTATGACGAAAAATTGACAAAAAAGCCTTGTTTCTTCATTTTTAGTTTTTTTTTAGCATTTTTGCGTACAACAGTAATTAACAATAAATAATATTGACGACCAGGGGGTCCGGCGCACCTCCTTAATTCAATTTTTTCCAACCAATTTAAACGTAAAACCAAAGTGAAATAAAGGGTTTTTCTCCTAAAAGTTGCTACCTCAGGCCCTCATCTATACTTTTTATGAACGTAATGCAATAACCAGCACCGAGTTTGCCATCTGGCACAGTGCCAACGTCCCGCCCTCAGATAGTACGACTTTTTTTGGTCTTCACTTATATTTGGCAAGAAGATGTTGCAAAAATTCCTTAAGTGCCAGGGGTCCCGCGCAATTAAATCCAGCCCGGGAATAACATGTTCAGTAAGTGTAATGTTCCATTTTTCAATAACGATTTACCTCCACCTTGCCAGTTTTTACGCACAAAATGCTCCAAAAAAAATAGCTAGGGAAATGCTCATTGAACAAATTATTGAATTTCAATTGAGAAGACCTGGGCCCCCTGGCCGTACATGTACTCCTATAACTGGTTAACTTCATGACAAAACAAAAATCTCTAAGGAAAATCTTCGAGTCGATTATTATTTACTGCTAAAACAATGCAGGAGACAATGAGCCTTACTTATTCCTACATGGACCAAATCACTTACAATTAAAATTTTACACCATAATGCAAGATTTTAAACGTGTTTTGGACTTTAACTGCAAGTAAAAGGAAGATTGAACTATTAAATTTTTTCGATTGGCTTTCAAATGTTAAAAATCTAGTTCTGTGAAATGGCTGTGAATACGTGCGAAATGTGATCCAATGGGATTAAAATAGCTTTTTTTCCAAAAACTTACAAACATCGCCCAGCGGCTGTGGGCTTTGCCCCCAGACCCCTATAGCCACGGGCGGCTGGGGGCTCCAACCCCAGACCCCCATCTGTGATACGTTTGAGTACACTAGCTTCTCAACACGTCTCCTAAGCTAGACATTTGTACTTTTTAACTATTAGTTTTCGCCCTCTCCCTTTAACAAAATCCTGGTTAAGTGCCAACAGGCTACGGCTTCAGATCTTCCATTCTGTGGTATCTTTGCGCCACAAAGACTTCCTTTTTTGAAAATTTCTGATGACGTCATTGCATGTGATTTGTGGTTTGGGCCCCCCAATCAAAAATCCTGGCTACGCCTATGTATGCGGCCAACATCCAAATGAGCTTGGGGAACCTTCAGCAGGCGATTTACGATGCAATTTTTGCGACGTATTAGTCAAATGTGACACAAATTTTTTTCACCAAGCTAAAGTGGTAACGACAAACAGCTCTCAAGGTAAGCAAACCTATATACAACTCGATCGAGCGAACTTCAAGGAAAAAGTAGCCTCTTCATTTCCAGCAGCAGACATTCCACTCCATAAACTAAATCGTCCTGCTTTCAAAACCTCTGCTTGTTGCAATGGGAAAACCTTTACTTTCTAAAACTGCAGCCCGTGCAAGCGTTGCTTCATTAGCGTCCGAAAAAGAGGAGAATATTCGAGAACTACTTTCGGACAAAAAAGTATTTTTGATTGTGGATGAAGCAGAAGTGGATATTAAGCAAAAATACATTAAAGTACTTGTGGGCACAGTAGGTTTGTTCAAAAAACATTTGTTTTGAAAAGTGATGCAGCAAACAGCTATTCCCGTTGTATTACCCCACAAGATGATATTGACCAATTTTCACGAAAAATTTTTCATGTCTCGGGCTGCGCAACTCAATTTTAGTTTATGACGTCTTTAAAAAAAGTGAAAAACTTTCTTTGGAAAACACTGGCAAGTGACATATGAACAGAGGCAGAATGACCCATTGAGTCGTAATTTGTTTATTATTTTGGTTTATTAGCATAAGATAAAAGTTTATTTCAAAATTTTAAATCGATATCGTCCTCATTTTCTCTTAAAATTACATCTTTGAACGGTTTTGTTAAGTATTAAATCGAAAATGCAGAAGTGGAGTTGAGGACACAAGGCTCGAGGCCAAGGACAGCCCTTCTGAGGACAGACCCTCTCGAGGCCAAAGACAGGAATGCTCGAGGCCAAGGACCAAAGACACAATGCGGAATTGATCTCAAAAAAAAGGTCTTCGCTCTCAAAACTCAAGTCTTCTCCAGGAAAAAAAGTGTCTTTAAACACTTTCGCAAGCTCTCTGGTGTTCTCCAAGACGAAACAAAATTGGTCATGACCCTTGTCCATTTTCAACAAGTCGAAAAATAGTGTTGTCCTCGAGCCGAAGACAGGACATTTTTTCAGCCAAAGCCAAAGACTTCAAATTGTGTTCTCGAGGACTCCACCTCTGGGAAAATGATTACCTGGTTCCCTCTTGTCTATACAAAATCGGATCTGTACAAGTAATACCAGTCATGTGCAATGTCTTTTCACACAATATACTAATCATAGAGTGCTTAAATACTAGGCAATAATCACCCAATTTTTTTGGTGCTTTTTTAGATTTAATTTAGTCCTTGAATTGTGCAGAAAACATAAATTATTTTACTGTACAATTTTATTGAATTGAGTAAATAAAAATGACTACCTCAAGCAGCGCAACTGAAATTAATTTCACTGACAATCCTAAACCTGATCTTAATACCAGTTGCTTCCCGACCAATAGTGATATCATGCGTTACTTTTTTCACATTTTCAAAGATTAAAATGCCACAAATGATGCTGTAAAGAAATGTAGTTGGCTGCATTCAAAACAACTTCTGAAAATTTTTGAATCGTGGAAAAAAACCCAGGATTGACGCTTCCCGAAGAATCATGGATTTTCCCATGTCGATAGGCTGCAGCTTTTTCCACAATTTTTATCACATATTTAGTTCCTCTCACGAAAAATCAGTATGCCTTTGTTCTAGTTGAAATATCGAAGAGATTATAACTTAAGTTATGGTACTTTTGTACCAGCTATTTATTTAGACGCAATGTGCGTGGTGTGGCTCACTATTGCTGTATGTTGTACATAATTATTTTAATGCAAATGTATCGATTACAAAATTTATAATGTCTTGATACTATTATCAGCTGGTACTTGGAAGGGTTACCGGACCCGGTGAAGTTTCATTTTCAGAGTGGTTTTTCTTTCCTCACCGTTGTGACGGGGAATAAGGGGCGCGCTCCGATTGCGGTCAACCGACTTGGTTGAACAACCTATGAGCTGCTATGGTCCGTTGAGTTAAAGGCGGTGAATCAACCAGCCAATTCCAGTGGTTTACAAGGGCTAAAATTGAACTATAATTTTTGATATTTTTTGTTTTAATTTTGGGACTGCAGCTGCAAAGATATTTAACAAATACAAAAAGATGTCCTCCCGAAAAAAGTTTTTGGAAACTCTGAGTTTTGTTCTTCCCGCCAAAACCACAGTAGGCCTAATGGTTTAGAGAACTGTGGTAGGCCTAATAGTTTAGAGATAGTTCGGCCTAGTAGTTAATAAGATTACAGTAGGCCTAATAGTTTAGAGAACTGTGGTTTTGGCAGGAAAATCAAAACTCAGCGTTTCCAAAAACTTTTTTTGGGGGGACATCTTTTTGTATTTGTTAAATATCCTTGCAAACGCAACCCCAAAATCAAAACAAAAAATATCAAAAATTATAGTTCAATTTTAGCCATTGTAAACCACCGGAATTGGCTAGACGATTCAACGCGTTTAAGAAGCCGTCGGTTCCAATTATTTCTTGCTTGTGGGTATTTCGCTGCTAGCTTCCACAACGTCATTGGCTGGAGCTGGAACTGTGACACCGTGCTCCGTTGAAGTAAACGTAGTATTGGGCTGGTCGCGCCACTTACTGACCACCTACGTAACCGTGCCTGGCCTTGCACCGGTCACTACCCCCTTTTCTTTTTTATTAATTATTGGCTACTACTCCAGCCGTTAGATTTACTTACATCTTGGGTCTTGTGTGTTTGTTGATGAGTGTGATTAATTAGGCCTACATTGTGCATTAAACTGGTGTGACAGGTGTAGCAACCACGCAAATAAACATCGCTTTTTTGTCTTCAACATTTCTGCATGTCTTAACGTCAGACGTTGTGTCGCTACTTCCTTATCCTAACTGTAAATTGTGTTATCTTTATGTTACTGCGCATTCGCTATTGTTGTGGTGATCAAGAACAAAAAAAGAATGAATCAATATAAGGTCAGATTTAGGATTGCCAATCAACCAATTTCAGTTGCACATTTTTATGGTAATCATTTCTATTCGCTGTGGTGCTTTTGCACTGGATCGGCTGCTAATTGGAACGACCGACGCTCGCGTCGCGTGTTCCTTTGTTTTTACTCGGCCATTTTCTAACTAATGAGTGCGAGATTTCAGACTTTTGCTTATAACTCGAGAACCGTTTGGTCTAACTACATGAAATTTTGACAGCAGTTTGAGATTAATGAGTTTTATGTTTGTACCAAATTTCGAGGCAATCAGTCACGTGACTTCGGGTTTATGACCCGAAAACCGCCCCGAAAGTTTGGCGTAAAAAGCGGTCTAAGTCAAAAACGGCTTAAGTACGGCAAAAAATATTTCTCATGGTTATATGTCTTAAGATATCCTTTCATCCCTACCAACCCACTTTCGGCCGTGATGAGGTTTTTTTCTTATTTTTTTCCTTTTTTTTTCCTTTTTTTTTCCTTTTTTTCCTTTTTTTTTCCTTTTTTTTCCTTTTTTTTTCCTTTTTTTTTCCTTTTTTTTCTTCCTAAATCTTGTACGCTCGAGTTCTCCTAAACCACAAAACATAGAAATCTAATTTTTGTGTGAAGTTGTTGAGGTACATACGCAATTGTGTCTCCTGAAATTTTTTTGGGGCAACTCCCCCGAGAACCCCCCCAAAATGGGGCCCCAAAAAATCAATTTTTTGAACGGCTCAACCTAGGGTGCCAGTTTTTTTTGATATCAGTAGATATTTGAGAGACAAATATTTTGACATAATTTGGGGGTACCACCCCCCCAGGGACCCCCCCAAATGGACCCCCCCAAAAACAAATTTTTTTAACCATATAACCTAGGGTGCCATTTTTTTTTGATATCAGTAGATATTTAAGAGAGAAATATTTAGACATGGTTTGGGGGTACCACCCCCCCGGGAACCCCCCCAAAATGGGGCCCCAAAAAATCAATTTTTTGAACGGCTCAACCTAGGGTGCCAGTTTTTTTTGATATCAGTAGATATTTGAGAGACAAATATTTTGACATAATTTGGGGGTACCACCCCCCCGGGGACCCCCCCAAATGGACCCCCCCAAAAACAAATTTTTTTAACCATATAACCTAGGGTGCCATTTTTTTTTGATATCAGTAGATATTTAAGAGAGAAATATTTAGACATGGTTTGGGGGTACCACCCCCCCGGGAACCCCCCCAAAATGGGGCCCCAAAAAATCAAATTTTTGAACGGCTCAAGCTAGGGTGCCAGTTTTTTTTGATATCAGTAGATATTTGAGAGACAAATATTTTGACATAATTTGGGGGTACCACCCCCCCGGGGACCCCCCCAAATGGACCCCCCAAAAACAAATTTTTTAAGCATATAACCTAGGGTGCCATTTTTCTTTGATATCAGTAGATATTTAAGAGAGAAATATTTTGACATGGTTTGGGGGTACCACCCCCCCGGGGACCCCCCCAAAAAATCAAATTTTTGAACGGCTCAACCTAGGGTGCCAGTTTTTTTTGTTATCAGTAGATATTTGAGAGACAAATATTTTGACATAATTTGGGGGTACCACCCCTTCGGGGACCCCCCAAATGGGGCCCCCCAAAAATAGATTTTTTAACGATTTAACCTAGGGTGCCATTTTTCTTTGATATCAGTAGATATTTGAGAGACAAATATTTAGACATAATTTGGGGGTACCACCCCCCCGGGGACCCCCCCAAAAGCAAGTTTTTTAACCATTTAACCTAGGGTGCCAGTTTTTTTTGATATCAGTAGATATTTAAGAGAAAAATATTTTGACATGATTTGGGGGTACCACCCCCCCGGGGACCCCCCAAAATGGGGCCCCAAAAAATCAAATTTTTGAACGGCTCAAGCTAGGGTGCCAGTTTTTTCTGTTATCAGTAGATATTTAAGAGACAAATATTTTACCATAATTTGGGGGTACCACCCCCCCGGGGACCCCCCAAAAATAAATTTTTTTAACGATTTAACCTAGGGTGCCAGTTTTTTTTTGATATCAGTAGATATTTAAGAGATAAATATTTTGACATGTTTGGGGTACCACCCCCTCGGGAACCCCCCAAAATGGGGCCCCAAAAATCAATTGTTTGAACGGCTCAACTTAGAGTGCCAGCTAGTGTTTTATGATATCAGTAGATATTTAACAGACAAATATTTTGACATAGTTTGGGGGTGCCACCCCCCGAGGACCCCCCAAAAATCAATTTTTTGAACGGCTCAACTTAGAGTGCCAGTGTTTTATGATATTAGCAGATATTCAACAAACAAATATTTTGACATAGTTTGGGGGTGCCACCCCCCTGGGGACCCCCCAAATGGACCCCCAAAAATGAATTGTTTGAAAAGCTCAACTTGGGTGCCAGTCTGTTATGATATCAGCAGATATTCAACAGACAAATATTTTGACATAGTTTGGGGGTGCCACCCCCCCCCCCCCCAGGGACCCCCAAATGGACCCCCAAAAATCAATATTTGAACGGCTCAAGCTAGGGTGACAGTGTTTTATGATTTCAGGAGATATTTAACTGACAAATCTTTTGATTCAACTTTTCTGGAGGTTCCATAATCAGATATTTTTGAATAATTGCTGATTTTACGGTAGACAAAAAGTACTTTTGAGCGTCACAGCATTAGCTGTGCGTCGGTCGTTCACTGGGTTTGCTGGCAAACTCCCATCTAGTTATTATTATTATTTGCTCAATTCAATAAAATTGTATAGTAAAATAATATTTATGTTTTCAGTACAATTCAAGGGCTAATATTAAATCTCAAAAACTACTCGCAAAAATTAGATGATTATTGACAAGTATTTTTAAGCACTCTATGATTAGTATATTGCCTAAAAAGACGTTGTACATGACTGATATTATTTGTACTGAAACGACTTTGTATAGACAAGAGGCAACCAGGTAATCATTTTTCATTCAATACTTAAAGTGTGCAAAGATGTAATTTTAACTAAAAAATGATGACGTCATGGAATTAAAATTTTCAAACAAAGTTTTATCTAATGCCAATAAACCAAAATAATAAACAAACACATCCACAATAAATTAGATCCCCCGTAGCAATGGCACTGGTCCAAACACTAGCAATTTTGAGTTGCTAATGCAAAAACATGACCGAGCCTATTCTGCGTGTGAATTCAGAAGAAAGTATGTGTGTCATAATGAAATGTAATGCAATATTACCGGGGAAAGCGTATTGATATTATACTACAATAATTATATTAGTAAAGCTTGATATAACTAACAAAACGTATTTTGAGAACGCCAACTTGTTCTGCAAATACGCGAGCGCGAAGCATTTGTTTTGAGATAAGAACAACTCTCATCACTGGCAAGCGGTCCAGGGAGCGAAACCACATTCACTGAACAGTTTTTGTGCGTTGGAAATCGCCGCCAAGAATCCCAAATAACAAACTATAGTATTGGATCACAGAAAAGCGCAGTATGAAGAATTATTAAGAAATTAAGTGTGAAGTTAAATATTCTTATAATAGTTCAAATGCCTGGAGTTACTCTACTTAATGAACGTTTTACATCACGTCATTAAGATAAAAGAAGTGAAGCTTCCGTAAAAAATTTGGGCATTTTTAGAAGACCTAAATGGTTTATTTTTCCGTTTCTACAGTTGCGGAACCTTTAAGGAGGGCGTGGGGCAAATGTCCCCAACCCCTTCCTCCTTAATACGACCTTGCTGGGATTCTCAGTTTATTTTTTGAATTTAAATACCTAATGTTAAATTTAACAAAGTACCCTTCTGTAAAGTCACAAAAATTGCTATTTTTTCATAAAAAAGTCACTTAACTTTTCTTTTGCCCCAGAACTCCGTATTTTTTCAATGCTAAAAACTTGAGCTCACAAATATAGTCCGTACGATATCTCAATTCATTTTAAAAACATAAATTCACAGTTTTTTGCAATATTATTAGACAATAATAAGCTATAGACAGTATACAGAGTCTTATTGGCACAATCAAACCTATGATTAACAGCCTAAGACATGCTGTTTCGGAATCGACATTCGTCTTTTATTCCTCGTCAGTACAGCTAGGACTAGTGACAGGTATAAACATGAGCGTACAAAGGCAAAGAATCGCAAATTAGCCAGATCCTAACACAATTTTTTTCCCCAAAAATATTAAGTACAGGTAATCACAATATTACAAGAGATAATTATAATAGTTCTATTCAAAATAATTTTCAATAGCATGCCTTAGACAGCTGTTTCGCCCAATCTCAGGGCTCATCAGTAAGGCTAGCAAGGCCAAAAGGACAAATATCACCAGTAATAAAATTCTTGGCCTAGTTTTTTTTTTTTGTTTTTGAGTCCTTGGCCTCGGTCGTTGTATTTTGGACTCCGTCTCTGGAGTACACTACTGAGAAAAGACAAAAATTTTGATATCAAAAATGTCAAAAAATTACATGTTAACGTAATTCAATAAATATTTCTGGCATTGTTGTATTGTGTGACGTTCATTAAAAAATCGTCGAGGCAGTACCTTGTATGAGCTATATTTCGCAGTTTTTATTACGCGCAACCGGTAGGCAGAATGGCTTTTTTTTCTACGTTATGTTGTCATGCACGGCTTGGTTGCATATTTTATAAAATCCGTACATCAAAACGTCATACTTGGCCAAAATACGTTAAGTCAAAATTTAGCAATAATGATAAAGTCAAAAATTATTTTTTTTAGGTCAAAATAAAAATGGCCCTACTGATTACGTTTTTTTTTTTCGGAGAACACCGTTTTCGAAGGGCAAAATCTGCGCAAAAACAAGTGGTCTCCACAAGCAAAAAAAGGTCTTCAGGCAGTCCGGTTGTGTTCGAGATGACGGAAGTTGAAGGTGAGTTTGGACGGAAGGAAATCGTACTTGGTTGGTTTGGTCTTCGACTCCAGAGCATGAAAAAACAGGACATTTGGCTACTTTTTGGGTGTCCTCGGAGGACACTTCATTTTAACCGGAAAAAGAGGACAAATTCTCTTAAAAGAAGATGAATGGTAGTCCTATTTATGTCAGATTAAGAAATAAAGTTACATCTGCTTAACAGTGTTTTCCATTTTTACAGACGTAAATCGATCTTCGTTTGCTCAACAGCTGTGATAGCGTTGTCGAAGGTATGACTTATAAAATCAAACGCTTTTTTAACGTTCGGTTAACTTTAACAGGTTAGCAGAGATCGTTTAACTCATTATCTTGGCATTAGCAAGCTCACGTTACTGTCGTTACGGTGCGAAAAAACTCTTTGTATAAACATAATAATTCTCAAACCAGTGCTTTTTGGACACTGATTTTACCACTATCATTTGTACTTGGCAAACTACCCATTTTACACTACAGTATACTTTTTTTAATAAGAACAAAAATGCCAGCCTCAACAACAAAAAATAATGTTAAGAACAATCGAAAGACAATAAATTTCTATTCTGGACCGATTCAAAACGACGAAATATCAGTGATATTCTGTCATTTACAAGCAAACGCAACGATTCTGAGCAGTGGCGTCGTTAGCCGGGGCGGCCCGCTCCGGGTTTCACCATTTTATGATACCAATCGAACAACAAAGAAACCATTATGTTTATTATCATTGGAAATGTTTATCACACTGGAATGGACTAAAAATGATTTAAAGCATCTTTTGAAACATTTATTTAGGAGGAGCTAATTTGTCAAAAATAAACTCACAAATCAGTAGAAGTTTGAAAATGGCCAAAACCAAGCAAATCAAATCTGATCGTTTATTGGAACATGCTGAATATAGGTTTCATCAAAATATATAAACTCAGAAATAAGGTGGGGGACTGTTAATTACTGTATTACCAGTCACTTCGACTCAAATATCGTTCCATTAGCCCACCTAATATCTTTCTCCGTTAAATATTGACGAAATGGATTACTCGTGAGTTTCATTAAACTACCGTTACAAGATTTCATGATTTAGCGTACCAGCTTTTAAACAGAAGAACTGAAATTTTATCGTTAGCCACCTCCAATAGCCATTGCCCATTAATTCAACCTGCAGGTTAATCCTGCTTTTGCACAGCTAATTTCTATGCCACATTTTAAAAGCACTAATTTTTATCAAAATAGACCTAAATTTGAGTTGTTTTTGCAAAAAATTACAAAGCTTTCGAGCGCCGGGGGCTCCGCCCCCAACACTCCCGTGCCTCTGGCTTGAGTCTAACTATGTTTTTGCACTGCTTATTTCTATGACAGCAGATTTTTCCCTGATGCCACGTTATAAAAGCATCAATTTTTATCAAAATAGACCTAAAATTAGATTATGCAAAAAAATACAAACTTTTTTGAGTGCTGGAGGCTCCGCCCCTAGACCCCAAAAGGCCTCCGACAGATGGGGACGGAGCTCCCAGATCGCCGAAACAGTCCCTACCCGAATTGCAGATTTCTGGTTGCGCGCCTTATACTAGACGTGTGCTGCAAGTTTGAGAATCTTACAATGAGAAGTCATTGACGTAGTCAAATAACAACCGCTATTTACATTAATGAAGTAGTACCGGTTTCTTCAAAATATAACCTTTTGCAGCCCACTACATTATGAAGGGTGACACCACGAAATTCCGCCTCGGGTGTCGTAATCCTTAGCGACGCCATGCACAGAATCTGTGACTATAGAGTGTTGTTGCGCATTGCGCAGGCAACTAAAAAAAAATTTTTTTTTGGCTTACTAAATAATTTCTTTATTAACGTTGGCCCAAACATGACATTACATTTACGTAGTAATAATATCTCTTCTGAAAAAAAATTTTAACATTATCTCGTCACCACCAAAGTCGTTGTTGTGCGAACCTTTTACAGAATATAAGGTTTTTCAACAAACAAGACATTCATGACATAGGCGTAGCGAGGGGGAAGGGGGCAGGGGGCCCGCCCCCCCCCCCCCCCAATTGAAATGCTACCAATGATAAAGATGTCACAAAAAAGACGATTGTTATATCAGTTTTAGTTTCTTTTAGCATCTTCGCGTAGGGCAGTAATTAACAATAATATTGATCCAGGTGGCCTGGGCCCCCTCAATTTAATTTTTACCAACCAATTTAAATTGGATCCCTACAATAATATTTAAATGGCCCCAACAATAATATTGTTCCAGAGGGCCCGGGCCCCTTCAATTTAATCTTTGCCAACCAATTTAAATGGACCCCCTACAATAATATTTAAATGGACCCCAATTCAAATGGGCCCCCAACAATAATTGAAGGGGCCCCGGGCCCCTTCAATTTAATTTTTGCCAACCAATTTAAAAATTCCCCTGACAAAAATATTTAAATGGACCCCAATTCAAACGGGCCCCCAACAATACTAGTGTTCAAGGGAGCCCGGGCCCCTTCAATAAAATGTTTGCCAACCAATTTAAACGTATAACCCCAGTGAAATTAAGGGTTTTTATCCCAAAAGTGGCTAACTGAGGCCCTCATCTAACCTTTTTATGAACGTAATGCAATGACCAGGGATGGATGCAACATATGGCACAGTGCCAGGGGCCCCGCGCTCAAATGATCTTCCATTCCACAATATCTTTGCTCACACAAAAAATTGCTTTTCGAAGTTCTTGATGACGTCACTGCATGTGATTTGTGGTTTGGCCCCCCCCCCCCAATAAAAAATCCGGGCTACGCCTATGTTAAATGATAAAAAATCAAATGGAATTAAAAACATACCGGTAAAATTTTTGAAAATGAATTCCTAATGCATATCTTTAATGCTATCAATATTATTAATTAATAAATGCATTCAGAAAGGAATATTTCCATTAAAATTTAAAGCTGCTAAAGTAACACCACTATTCAAAAGTGGCTACACTTACAAAACTACTAATTATAGACGGATATCCGTCCTTTTTGCTTTCTCAAAAATATTTGAAAAAACTATCTGCAATCGATTAAATAATTATTTTACTACGCATAATATTGCATCAAAGCAACAATTTGGATTTAGAGCAAAGCACTCTACGAAAGCTGTCATCACTGATGTAATTAGTAAATTACAAAATTTACGAGACAACAAACAAATCTCATGCTTAAATACAAATCTCATGCTTAAATCGTAGCCAGGAATTCGCAAAAGGGGAGGCTTTTTTGGAAGCTGGAAACAACAGTAAACAAACTTAACCGAAATTTTCATCAGTCTTGAATCACATTGGGAAGGTTTTTCAGTCAAAATCAGGTAATCTCAAAAAAAAAAAGGTTTTCACCAAAATTGAAACGGTTTTTCCGGCCGAAACTACAGGTGATCTCCAAAAACAAACAAAAAAAGGTCTTCACCAAAATTCAGTCAGTTTTCCAGACCAACTTTAGATGAGGTCCAGAAAAAAAAAACTCCACTTTTTTGGTCCAAATAACAGCAAGTCCTTCACAACTTCTGCTTGCCAATCCCATTTGGGGGGGCTATTTTCATTTTTGGAGCAAAAATCGGCCTCAAAAGCATTAAAAACGTGGTATTTTGCATACTTTTTAGGCCAATGCGGGGGGGTTATACCCCGTCCCTCCCCTGGCTACGCTACCGCTTAATACTACTTAATCTTTCAAAGGCATTTGACCAGGTAAATCATTGCATTTTTCTTAGCAAGCTAAAGGAATGTGGAATTTAATTAGCAACTATTTAACTAACAGAAAACAAGTAGATAATCGTAACGTATTCTTCTCAACGGACTATCACTCGAGGTGTTCCACAAGATTCCATGTTAGGGGTGGTTTTGTTTGCTATTTACATTAACGATGTACCGAAAGCTTCAAAATTTGAAACTCGACTTTCCGCAGATGATACTACGTTGATGTTAAGTGGAACAGATTTAAATGAACTTAATAATAACGTAAATAATGCACTAATTAAAGTAGAAAGCTGGTTAACTCTTTTTGGTACCACGGGACATATTTTAACCCACCAATTTTTGGGGCGATGTGCTTACGAGACACTTTTCAACCCACTTACAAAAAGTCTTCAGCTTAAACGTTCAGCCGCACAGGAAACATCCCGTTTCGCTAGGCAAGTTTTAATAACATTGACGTATGGTTTTAACCTGCTGTGAAGTTTCAAAATGTTAGGAATTTCTCACATATCAAAGTTTACCCTAGTTGAGTGAAACTGGCTTTCAAGAATTGAGCAATATTTGGGAGTTCGACAATCTGTCGATTATTCAGGAAGTTGCTTCTGTGTCTTTTCAATAGTAAGGTACATTCATAACAGAAAACATCGCTACCTTTGGAGAAGAAATAACACTAACTTGTGGTGAGTCGAAACGAATTTGTCGGTGGTCACAAAAAAATGTCCCACCGTGCAGTTAAAGCATTTCAAGCGCTCGTAAGGCATGTATTAGCAGCAGCCAAAATCAAAAAGAGTAAAGTTCTTTCCAAATATCACACCATGATGCCTCAAAAAGGGAGGGGGGAGATCAAAGCGTTACATTTAATGCAAAACATGGACTATGACGTCACAACGACGTCATTTGCCATGATTAAATTTGGCAAAAGCGTCTTTATGATAACTGAACTGCCTCTCTGTTGCATTTTACTAGAAATGTAAGATCATGAGTGGCTTGGCTTATATTTGACGAGTGTAAACATGAAATTAAAACTTTATGACAAGAAGTCGAATATTTACAAGAAAACAAGTTTTTAGGTGCCGTTAAAAGAGGAAATTTTAGATGAGCTGAGTTGAAGACCTAGTTGGCTTTAATTTTTCACTTCCTTCCTTATATTCTGCAAATTCATTTGCAGTAATCTCCAGAATAGTTGTCATTAAACTTGTCATTATTTTGCTCAGGATATTAGAATATCAATTTATATGAAACTTTTGCTTAGATTACGTGATTTAGTTGTTGGAGAATACAAACGAACAAGTTCAGTCAATTATGAGAGTGAAATATCGTAGTCTGATATTTCCATTTTAGATTCGAAATCAGATGCATCATAGTACCCAGGTGACAAAGAAGGCTCAAGTGTATTTCAAACTTCTCGATTTCATTAAACCTCGTCTTCTACTTCATATTTGTCAAGGTGTGAGGTACCTGCCGCCAATCTTGCTGCTTCAAATCAAAAGCTATCAAGCAATGACAATGTGATTTGGAGTAAATCCGGCCTTTCTAATCAGTCGTATCCGTTCATCGCACCGCATGGTCCAACTTATATTGTTACTCATACTGATTGTTTGTGTGACAAATTGTGTCGATTCTGCAAGGTGGGACATATTTTGAACAATTTTGTGACGTCATCGTCTTCATAGAAATAGCGAATTAAAACAAAATTTTTCAGAATAAATGTGGTTTTTAAGTTTATAGATCACTTTATTTCTGCTTTAAAAAAAAATCATGATTTAAATTTTTGTACATTTTGAGCATTTTTTTTCCTAGTTTCGCCGTAACAGAAAGAGTTAAATAAAATTAAATAAAATAAATTAGGCCTACATTGTACTTAAAATAGGCTTACATTGGTAGTTAAAACTGGTGTGACAAGCGTAGCAACAATGCAAATAAAAATCGCGTTTTTATCTTCAATATCCTCTGCATGTCTTAACGTCTGACATTGTGTCGCTATTTTTTTTTCCTGACTCTACGTGTAATTTTTGTGTTACCATGCATTTGTTGTTGTGTTGTTGTGGTGGTTAAGATCAAAAAGAATGAATCAATGATATTACCGTATCTTTAAATTATTCTAAAACAAAATACTGGCTCATAAAACCTCGCAATAATCGATTGAGTGTAACGACTTCAACGTTTTTGTTAAAGGGATTAAACTTGACAGGTGCTCTTCAACACAATTCTAGGGATTAATACTTGTCGAAGACCTAAACTGAAAACCACATATTCAATATCTGCGAAAAAAGTTATCACGAAGCGTAGGAAAATAGCGGAGATGAAGAATCATCTTATCATCAAAAACCTTATATCGTTGTACTACAGTATGTATTTTTCTTTTCATACTTATTATACGGTAATCTTGGCTAGGGTAGTGCTGCACACAGTAGCGTAGCCAGGAAGAGGGGGGGCTTTAGCCCATCCCCCATTGGCCTGTCAACCAAAATGCAGAATAAGGAAAATACCACGTTTTTAGCTCTTCTGAGACTGTTTTTTTGCGCTGGAATTGACGAAAAAGTGAGTTAAAGCATCTTTTGAAACATACATTCAGGGGGGGCTAATTTGTCAAAAATTAAAGTCACAAATCAATGATAACTTTAAAAATGCCAAAAATAAACAATCAAATTTGATCGCTTGTGTAAAAACGCCAAAGATAGGTTTTATCAACAAATATATTATAAACTAAGGAATAAGGGGGGGGGGGGCTATTCAATGTTAGTTAATTACCAATCACTTTTCTCAAATATCTTTTCATTAGCCCCCCCCCCCCCAATTATTTTTCTTTGTAAAATATAGAAGAAATAGATTATTCCGTGTGAGTTATATTGAATAATAGGATTTTATGATTTATCGGTATGTAAACAAGAGAACCGCAATGTTATCATTAGCCACTTCCCACATAGCCCATGTATGCAACCAATTGAATCACGTTGCGCTGCCAATTTCTATGCCACGTTTTAAAAGCACTATTTTTTATTAAAATAGCTCTAAAATTAAGTTATTTTTGCAAAATAATGCAAAATTTTCGAGCGCTGGGAGCTCCGCCTCCAGACCCCCAAAACAGCCCCCCCCCCCCCGGCCCCCATTGCGAATTTCTGGCAGCGCGCCTCGCTGCAAAAACTGCAATTAAACCTATTCAAATTCTTCAAAACAAAGTATTAAAAATACTAAATAACTCTGCATGGAAAGACCATATTCTTAACAATTCTTTATATTACAAAATACAAATATAAGATTCTAAAACTATCAGACGTTTGTAATTTTGACTTAAGCAAGTTCACGTACAACTATCACGTTAAAGCTCTTTCTGAAATTTTTGAAATTTACTTTTTACCGATTGCACAAGCTCATAATTACAATACTCGAAGCAAATTCAACCAAAACTCTTTTCTTAATCCTGTAAACACTAACTGTGGCAGGAAATCAATACAATTTTATGGCGTTCAAATATGGAATAAGATTCCTTCAAAATTAGGTCTTATTTACTTTATCGTTTTAAAAAGGAATATAAAAAAGTATTGTTAGGAAAATACAATTTAACTAAAACAACTTTAACTCTAAATAATAAATATTACTATGATTATTTTTCTACGTAGGCCTATGCTTTTTATAAACTCTGTAAAAAATAATGTTGTTAGTTGGATGTCACTATACGACAGAATGTGCCAGAAATGCAAGTCTCTTATTTACTGTAATTTATTAGAAGTGATGTATTGAACCTAGGTTGCTGGCTCGCTACGTGAGAAAAAGTAAATTTGGGTCAGTACAGCCTAATTGATATTTTTCAATGTCTGTGCTTATTTTAAAGTTTTGATTTCAAGCATATTGCCAGGGATCGTCAGGTGTGTCTTTTGGTTCTTAGTTTTTTTTGCCCTGTTTCCGTTAGCTTGTGAGCTTTGTTTTTTATTTTTACTTTTATTTTTTGATATAATTACGGATAGCCTAAATTGTTTTTTTATTATGTGGGTGTAATTGATTAAGTGAGCTGTGCTCTTTCGCTACACCCACGGTGTAGAACTTTGGTGAACAATTTATGTAGCCTTTCTGGAATAAATTGCAGCGTATAGCCTACTGTGTGCTTCAATCTTTTATGCTGAAATAAACAATCTATTGTCTATCTACCGGTACGTTAAGCCTTTTGCATCAAGCGATCAAATTTGGTTACTTATTTTTCGCCATTTTTTCAAGTTTTTACTGATTAATAAGTCTTTATATTTGACAAATCTTTATACTTGACAAACATTTACCCCCTACATAAATGTTTTAAAAGTGGCTTTGAACTACTTTTAGAATCCATATCACTGCAAAAGACTGCTTTAGAAGTGCGAAATATCTCAGATGGCAAAAATTCGAGTAAAAGATTACACAACGAAACAACTTTGAAAAGATTAACGTTTTTTCCGTAGCGAATTGAAACATCCAATTATCCATTCCATTGAAAACCAATGCAAAATTATTCGACAATTCCTCCAAGTACGTCTTCAAACAGATAATTTTTGCGTTTTTCTTCAAAAATACGGTAAATAAAATAGAAATCTTGTGTTTGATTGTAGACATTTTTTATATTTTTGGCATAAAATCTGGCTTGATCGGAGGTCTGCTTTAGAACACTGGTTAGCTCTTTAGTGTCTATGTCTCAAAACCCCTTTCAATGTCCAATAGACATTATTTGCAGCCCAGCCTGCCATTGAGTATTTCGCTAAAACCTCTTCTTGAAATACTATTTTGAACCTTGTATTTTTTCTGAGCTAAAAACAAACACGCAAAAGCCAGAATTTTCAACCTTCCTTAACATTTTGCTTAAAAAATGCTGAAATAACACTCTTTCACTTGAAAATTTGAGACATAAAAGTATATCTGGTTGCCTGAAACGCCATTTCAAAATTTGCAAGCCTTACACCCTCTTTAAGGTGAGGTGCAAACTTGGAACATCTGCATTATGCAGCACTAAATCAATTCTCCTTTTATAAGCATTTTGTTTCTTTATCTTTATGCTCTCTTTAATTTAGGTTAAAAATTGCAAACTTGAACCTTCTATACATAGCAATGTCGTTGAATTTTTTTTAAGTCCCAAAGGTGCCACTTGAACCTCCTTTGCATAACTTTGAAGCCTCCTTGCAAGTAGGTATCGAGCAACAATGTTGGTTATATTTTAACGTGCTTTATGGCCTTAAGGCTACCAGGGCGGAAGCCTAGAAAGGAGCCACCAGAACAGTGATTGCTTAAAACAAGCAATGCGAAAAAGTTGCCCTCCCACAGGATTTTGAATTGTTGGTTCTATTTTAATTCCACATTATCTGGTCGGGAACGTCAAAACACCACAATTAATTATTATCAACATCAATGTTTGTTGTAATTTAAAAGGGGTGTGAATTAAGCTGACAAAAAGCTAATTAAAAAATGCATTTCCTACTTTTTGCACTACATTATTAATTCCGAAATTAAACGAGACCAAAATTTGCAAAATTTCTACACAGCACAACGTTTTTAATTTGCCACCAGAGATACATCAAGCTGATACCAGGATTGATAAATCAAGTAAAAACCGGATTTTACTTTAGTGGTGTTTAAGCGTGAAGTCACTGCGATACAGACACTGCTGCAACGTCAAAGGATCTTTGGTGGTAGCTTAAACTGTATCAAAAGGTTACATTGTTACAGATAACAAAATGAAACTAATCAAAAAAAGACGATGTAACTTAGAAAACAGAAACGGTGTTTTGAGAACTCTGAACTTTACGGTGGTATTGGATTAAAGTACCATTTCTGACCAGTGTTGCAGAGTCGGAGTCGAAGGTTTTTACGGGGAGTTGGAGTCGAAAAACATATGCTCGACTACCAGTGTTGCACAAAAATGTGATTAAAATGTAAGCTACGTCCTGTTTTAACGTAACTGTAGTCAAGCTACATATAGCATTAGCACGTATTAGTCTGGCTGCAACAGTATACGCTTATATTTTAATCTTCACATTCTTGAATACTATGAATAGGTTTGTATTTAGTTTGCTGCAGTGTTGCAGAGTCGAAAGTTTTTACGGAAAGTCGGAGTCGAAAAAAGGATTTTGCCCGAGTCGAACGGAAATAAATCCCGGAAGTCAGAGTCGAACTGAAAAAATGGTTGAGAGTCAAGAGTCGAACTGATTTTGCTGCGATTCTGCAACACTGTTTCTGACTCCAGTGGCTCGGCTATTGCTGTACCTGCAAGGCTGATCGGTCTACACAACGAGTAGATTTTTTAAATTTTATTATTTAGAACGAACCCGTCGTAAAGCGATAAAAGTAGCAGCATATTACTTTTGGGACTGCCTTATCAATCGCGCTTTCCAAGCACTCAATGGACCCTTTGGTGGTTTGTACTGACAAGAAACACCATCGGCTAGAAGCAAACCTTGAGCCATCATGGTCTGATAATCCTCACGAGTCCATTTCGTAAAACCCCACTTTTGAGATTCGTAAATCTGCAAAAAAACAGTATTCGTATAAAAACAAAGACACAATCAACACTTGAAAGTCACTACAAACGCATTTTGATAATTGGTAGCTAAGTGATTCGACTTGGAATTTTACCGTAAGAGCGTGTTTGATCTTCACAACAGCACTTCGTGACTATCACAAGGCATCCGTAATCAAGCGATGCAATACTATGTAAAGGTGAATACAAAACATTATCCGTTTTTCTTCTCCACGAAAAAGCAGAGATGGGTAAAGCGAAATTAGAAGCGCGGACTAAAGTCTAAAATTTGCTGCGCTTTCAAATTTTGTTTCGGTTAATAGCAGAATTATATACGTAGAATTAAATTTTGTTCCGTTTCGATCGTAATATTGAGAATTGTCGGCCTTCTTCAGCAAATTATTTACTCTTTTTCTGTCTAAAATCGCTAAATTGCGATATTTGTATTGTGTTATGAAATTCCAATAGCGGAACTTAGGTTGCGCTTCAACTTGGTACGAAAATGCCGTTCCGCAATTGCGTTGCGGTCCAATGGAATCAAAAAGTTGATTGCGGAAGTTGCGCTGCGCTTCCAGAAACCAAAAAAATTAAATTGCGCATGTTGCGCTGCGCTTCTACTGGTTGTTTTTCTTTTACAGACGCTTTGCATTGCACTTTTGGTATAATGTTATATGTGCCCACCTCTGCAAAAAAATATGCTCTTTTTCGTCTGCATTTCTATGTCCATATTCGCACTAATCAGACTGTCATATACTGGACAAACGTTTTCCGAAACCTAGTTTTTGTAAAGGGGTACACCCTCATCTCGAAACATCGCTCTCATCATTCATATACAAATTTTGATCAAAATGCAAGAGTCTAATCAGTGCGGATATGAACTTACAAACATGCGTACAAAAAAGCGCATACTTTTTGATGGAGAAGCAAACAGGTGAAAACGGACAAAAAACGGACACTACGTAAATTCATCTTAAGATTGTTAAGTCCTAGTGGCTCAGTGCAATTGAGTGACTAGAAAATAGATCTGTAGTGCCAACAGCAACATCCAACCACTGTTCGAACGAAACTCAGCTTTGGGAAATCATACGGGGGTTGATTAAAAAAGCAAAAATGAACGAAAAACATATTTTCTAAGTCATCATCGCTGGGAAGTTAACTTTCACTTCCTTATGGTAGCCTAATCGGCCATATAGTGCACAACAGTTACTTAAGGGTTATATTATTTAGCACAAACCTACCCGTACTTCTTTTAAAAATTTAATTATTAATTTTTAAAAATTTCTATTGCACTTGTTTTAATGGGTAATAAAATTACTGAAGACCAGAAAGCATGGGTAAAAATTGTATGGTACCGAAAAATCTAAACTAAATTTTTTTTTTCATAATCAGTACATTTTAAAGGTTTGAGGCTGATTGTCATTAAATTTTCACTAATTTTCAGCCTCATCTTTTCTAAAACCTTATTGTAGAATAAAAGCGACATAAATTCATCATTGGTAGGTTAAAAGTTGTCTATTGCTCAGGAATTGATCACAATTGAAAGTCTTTACTTTCCAGGCAATCAGCAATGCCAATTACAGTAATATAACAAAAAACGCAGTTATTTTATTGCGATGCGGCACTGCAAACAGAATTGTTGTTTAGTTCTTTAAATTTGGCCAGCGTTCTCAATTAATTTTCTTTCATGCAGAGGTTGAGATTGTTTTCATGAAAAATTAAAACAAGGACCAGTACTGTACCTTTTGTCTGCCAGGAAACTTGAACTTAGCACGTCTCATTGCTTCGTAAGCGTAAGATTTTGCACTGTCCCTACACCGAATCGACATGATAATCTGCCCAATTTTGACACGTGCAACCAAACTTTGTGGTTTTCCATAAGCTCCTCGCATACCGGTCTGCAATCTAAATGAATCATCGAAAACATATGAGGTTCTAATAGATCTATTCTAATAATACGAATATATTTCACAGCAAAATGGGAATTAGCAACATAAGGTTTTTTTCAATTGATAATTTTTAATTTAAAGCATATTTTCAGCGTAATGCTGTCATGTCATAATCTTAAACAATGCTAAGTTTATACTGAAGTCCTTTTGCAAGCCTATTTAAAAGGTATTGCTCCTAATATGAAAAGTATCCACAGAATCAAGAAGAACGTAATGCTTGTTTAAGCAAAAGTACAATCACCAAGTCTGACAAAGTGATTATTGCAAACCTGCACGAAAATTGGAAGACATCGCATACCATAGTTTTAATTGTCTACTGAATACATAATGTTATGAAGGCTTATTAACACTGTTGGTTATTCTTGACGTCACTAAATACAGTAGGCTGGTAGGGTTGCTATGAGCTTTTTGAAAACGGATGATATTTTTACATTTAAGGCAAAGTACCGGTAACAACCAACGGTTTAACATTAGTCTTTGCGACTCAAATAGCAGTATTTTTCAAAGCAAAATTCAAATAGCTGAAAACACACTGTTTAAACATACACCACAGGATTTATTTTGAAGAACTTCATACCTATCAGCACCGGCACATGATAACATTTTATTGATTCGCACAACGTGGTAAGGATGGACACGGATACGAAGATGGAATGAATCCTTGCCACAATTCTTCACCATGTACCTACAAATAACAATTGGTGCTAAGCAGTCTACTCTTTGTGGTGACTAAGCCTAACGGAAGAATAGCCAACATTGTGAGCACTGATAAAACAGTTAAAGCACTAAGCAAAATGTGCCTGGTTCATTTCGTATGCGTGATAGGCATACCATCTAATTCTAATATATTGGGTCAGAAAACATTACTCCACATACCGACTAATAACAGAGAAATTTTGATAATGCAACAACTGACAGTCTAGAGTGAAAGTAGTTACATACTCACATTACAGGGCTAGGTGATTGATGGCAAGCAAAGTTATTTGGCGTTGTTTTAATGACAACCCTGATCACATAATCTTGGTACAACCTTCACTCTGGTCATGTCATGCTGTTGCATCTTCGGATAAGACGCTTTACCATGATTATTTATGTTCAATTGCTTCAAATAAGTAGCAAATTCGAAAAAATCCAAAACATTAGATGATCGGAAATATTCCAACAGGCTTAGATTCGTCCAAGCACTAGTGCTTATCACAATGAAAAGTAGTCTTCCCTCTAAGTTTTTACCTTCTGCATAAGTGCTAGAAAAGGTACAAAAATACGTTAACGTCTTAATGAAAATGCTGTAGGTAAGTAAGGCCTTGTGAAACCGCCAGTCCATCAAAAAAACGCCCCAAAAAACACAATTTAGTGCAGTTTATTAATCGACACTCATAGCAATTTATGTCAGTTCCAGACCCCCATTGAAAAGTTTGCATGTTGCACGGTATCACAAAATCTTGCACCAATACTGAATTTGAGGCAAAAATGAAAAACAGCTTTAGAGCAGTGAAAATCCCTAAATCACGTTGATTAAAACGTGGACAGTAGGAAGCTTTCCGATATGTATGGTCCTGAGGGAGTGAAGACCTTTTTTGAGTGCTAGTCTCAGAGTATTTGCGAAGGAATGAAGAACTAGTTTTAGGGCAAGTAGAGATGTCCATTTCAGAATAATTAGGTATTCGGAAATAATTCCAAATCGGTTTTTCCGAATCCTAAATCTATAAAATGGCTTTCAGTACTATTTTGATATCAATTCAGCACTCAAGTGCTCGACTACTGCAAAACAAAAAAAATCCAACATTTTGTTTCATTTTTAATGAATGTATAGCCAGTACAAGAATTACAGCAACTACAAATCACACGATTATTGGATACTCTCATTCTGCAATGCTTCAGTAGTTTCTAAGAATTTTTGGCTTTCATTTTAACCGTCATTTCTAGTTATTTTCAGGGAAGAAAACAGGCCCTCAACCAAGAGGGCTTATCCCTCTAGAGAAAATCATGCCATTGTAACATGCAGGTCAAAAGGCCATGTCCCAAAGCGGTCGACCAGCTTGGTTGAACAAATTTATACTTGCAGTTTTTCTTCACAACTAAACTGAATACAAAAAACAAAACCGGTTCAAAATAGGAGCCGGTTTCATAGGACTCGGTATTCTGAAATGGACATTCCTAAGGGCAAGGTAAATGTGGGAGTTTAGGAAACTAATTACATCTGTCTAAATTGATGCTGTATCAGAACTTTTCAATCTGGTTCTAGATATTCCCACATGGTGGGATTTAGTAGTTTCAAGTTGTTAAATCATTGAAGCATCAAACTGCTAAATGTAGTTTTATATCCATTTCAATCTTGAAATAATTATTTTTACACTAAAATGAAACTTTAAAATGCCGAAAATTCCTTTTGCACTTCGCAAAAATTTGTGCAAGAATGCTGAAAAATAATTCACACTTTTGGCGCTTGGAGGAAACACTGATAAAAAGTGTATGGATCATCTAACAGTTAGCATTGCACCTGATGCTTTCCTGCAACAGGACAATATACATGCATCTACCACAATTATTGACATTTCAACATCATCTATTGCAAAAAAACACTTCAACTAATTTTGGACTAAATAAAATATTGAAATGAACAAAATTATATTTACTTGTTGGCACAAATTCTTGCAGCTTCTAAAGCTTCTGAGCTGAGCTGTTCAAGTTCATCTGACACCATATGAATGCATAATGGAAATTCATGAACACTTGCCTTTTTTCGCCCTAAATCATAGATCCTGATTTTGGGATCAGGAACACCACGACAAAATCTTGATTTAGGATAAGGCTTGTTCTTGCAATAACGATAACTGAAATAAAATGAAGGGATTTATAATTGAAACTTGTGATATAACAGCTTCACATTTACTTGCCCCTTGAAAGTAAAGTTTACCGGATGATATCTGATTAGACAATCTTCATACTTCCATAGACTACCATTGACTTCACAGTTTTTATTGAAGTGGAAGACTTTTTCTTTGCAAAATACTGGTAGCTGATTTCATTAGGATCATTTTTTCAATTAATTATTCTCGAGAAAATGCCATTTAACAACTCCGACAGGGCAATTTAAAAAAGACAATATAGAAAAACTTCTCCTGCAAGCAGGAAAACAATTACTACTAGGTATAATGAGAATCACACATCATCTGAGTAGGGGCTTATGTGTTGCTTATTAGTATTTGTTTTAAATCTTTAAAGTGACTCGGTGCACAAAACAATCGCAATGCCTTTTTCTCAAATAGACAAAGATATCAGTGACGTTACTTGTTCTCGAAACTTTTTATTTTAAATATTAGTTATAGGCAATACTTAAATTGTAAGAGGGGGGACGCTCCCATTGAGAGTTAGCTTCCCCTTATCAAGATTTACCATCCCCCCATTGAGATTTCAGCATCCCCCTAACAAGATTTCAGCGCTATCCACTAAGAGTAAGTGTCTGACTGATTCAACAAAGGGGCTGTTAGCACCAATAAATCTTAAAGCCCGGTCATAGATAGCGCCAAAGTGCAGTAAAGATTTTTCATTTGGTCTTCAATTGAATTCGAGTGAAACTTGGACAAAAATTTCTGGACCAAAATGGAGTTACAAATGCGTTTGGTCAAGGCTGCAAAAGTGTCACCACGCAAAATTTTACAGTTTAAGTGCTTGTTACAGACAATACTTAAACTGCAAAATTTTGTATGGGGGGATGCTTTTGCAGCCTTGACCATTTAAACGCATTCAAAATGCAGAGGAAATTTAGTGGAAATTATGCTTCAAGATCAGATGCTGTCCCGGAATTCGATCGCAGACCATAAAAAAGGCAGTGGCTATTTTGCCTATAGAGGCAAAATAGTCCAAATGCTATTTTGCCTCCAGTGCCTAAATAGCCCTAACCCTAATCCAAACCCTAACCTTAACCCTTATCCTAGCCCTAACCTTAACCCTAAGCCTAACCCAAACAGAGGGAAAACACTATTTTGCGGGAACTACTTTTTTTAGGACGCTTAGGACGCGTGTCCTAAACGTCCTAAAAAACCTTTACTTTTTTTAGGACGCTACCAAAAATCAACTAAAACCTAGGTTATTTAATTAAAAATTTAATGGGAATTCAATCAAAATCAACTGAACTCTAGTTTTCAATAAAGATTGGATTCGAATTCTTGCCGTAAGAAATCCAATACCGGTATGCACTAAAACACCACCATCATAAAAAAAGTAATTACTTTTTTTAGGACGCGGTCAAATCATTTGAAATCTGCTTTGTTTTATGAAAATCATCAATCTAAAGTGATGCAAAGTTTGAAGATAGATGACCAATCATCCAAAACCTGCTAACAAACAAAATTAAACGCAAATCCTTGATAAATTTGTTCTGAAACATCTCCATCCAAAAAAAAGTAATTACTCTTTTTAGGATGCTGTCAAAATCATTCGAAATCTGCTTTGGTTTATGAAAATCATCAATCTAAAGTGATGCAAAGTTTGAAGATAGATGACCAATCATCCAAAACCTGCTAACAAACAAAATTAAACGCAAATCCTTGATAAATTTGTTCTGAAACATCTCCGTCCTAAAAAAAGTACAGTGTCCTAAAAAAAGTAATTTTTTTTTAGGACACTGTACTTTTTTTAGGACGGAGATGTTTCAGAACAAATTTATCAAGGATTTGCGTTTAATTTTGTTTGTTAGCAGGTTTTGGATGATTGGTCATCTATCTTCAAACTTTGCATCACTTTAGATTGATGATTTTCATAAACCAAAGCAGATTTCAAATGATTTTGACAGCATCGAGAACAGTGTTCTCTTTAAGTTTTCACCTCCTGCGAAAATGCCGGAAATAGTGCAAACGTTCTAAACTCAATCTAAAAATGCTGAAAATTTTCTCATCACTTTTGTCCAGTTTTAATGTGATCTCAAAAAAAAAAAAAGGTCATCGCGCCCATGGAGGCATCTTTTTCTCCGATTTTATGTTGATCTCAAAAATAAAAAAGGTCCTTCGTCTGAATTCTGCAACGTTTCTCCGCAATTTGGGCGACATACCAGAGCGAGGTACTGTGAACCGCAGCTGTCTACGGTTTTTGGCGGGAGAAAAAACGTCGGAATTCACAAAATTTCAGTGCGAAAATGCTGGAAAAAATTTCGTACTTTTTGGCGCTTATAAGGAACACTGGATGGGGGTGTTTTAGTGCATACCGGTATTGGATTTCTTATGGCAAGAATTCGAATCCAGTCTTTATTGAAAACTAGAGTTCAGTTGATTTTGATTGAATTCCCATTAAATTTTTAATTAAATAAACTAGACATTAGTTGTTTTTGGTAGCGTCCTAAAAAAAGTAACGGTTTGTTAGGACGTTTAGGATGCGCGTCCTAATCGACCTAATTGCCTTTAAAAAGTAGTACCCTATTTTGCCTCTGGAGGCAAAATAGCCACTTCCTAAAAAAGATCTTTCTCCAAAATTGAAGGGATTGTCCCCTTGTCCCCTATATTGAGTGAGGACCAAAAAAACAGAGAAGATCTTTACTGCAATTTGATACTAAACTCGATTGAAATTTGGAATTTATTTGTGCTGACAGCCACTTTTTCGTCTCATCATCCAGACACTTACTATCAATGGAGATAGCAATAAAATCTTGTTAGGGGGGATGCTGAAATCTAGATAGGGGGTTGCTTTATTTATGGCAGCTCTGCGATTCGTGTATGAGTGCATGTGCGTTTTCTCCTTCTCTCCGATCTAGCTATTCCCCAGATCTAGCCCTAACCCTAATGAGTGCACACATGAGAGGAGCAAAAGCACGCGCATGCTCATACACGAATTGCAGAGATTCCGAAATAAAGCTGACAGCTTAGTTATACTTAACGACACTCAAATCTTGTAACTAATCTAAGATGAAACTAGGGCAGGAGTTGGGTTTTAGGTTAAGAGTACTAAAAACAATTTTTGTCTTCACAATGGCTTTAGAACTGTCCAGTGCATGTACAAAAACTAAAAAATTTGCAATCATGAAAATGACCAAAATGAAATCAAAAATGACTGAAAATTTTGTGTCCAAATCTAAACAGTTTACCGAAAGTTCAGAGCAAAAAATATGCCCAGGCATTAGAACATGTTTTAAGCACTAGTAAGCCTATGCAAATATTACAAGCAGCAGCCAGCCTAGTGTGATCAAGCGGTAGGTTCATGTGAAGGTGGTCCTGGGTTCTATTTTCTAATTAAAACATTGCTTTGTTTGGGTGTCGTTTAGTGCGAGCTGTCCACTTTTTTTCAGCTCGGCGACCTGTGTATGAGTGTGCAAATGCGCTCTCTCTCCTTTTATGCATGCACGCATCAAGGTGAGATTTAGGGAAATAGCTTTAAGCTAAGGGTTAGACTTTGGGAAACAGCTTTGATCTGTTGATTGGAGCACTAATACATTAGGATTAGATTTTGGGGAATAGCTTAGGGAAAGATTTGGGGGAAATAGCTTGGATTGGAGAGAGAGCGCACACTGGAACATACCGTAGGTCACAAAGCTTCTGAAAAAAAAGCAGACAGCTTAATACCGTACCTTAATGACACCTCTCTAGATACTTTAATGATACCTCCCTTTTTTTCAAGAATAATTTTAGTTGACGTGAAACTGACAAAAAAAAATAATGAAACATAACTGAAGGCTCATGGTTTCTTATTCTTACCAAATGTACCAGTAGCACAATAATATAACCTCTGTTGATCTTTGATTAATAAGATGCCAACCAAAAGTTTTGGCCCTAACCAGTAACCTGCTCACTGCCTAATCTCCGATCTTAGCAGAGTAGCCATGCATTCTATTTCTAATAGCCAAGCATTTTTATGAAAGTTTAACTAGTTAGAATTGGTTAGTTACCAGCACCTAACAAAACAAACTTCGAGGAAACTGCTTGTAAATTTATCAGTTAAGTTATTAATAGGAAGTGGCTATTTTGTCTCTAGAGGTAAAATAGTGTTTTTCCTCTGTTTAGGTTAGGGTTTGGGTTAAGGTTATGGCTAGGGGTGGGATTAGGTTTAGAGTTTGGGTTAGGATTAGGGCTAGTTTGGCACTTTCGGCAAAATAGCCATTAGGGCTATTTTGCCTCCAAATGGCAAAATAGCCACTGCCTTATTAATATTAGGTACCGTACTTGGTAAGTTACTGCTACAAGTTGAAAAACTAGTATTAAAACACTTACCAGCGAGCTGGGCGTCGACCCATTTTACCTAAAAAAATAAACAATTATTCAACCAATTTTTACTTTCTAAAACTGCAACTGATTTTACTTTAATGCGAAGATTCAACTCGATATTTCACAAAAACCCTGTAAGTACCTTGCTCACCAACTGACAAAAGAAAAGAATGACAAAGCTAATATTTGATAAAAAATCCCGTATGTAATGAGTCAGCATTTTAAAGATCAGCGGAGCGGAGTCTTCGGATTGAAGCTTGCGGAAAATACGTTGTTTGCTAGTTTTTGGCAAGGTTTGGAAGTAAAGTTAGAACTCTGATGGCAATAAGCAAAATATTATTACACCAACTCGCTCCATTTTTTAGAATGTTCACTTCGCTTGTTTTTTGACTTCTGTTAAAAGTCAAAACAATTGCCGCTTTGTAAATTCTCGGACAGAATACAGTACAGTACGGTCGGTGCGGGTCGGTGTACGTAGGATGTTTCATGAAAAAAAAATTTAAATAAAAATTGGTTTGACGTTTCTGATAGCGTCACAACTCTCAAGTGAATGTTGATAAGGTTCTGGACACTGGGGTCGGTGCCGCCGCAAAGTTAAAATTCCGAGAAAAGTCCCCATCAGTTGCCGGATATGTAATATCTTAGGTGATAAAGATAATTTCTAACCACGAATTTTACTTGAACGTCAAAACAGAGCTTTTCCGTCAACAAAATTATCTAAGTTCTAAGCAGTAGAGCTAATGGCAGTAGGTGCGTTCAGGGATGTGGAAGCGGAAGCTGGAAGCGGTTAATTTTTTTGTGGAAGCGGAAGCACTTTGATGAAAGAGGGTGGAAGCGGAAGCGAACTCGGAAGCGAAAGTGTTAAAAAGGAGCTGGAAGCGGAAGCAATTTTTTCAAAATCAGGCGCTACCGGATTTTCTAACTGGCTACAATCGTTGGGGTAAAATGTAACAATAATAATAATATTTTTAGGTAGCCTATCTAACAATGTATGCAAAATTTTCACTTTAGTTATTGCCATAATTTTTAACGTTTGTGCTGCCTTAAATTATCGTAATTAATAAAGAGCTATAAGCACACCGTTTTTGCGAGAGATCATGGGTGTGATATACGTGATATACCACCAATACTACCATGGCATCAAAGTTCGAGGGTTTACTGTGGCCAGCAGAGGCCACGATGTGGTTAAAGTTGGCTCCTTCTTGGTTTCTTGTGGTTGCTGCACGTGCTGGCAAGTGGCACTGTCAAGTAAGCCTAGTAGTGTCACCTGGAGTATTTGAAACCTTGAGCTTAGCCAGTCGCAGCTGTTACAAATTGAAAGTTTCTAACCGGTGACTAAGAACCTGCTGTTACTGGTTAGTAGGGAATAGCTTACGATAGGGTATACTGCAGTTTAGTTAACGGTACCGTACATTCCGGCGCGTAGCCAGAAATTCACAATGGGGGGGGCTATTTTGGGGGTCTGGGGGCAGAGCCCTCAGCGCTCGAAAAATTTTCATTTTTTTTTGCAAAAATAACGTAATTTTAGAGCTATTTTAATAAAAAGTAATGCTTTCAAAACGTGGCATAGAAACTGGCTGTGCAACATGATTCAACTGGTTGGATTAATGGGCAATGTGGGAGGTGGCTAAAGATAATACTGTAGTTCTCTTGTTTACATGCTGGTAAATCATAAAATCCTACTATTCAATAAAACTCACTCGGAGTAGTCTATTTTGTCTACATTTTATAAAGAAAAATAATTGGGGGGGGGTTAATAGAAAGATATTTGAGAGAAGTGATTGGTATTTACCAACACTAAATAGCCCCCCCCACCACCCCCTTATTCCTAAGTTTGTAATATATTTGTTGATAAAACCTATTTTGGGCATTTTTACACTAGCGATCAAATTTGATTGTTTATTTTTGGCATTTTTTAAAAGTTATCATTGATTTGTGACTTTAATTTTTGACAAGTTAGCCCCCCCCCCCCCCCCCCCCCCGAATATATGATTCAAAAGTTGCTTTAAATCACTTTTTCGTCCATTTCAGCACAAAAAAAACAGTCACAGAAGAACTAAAAACGAGGTATTTTCCTTATTCTGCGTTTTGTTGACAGGCCAATGGGGGGCGGCTATAGCCCCCCCTGGCTACGCTACTGGGTACAATAAATAAACTATGCTTACGTCTATAGCCCTTGCGGTATTCCGCTACGGGCCAGGGCTAAGTCTGGCTGATCTTAAATCTTCATGATTTTTCAATCTCGTTCTTTTTTATTTCCTTTTTCAAGTGCTAAGGTTAGGGTTTAATTTAGGGTTAGTTTGAGTTGGACTTAGAGTTAGCTTAGAGTAGATTGAGGATTTGATTTTAGGTTAAATTTGAGTTAGAATAAACAAAAAACTACTGGTAAATAGACATGAAACTTACCAGTGAAATAAAGCCTTCCAAATTTTATTGGAGAAGCAAAGGACACAAATTAAGTCTTGCTTAATTGGAACGACCGACGCTCGCGTCGCGTGTTCCTCTGTTTTTACTCGGCCATTTTCCAACTAACAAGTGCGAAATTTCAGACTTTTGCTTATAACTCGAGAACGGTTGGGTCTAGCTACATGAAAATTGGACAGCAGTTTGAGATTAATGAGTTGTATGCAGAGGTGGACAAAGTAGTCGAAAAATCTACTTAAGTAGAAGTATTGTTACTTACTCAAAAATGCCTTTCAAGTAAAAGTAGAAGTATGGCGAAGCATTTCCACTTAAGTAAAAGTAGGAAAGTAGTCAAAATTAATTCTACTTAAGTAATGAAAGTAGAAAGTAATTTCGAATTTCACGTGTTTGTTTATTCTTCGAAGGTTTGCTGTTGTGACGCTTACGATCAGGCGCGTAGCCAGGATTTGGAAAAGGGGGGCTATTTTGAAAGAGTGAGAAGTGTGCAAACGACGTTGACTCGAATTTTCATTGACCTTGAATCAGTTTCAGATGGTTTGTCCGAAATTTGAGACGAAAGGTCTCCGAGAGATCGGAAATTCAAAGGTTTTTTCCGCCCAAAATTAGGTGATCTCCAAAAAAAAAAAAAAAAAAAGGTCTTCTCCAAAATTCAGAGTGATTTTTCGGCCGAAATCCGAAATTCAAACGTTTTTTCCGCCCAAAATTAGGTGATATCCAAAAAAAAAAAAAAAAAAAAAAAAAGGTCTTCGCCAAAATTCAGGGCGATTTTTCACCCAATTTCGCAAGTTCAAACGTTTGAGGGGGGGCTCTTTTCGTATGGGGGGGGCTATTTTCCATTTTTCACAGAAAATCGGCCTCAAAAGCACAAAAAACATGCTTTTTTGCATACTTCACAAGCCAATGGGGGGGGCTCGAGCCCCCCCCCGCCCCCCCCTGGCCACGCTACTGCTTACGATCAGTGTTCAAGCAAAGCCATACTTACGGTAGCATACCAAAAAATCAAAGTTTTATTATTCTCTTGAAATTACACCGAAGCGTGTTACAAATACGATTTAGTAGGGATTCTGGGCTCGTCTCCGCGCCTGGACAACACAGCTTGAGAAGAAATGTCGCAGCGATGGCGAGTCGTTAGCAACACTGTTCGTTAACCGGCTTGGGAATTGAACCCCAGACGGGCCGCAGCAAACGCAACGCCGTTAACCGCTAATCTTTTTCGTATGAACCAGGAGTAGTGTGCACGTCTAGTTTGTCTACTGTACCATGCTAATCAGGGTTCGGTATGTTTTTTTTTTAGTGAGACTGAGTCAACACCTGGTATTTGATGCAACGCAAAAACACACTACCCTAGATGACCTGTAAATGAATCGGCGTAACTATTCAATAAGTTTCGTAGTACTGTACAGTAAAACAAACTCGATACGTACTTATTGTTCACGTTGTGAGGTGGAATAATGTTTACTTCGTTATTGTACACGTTGTGAGGTGGAATAATGGCTAGGTGTTTACTTCTACTTTACATAAAAGTCATTACTACTCAAGTAGCGTTACTTCAAGAGGATTTTACTTGAAGTAAAAGTAGAAGTATCAGAAATAAAAATATTTAAGTAAGTCGCTCGTTACCGAAAATACTACTTAAGTAGTCTACTTAAGTAGAACTACTTCGTTACTGACCACCTCTGGTTGTATGTTTGTATACAATTTCGAGGCAATAGGTCACGTGACTTTGGTTTTACAACCCGAAAGCCGCCCCGCAAGTTTGGCGTAAAAAGCGGTCTCAGTCAAAAACGGCTGAAGTACGGCAAAAAATATTTCATAGAGTTGTATGTCTCAAGATACTCTTTCATCCCAACCAACCCACTTTTGGCCGCGATGGTTTTTTTTTCTTTTTTTTCCTTTTTTTTCTTCCCAAATTTTGTACGCTCTTCTTCTCCTAAACCACAAAACATCGAAATCTAATTTTTGTGTGAAGTTGTTGAGCTGCAAACGCAATTATTTCTCCCAAAATATTTTGGGGCAACTCCACCGGGAACCCCCTCAAAACGGGGCCCCAAAAAATCCATTTTTTGAACGGCTTAAGCTAGGGTGCTAGTTGTTTTTGATATCAGTAGATATTTAACAGACAAATATTTGGACATAGTTTGGGGGTGCCACCCCCGGGGACCCCCCCAAATGAACCCCCCAAAAATCAATTTTTTGAACGGCTCAAGCTAGAGTTCTACTTTTTTTTGATATCAGTAAATATTTAGCAGACAAATATTTTGACGTAGTTTGGGGGTGCCACCCCCCCAGGGACCCCTTAAATGGACCCCCCAAAACCAATTTTTGAATGGCTCAAGCTAGAGTTCTACTTTTTTTTGATATCAGTAGATATTTAAGAGACAAATATTTTGGCGTAGTTTGGGGGTGCCACCCTCCCCCCCCCCCCCCCCGGGGACCCCCTAAATGGAACCCCAAAAAATCAATTTTTTGAATGGCTCAACTTAGAGTGCCAGTGTTTTATAATATCAGTAGATATTTAACAGACAAATATTTTGACATAGTTTTGGGGGTGCCCCCCCCCCCGGGCACCA
The DNA here is from genome assembly GCA_963965965.1 of Trididemnum nubilum. Taxonomy (NCBI): domain Eukaryota; kingdom Metazoa; phylum Chordata; class Ascidiacea; order Aplousobranchia; family Didemnidae; genus Trididemnum; species Trididemnum nubilum. Next base: position 39,797,089 of record OZ014472.1, on the reverse strand, counting down.
CCAAAATGGACCCCCCAAAAATCAATTTTGAACTGCTCAAGCTAGGGTGCCAGTGTTTTATGACATCAGGAGATATTTAACTGACAAATATTTTGACTCCATCTTTTTGGAGGTTCCATAATCAGATATTTTTGAGTAATTGCTGATTTTACGATAGACAAAAAGTACTCTTGAGTGTCACAGCATTAGCTAAGCGTCGGTCGTTCACTGGGTTTGCTGGCAAACTCCCATCTAGTTAAAAGTTGTCTTTTATTGATCACGATTAAAGTACTGCAGTGCATTACACAGGCGTAACCAGGACTTTTAATTGGGGGGGTGGCAAACCACAAATCACGTGCAATGACGTCATCAGAAATTTTCGAAAGAGGACTTTTTGTGGGACAAAGATATTGCAGATTAGCAGATTAAAAGACGTGGTATGAGTGTTGGCACATAACCAGGATTTTGGTATAGGGAAAGGGTTCAACCTCCCCCAAAAAGCAGGGCGTGGTATGGAATGGAATGGAAGACGATTTTTCCATATTCCATACTGGCAATTTTCTTCCATTCCATCCTGAAAATCTTCCATTCCATATTCCATTCCATACTAAAATTTTCTTCCATATTCCATTCCATACTAAAATTTTCTTCCATATTCCATACTTCCATACCAAAGAAATTTTAGACTGGAAGCAATGCAACGTATATTTTGTTGCTTTGCACCTTTGCAATGTTGTAAGCAACCACTCATGAAGGTGCACCAACAATACTAAAATGCAACGACTGTATCTGGTATGCATATGGCACATGGTTTAATGCATAGGCGTAGCCTGAATTTTGAATTGAGAGTAGGGCTAAACCGCAAATCATGCAATGACGTCACCAGAAGTTTTTGAAAAGAGGGACTTTTTAGGGAACAAAGAATGAAAGATCAAAAGCTGGGCGTCTGATTTGGTTCGTAACCTGGTCTTGCTGTAGAGGAAGGACAAGAACCGCAGATTAAAATTTTTTCTATCCTATTAAAATTGGAAGACGCGGTGAACAAATTGGTGCAACTCAAACATGTCACAGAGGGGGCATGGCGGCAGAGCCCCCAGCCGCTGGGCAATTTTTTATAATTTTTTGGAAAAAAAATGGCTATTTTAATTCCATTCGGATCACATTTCGCACGTTTTCAGAGCCAATTGAAAGAACAAAATTTTTGATGTTTGAAAGCCAACTGAAAAAATCACTCCCTTTACTTTAGGTCAAGTCCAAAACACGTTTAAAATCTTGCATTTTGGGGTTAAAGTTTGTGACTTGGCCCAAGTCAGGGAAATCAAGGTACTTTGCTTTCTGCAACATTTTTAGCAATAAATAATGCACTCGAAGATTTGCCTTTGAAGATTTTTGTTTTGTCATGAAAATAACCAGTTTTAGGAATTTATGTACGACCAGGGTCCCAGGCACCCTCGATTCAAATTCAATAATTTGTTCAATGAGCATTTCCCCTAGCTAGGTTTTTTCAAAAGCATTTTGTCGCGTGAAAACTGACGAGATGGAGGTCGATTGTTATTTAAAGTTGGTGATTTAAAGTTATTTAAAGTTGGTACATTAGATGCCATAAAAATGGTCACTAATCATGTTATTGTAATACAAAGGTAGCTGGGGGCCTAAAACATATTATTGCATAAACAAGTTAGATGAGTGCCTGAGATTGCACCTTTAAGAACATTAACGCTGAATTTCTCCCGGCTTGTACATTTAAATTGGTTGGTAAAAATTTAAATTGAGAGAGCATGAGGCCCCTAGTCGTCAATATTAATATTGTTATTGCTAATTGCCGTTGTACGCATGTAATGTTGCACTCCAAAAATGCTAAAAAAAACTGAATAAATAGACTGTGTCATCATTTTTATCATTGGTAGCTTTTCAATTGAGGGGGGGAGGCTAAGGGCCCGGTCCTTCTGGCTATGCCTATGGTTTAATGATTACCGTACAAGCTTGTCCTCACATCAACTAAAACATTTACCGTAATGAAAATACCAAGCTTTAACACCAAAAAGAATTACTATAAGCTTAAAAACTAAAAATATAAATAAAATTAAGCTGAAACGGGGATGAAATACCAAATACGAGTTTTCGTGACGATGTAAGAAAACAAAATTTACGACTGGGCAAATTGTCAGCCTTAAAATAAAAAAAACAGCAAGTCAAATCTATCAAGGTCGTCAACTGTAACATCAATGCTGCAATTAAACTGCAATGTATTTACAACGATGCAATACGTACACTGTTTGCGCAAGGTACACAACCAAAGTACCGCGATTTGTCGACAAATAAATATGCGTAGATATTGAAGTTGAATACTTCTGTGACAATATTATTTATCACTACCCGACATCGGTATGTATTTTTCTGTACATACAATGCACAAAATCTAGTATGGAATTGGTATGGAAGTATGGAAGATTGTCTTCCATTCCATTCTTGAAATCTTCCATTCCATTCCATTCTGGCATCTTCCATATTCCATACCGAAATTTCCGTTCCATTCCATACCATGCCCTGCCAAAAAGTGTAAATTGGGATGCGTAATGAGCAAACTAGTGTGTCTCAAATGTATCATTGACGGGGGTCTGAGGAGGCTATGGGGGTCTGGGGGCGAAGCTTCCGCCGCTGAGCAATTTTTTGTATTTTTTTGGGAAAAACTAGCTGTTTTAATGCCATTGGATCACGATTTGCACGTGTTTTAAACATTTTAAAGAACTAGATTTTTAACATTTGAAAGCCAATTGAAAAAATTAAGTTGTTCAATCCTTCTTTTACTTACAATTTAAGTCCAAAACACGTCTAAAATCTTGCATTTTGGGGTTAAATTTTGTAAGTGATTTGGCCCAGGTATGAGGAAGTAAGTTACATTGCCTCGAGCAATATTTAGCCGTAAATAATAATTCACTCGAAAAATTTCTTTAGAGATTTTTGTTTTGTAGTAAAAATAAACAGTTTTAGGAGTACATATTCGACCAGGGGGCCTAGGCCCCCTCAATTCAAATTCAATGATTAGTATAATGAGCATTTTTCCCTTAGGTAATTTTTTTTCAAAACTATTTTGCCGCGGAAAAACTGGAGAGGTGGAGATGGATTGTTATTTAAAAAATGGTACAATAGATAGTTGCGCCTACTGGCTACTAACCATGTTATTGCCCGGGCGGGATTCACACTGCGCGGGGCACTTGGCACTTTGAAGATTTTCGCAACATCTTTCAGCCAAATATAGGTGAAGACCAAAAAGTCTCACCATCTGAGTGCGGGGCCACTAGCAGGTACTGCGCCATATTTTGGTAAATCCGGCCCTGGTCATTGCATTACGTTCATCAAAACGTTTGGTGAGGGCCTGAAATAGTAACTTTTAGGACAAAACTCTCAATTTTTGCGCGGTTATACATTTAAATTGGTTGGCACAAATTAAATTGAGGGAGGCTCGGGGCCCCTGTACGTTTGTCAATATTGTTGATAATTACCGTTGTAAGCAAAAAATGCTAAAAAAACTGAAAAACAATGGACTTTTTTTTCATATTTTGTTATTGGTGACATTTCAGTAGGGGAGGTGGGGGCGGGCCCCGTGGGCCCTCCTGGCTACGCCTATGGGGCCCTGTGCCATATGGTAAAACCAGCCCTGGTTATTGCATTACGTTCTAAAAAAGGCTAGATGAGGGTCTGAGGTAGCAACTTTTAGGACAAAAACCCTTAATTCCACCCGGATTATACGTTTAAATTGGTTGGTAAAATTTAAATTGAGGGAGCCCGGGCCCCCTAGTCGTCAATATTATTGTTAATTACTGTTGCACGCGTGTACTGTTGTACACAAAGTTGCTAAAAGAAACAGAAGAAACAAGGCGTTTTTGTCACCTTTTAACATAGGTGACATTTCGATTCGGGGGGTCCCGGGCACCCTCCCGCCCTGGCTACGCCAATGGTGCATTAGCCATGATTGCTAGATCTTGGCTATTTTGTTATGACATGCTAGGCTACTGTATAACAAAAACTTGCCTGTTTTTTCTGCACTAAATACAATTAGCTGTTTCATACTGAGCAGGGATGCGGAAGCTGGAAGCGGTTGAATTTTTGTGGAAGCGGAAGCAGTTTGATGAAAGAAACTGAAAGCGGAAGCGAACTCGGAAGGGTCTAATTCTATCCGGAGCTGAGAGCGGAAGCAAAAAATTCCAAAGATGCGGAAGCGAACTCGGAAGTACAAAACTTCAAGAGGAGCTGGAAGCGGAAGCATTAAAAATTTGACTGCTTCCACAACCCTGAGTGCGTTTCAACATCAATAATGATCCTATTCTCATTAGTCATTATAGTGTACATCAATTACCATCAAATGTGTGGGCAAAAATTTATGTGGATAAGCAATTCTGCCATTGTACGATGTTGTTATGCAGGTTTTGGTGTTAGTCTGATGGAAATGTTTCTAGTGTAGGAAAGCATGGTTTGGTCCCTGGTCCGTGCTTCGGTCTGTTCCTCTGTCCCGCATTCGCACTAGAGCGGCTAATATACATCCATTTGTAAATGCACAAGTGAAAGCAACCGGTGCCAGTTCTCAAGTTATTTCCGAAGCAACTCAGAAGTTTGCTTTTCAAACTTTGGTTTTGAAAAAGTTGACAAAATGCCTTTAGTTATTTTTTGTAACTTGGTTTTAATTAAGTACCTGTAGAATGGGCGAAACGAATCAAAAATCGAATATATCTATTTTCTTGCATGTTTATTTTGAGCGTAACTGCCTACATTGAACTGTTTGCTTTTCACAAAATCTCTTCCATGAAAATCTGATTGAAAATAAGACTGACGGTGGTGGTTTAATACCAATGTGTGTATTTTTTCAAATTAAAATAACATAGCCACTATTGAATGTGGTTTTAGATAGCTTATCAATTGAGCAAAGTGTCAACCTTTCTAAAAGTTCCAGGAAAGTACAAAGTCACCTTACGGTATCTCTTAGTGTCATTGATATTCAACTTTAGGTTACACACTAAAACGAACAAAACAACACGTCTTCGTCACTTGAAATTTTTTTTAATGCTTAGCTAGAGATTATAGACGTCTCAATTAAGGAGATTGTGACATTCAATTACGAACATAAATTTTCATCGAAATGATCAGACGTTGTTCTACGACTAAATTGGGCATTGTGAGGTCACAAAACTCACAATGACAATTATTGATGGAGCGGAGTCTTCTGATCGAGTCTCCTGCATTCGCTGCGAAATGCAAGTGAGTTACATTCTTTTTTCTCGAAGGCTTTCAAATTGGTTCGAATCTTCCGCCGTTGCTTATTTCACAAATTCTGAACATAGCCCATTAGCCTGTAACCATAGTGCTGTAAACAACGCTTCAAATAAAAGACTATCCTGCGCAACAGTGCTGTGCAAATTTCGTGAAGTAAATAACAAAAACATTGCAAAAGTAACGTGATGTACAGTACTCCTTTTTTATAAGAACAATTTCATAAGAACACCATTTTTAATTATTTGCAAGCAAAATTTTTACTCAAAATTCATGAGCAAATTAAAAACAATGCCAGTCTCACCAGTAGAAGGAAAATTAAGAACAAACGAAAAAGAAGGAATTTCCAAACCTAACAAACGCAACTAAATTACGTACTCATTCAAAACTACAAAATTTTAGTGATTTTCAAGTATTTGCAAGCAAAATCGAAACGATTCCGAGATTATATAGAGTGCTGTTGCGCAAGCAACAAAGAAAATTTTGGTATGATATTGCTGAAATGAAATTGAAAAAACTCCTTTTTTGCTTTTGTAATTTTACGATGCTTCAAAAGCAGCAAAAAGTGTTTACTCAAGCTGACGGAGCATTCCAAATTAAGCAGTTTTACAAACATTGTCATTAAAATTGACGTCGATATCTCAAAATTTAAGAACAAACGAGGCTGAAAATGGGCAAAAAGTTAACAACAGCCAACCTCAACTCAAAATTTACTGGTAACTACAAGAACTTGATGGCACTTCAGCACAACAACTCGAAAAAGTTCCTGAAACCAAGTTTTCACTAAAAATAAAAAGTGATCTTCCTAATCTCTCTTAAAACATTATTATTAGGCAAATGTGCGAACCTACAATAAGCTGTTTTGTAACTTAATTAGAAGATTCAAGCAAGCAAACAAGGAAAAATTCTCATTGGTCCCTTGCCTAGATGACGGAAAAATGCAACAAAATTTTGGCGAAGTCCTGGTCTTCGCATGAATCATCAGAAAAATGCAATAAAATTTAGGAAAATGCCGTTTACATTAGACGCAGCAAAACCACTCTAGTCGGTACTGTTGGAGCCTACCCATTTACTTGTTTCCGACGGCAGCACCGAATAGTGATTACATCTGACCAGACTTATCAAAGCTTTGTCACTTACTGCATTACGTGTTACACTCTTTTTTGTTAAAACAATTTTTTAAGAAACTAGGCTCATTTTTGTTCAAATTTTAAGAACAATGCCAGCTTTAGCAGCAACAAAAAAAGAATAAATTTCAAATTTAACATGGTCGCTAAAATTGACATCGATGCTCTGAAAATGAACAAATGTTGCTGGAAATTAGCAAAAAATTAAGAACAACCAGCCCCAACTCAAAATCGAGAGGTTCGCAAAAAAGAGAGCATTTCAAGTTGCAATGTTCAAACTCGCTTCGTCGCTAATTAATTATTACTATATTATAGCGCAGGGATACTCAACTAGTTTCGGCAAAGGTCCAGAAACACGAGATGAAAACTCGTTGGGTCCAGTCCAAAATGAAAAAAAAAGGTGAAGATCAAAAAAAAGGTCTTCCCCGAAACTTGGAACGGGTTTAGTTCCCGGATTTGATAAAATGAATTCTCACCCCAATAAGTCCCTTCTCGCACACCCAGATCAAATTCAAGAAAGTGTGGAGGTCCGAATCTACCACTCCGGAGGTCCAGATGCGGACCGCCAGTTGAGTAGCCAAGCTATAGTGTATTTTTGGTGTTTTATAACTACAGGGTTTTGTAGCATCATAAACCACAACGACGTTGCAAAAAAAAACAATCTCCATGTCTATGAAATGCTATAAACTGTGATAAAGTGTTTGGGAAAGACCAAAAAAACTTCTGCAGTAGCCAAGCGCTAGTATCCCAACTGAACGAGAAAAAAAACAGCATTTCTTCAATGTGCATTCTACTTTGCATGGCTTCTATTGCCGGCCCTTGATCGAATTTTTGTGACGTTTAAAGCGGATATTCTATATTTAAAGCGGTTATTTCTTGTATTCTCACACTCGCTCGCAGACAAGCACTCCTAAAGCAACCTATTTTAGACGCCTCAACACCCACTTTAGTAGTCGCAATGAGAGTAGGATTACGGCTCAAAATAATATCAATCACTCTAAAGCACACGAAAATTACGAGCAAGGTACTGAAATAACTGAATAGTACAGTATATGTCAATGTGCAAATTTCATTTGTTTCATGTCTACGTTCAACTAAATTCGAAAAGTCATGTCACAATCCCTTTGAGGGTATTTAAAACCAATCAATTTTGGGTTAAGGCTGGATGTTTTAACCTCCTTTACACGAATTTTTAGCCACATTTGTTTTCAACTTTTATTCAAGAATAAAGAGAAACAAATTCATTCTTGCTACAAGGTAAGAAGTTGCATTTTTGTCGATTGTCAAAGCTACAAGAACAAAGCAATGCAGTTCATTGGCCATGATTGCAAAAATCTAATTATTTTGTAACAATACGGCACTGCATGATAGAAACTGCATTTCAAATTTGACTCGTTTTCGGAATTATTTTGTTAACGTTGAAGTCGGCATTGCTTAATTCTGTTTCTAAATTTTAAACAAAAATAAAGCTCTTGTTCTCATAATATTGTTTTTATGACAAAAGCGTAAGTAACGGTTTTTCTTCAGAGCAAGGACCAGTTAAATTAAAAAAGATAAATTCTTGTTTTTTGATTATTTTACGGAAGTTCTAATAACAATGAACTACTAAAAGTTGCACTTCGGAATACGTGAACAAGAACAGCCATCAACTAAAGTCACATCACATTCTATTGCAAATAACCGCACATTTTAATGAAGGCACATCTACTAAAAAAAGGAAGACAACTAGGCAACATTTTAGTAGAAAAACAGCTACATCCTTCCCCATTAAAAATTAATTCTAAACGCTAAAAATAATATGCACACAGTGCAATAAAATATATGATGTAAATGCAATATACAAGGAAGCACATCTTCGCAGAACAAAAACTTAAACAATTTAATAACCTAAACAATAGGTAGTCGCAAGTTAAATTCGGAACTACAAAACTGCGATACTATTAGCTTTTATCTGAAAAAGTTAAAATGTAACGCTTATGATAACTTTTTGAGACCAAAGTTTGCACTAAATGTTCTTAAAGGTTGCTGCTCACACCCAGGCCCACGGAGTATAAAATCTTAAAATTAAGTTTACAACCAAATCATTTTAGCCAGCGCATTAAGGGTGTCGAAACCAGGGAGGTATCCAACAACACAGGGTGTTTCGAAATTAATTAGAGCCCACCTATACAGCAGAACTAAAATTATGCAGATTTACAACAGGTATTCATTCAAGTTTTTCACCAAATAAATATTTTGTGGGGCCTTCACCTGCTGCATACTTGAAGTGTATAATCTCGATAAATCGCAAAAAAGAATCAAACTTTATTTTCCTCCGCTTTTCCGCAACAAATTGTCGCAGGTTGGTGAGAATAACTTCATAAACCATGACAATTTCTTGTACGCCTTTGAAAACGACCCTTTAAGATAATTACACAGGCTTGCATGAAGATTTAGGTCAAAAGTGCGAAGCATACACCGGTATTTTCGGTTTTGCTCAGTATGTCAATCTAATTTTTCCAGAATCATTGGAACGGCCGACGCTAGCGTCGCGTATTCCTTTGTTTTTACTAGGCCATTTTCAAAATAACAGGAGCGAAGTTTCAGACTTTTCCTTATTACTCAAAAACGGTTAGGTCTAGCTATATCAAATTTTGACAGCAGTTTGAGATTAATAAGTTGTATGTTTGGACCAAATTTTGAGGCAATTAGTCAAATGGCTTCGGTTTTAGGACCCAAAAGTTTGGCGTAAAAAGCGGTCTCAAGTCAAAAACGGCTTAAGCACGGCAAAAAATATTTCACACGATTATATGTCTTAAGATACCCTTTCTAGCTGCAAACGCAATTTTGTTTCCTGAAATTTTTTTTGGTCACTCCCCCGGAAACCCTCCCAAAAAATCGATTTTTTGAACGGATCAAGCTTGGGTGCCAGTTTTTTTTTATATCAGTAGATATTTAACACACAAATATTTTGACATAGTTTGTCGGTACAAGCTTCCCCCCGAAGACCCCCAAAACTCCCTTTTTTGAATGGCTTAAGCTAGGGTTTAGCTCTTTTGATATTAGTAGATATTTACGAGACAAATATTTTGACATAGTGTGGTGGTACCATCCCCCCAGATCTGTAGATATTCGCGGTGGTCGTTCAAAGGGGTTGCTCTTCAGCAAGCTCACATCTAGTTAAATTTGTGGGTTTATCTAATTCAGTTATTGGACAAGAAAATAAAATAAATGAATAATTCAGTAGAAACTTAAGTTAACGAACTTCAAACTAGACTATCAAAGAAAACCTCATTAATTTTCATGCAAGCTGTAAAGGGAGGGGGGGCCTAATTTCGAAACACCCTGTTGTGTAAATCTCCTTAATAACGCAATAATTTGGAAATTCCTCTAAATAGCTCAAATAAAACTTTGTGAATGGGGGCCCTAATTTCAAAACACCCAGTACAGTGTACAATCATCTCCTTAATAAAGCAATAATTTGGGCAATCCTCTCAATAGTTCAAGTAAAACTTTGCGCTTGGCTGAGAATACGGCTGTTCTAGTACTATCTATCTTTTTCAGCTCACAAACTGCCTTAAATCTTCATTTTACCGCTTTAAAACACGAGCTTTAAAAAAAAATTAATTAATTTTTCGCGTCAGCCAACCTCAAAAATTTTATTAAAGAACTTACCTACACTAAAACGATAAAAAAGGGCAACAACTACTTACGCTAAGAATGCAACAACTAAATTGCAAATTAAATAAAGCAATTTTAAGAATTGCTCCTTCAACAAATATCCTTGGTCAAACCGGTAACATATGCAGGGGGTGGTAGTTTTTGTCAAAAGGTCAATGGGGGCTGTAATTCCATTGACCTTTTGACAAAATGCACAATTTGAGGCAGTATTTTGCAGTGATATGAACTTAGTTTGAAGCCACTTAAGAAACATTTATTTAGAGAAAAGGGGCCAATTTTTGTCAAAAATGGCTAAAAATTAAGCAAACAATTTGATTGCTTAATACAAAATGCTTTACATAGGCTTCATCAAAAAAATCATAGGAATGAAAGACTATTCAGTACTTAATTAAGTGAATTAGTCAGAATTACCAATCACTTCTATCAAATCTCGTTCCACTAGCCCCTGCCTCCAAATTGTCTTTCTGGTTTTTGCTATAAAATGCAGACGAATTTGGTTGATTCTCTTCTACTTTTTCGAATTAGTACACAATTTTATGATTTACCGGCTTGTAATTAAATATATAACTGAAATTTTACCATTAGCAACCTCCAATAGACCATCTATGCAGACAGTTAAATCATGCTTTTGCAGTGGTAATTTCTAAGCCATGTTCAAAAGCATTAATTTTACCAAAATAGGCCTAAACTTATGTTATTTTAAAGCAAAAAATAATTTTAAATCTCTTAGCACTTGCCCAAGATGGCTGGGGGCTCCGCCACCCAACCCCAAATAGCCCCCCTCATTGCAGATTTCAAGCTACGTGCCTGGATCAAACACCATCTCTTCAATCATAAACAAGCAAATATGAGCAAAAAGTGAAAATTAGTTTCTTCAAAACTCATATATTGGCTCCATCACAGCAAACTGCATTCATATCAAAAGTACATGTAGTTAACTCAACATATAAACGTCCTTGAATTGCTAATTATGAGCAACTTACAGTCATAGAAGAGCAGTGAACCTTAAAACAAAGCTTACCAGGGTTTTAAGATACCGGTAACATATTGCTTTGAATATGGTCTCACAATTAATTTCAGAAGTAGGTAAAGCAGCACAAGAAAAGTGAACTAATGAAGCATCAAAGGTAAACTACTGAACTACAACACTACGGTATGCAATACCCCAAAAATACATGAATATTCAGAAGTCACTTTTGTAGACTGATGAAGCAGCAATGCAGTAACAAAAAGTTGGAACTGTCACTTCAAATGTTGCTATTCAAATAAGCCACCTGTAAAATACCCCCTATTCCGCCGTTTACAATAATATCACCATCTTGCCATGCGTCAACAGCCAAAACAGCTTTGTTGCCATACTCCATCACATCCACTAACGAATCGTTTTTCAAGTTAATAGCACAGGCAGCATTAATACCACTTCCGCCAGCAATAACAGTGTCTTTGTTGATGAATTTGGCACAGTATATAAAGTCACCTTTCTGCTTGTTGTGAGGAAAATTAACATTTAGCAAAAATTCTCCGCGCATATCCCACAACTGTACTGCATCTTTTGCCACGTAAGATCCGGTGATAATATGATTTTCTAGTATGTCTATAGCATCACCACAAACGCGTGGCCCAGCAATAGACTTTCTTGCAGCTCTTGCCATTCGCTTGTCCCAAATTTTCATGCAGTTATCCCAGCCAGCTGTCACGAAGAGATGGTTTTCCTTTGGATGAAATTTCAAAGCAAAAATCCGCTGCGAGTGCCCACCAAATATGCTTGATTCGTCCATAGCCAAAGCATCGGGAGCAGTAATAGTGTGGTACAGGCGGAGTGTATTGGTATCATAAAGGCGAATGTTCCTATCTTTTCCGGCAGTGCCAAACATCATTCCATCTGAGCAAATGTCAAGTGCATTGATCTCATTCCCATCTTCTACTAAGCTTGCTTTGGGCTCAGTTGTTGGTGTAAAATTTGTACTATCCCATGCATTCACCTCCCCTGCTGCTCCAGCTGTCAATACTAGATTTTCTGTGGAATGAAACTTAATAGCAACAGTCGGAAACTTTTTTTTTTGGCCATGAATAGTAGGAGACACAATAGTGTCTTCCTTATCACTGTTTACCATGCACACAGAACCGTTTCCATATCCGACAGCTATTTTTTTTCCGTTTGGAGCAAACTGAATTGCATATATCCCATACTTGCTTAATGCTGTACTGACTTTCTTAATATTTCGTCGCTTTTTCAATTCGATTATGTTTCTGTCATTGGCATCATATTGTTGAAAATTACTTCCAGCTTTGGATCCAACCTGAATATTAATGGATTCTTTGGTGTCAGAAGATCCTTCATCTACATTTGCTTTTGCTGAATGAGTACTGGCAGGAGTTCGAACAAAGGTAAAATTGACACCTTGTGTTTCAGTTCCAAATTGTGGAATAACATCAAGCGTTTCAAGACTTCGACTAGGTATGCTAGTCAATACAGCATTCAATCCTGGGTGAGACATTTTATTTTGCTAAGAAAATAACCATTTTTAATATCTTAATTAGTGCAGATTTTTGTTGAGTTAATCCAAAAGTCTAGATATCATCTAAAATCAAAATTAGTGTTAAGCATGAACATTATGGTACACATAAAAGCAGCGGCAGCTCGTAATGAAAGCAGAAAAGGCTGCAGCTTACCCTGCATCTGTTTGTTTTTCTTTTTTATTAAAATTTTCTTTTATTTTTGGAAGAAATTTTTAGAATTGTTGTGGTGACCAATAATTAATTATCCTTACCCCACCCCCACCTGACAATCTACGACATAAGGGTGCATAGACGTAAATCTGCAATCTGCGCTAACATTTTTGGGCTTCGGAAATAATTATGTAATCAAAGAAACAAACTTGATTAATCATCAGTATTTTATTTAATTTTTGAAAGCTAAGTTTTGAAAGGAGTTTTTTGAATTCGCTTCATGCCTTCAGCTCTCAATTATCGCACAAAGCACTACCCTTAAACTGTTTTTAAGTAATCTTGAACAAACATTTAAAAAGAAACGTTTAATTTTAATGAGTTTATTTGCTTTACGTAACCACCTCAGCAGTTGCTTGCAATTGCAATCATTTAACTGTTTTCAAATGCAGTTATTTAACGGTTGTACTTAATCCATTACGTGCAAAATAAAATGTTTCATGTTCTCGCTCTATTATGCTTAAGGCGTGTAAGCACGAAAATGTTAGCGCAGATTGCAGATTTACATATCTGCGCCCTTACGTCCTGCACCCTGTTGTCTGCACCCTTACGTCGGATTTCACCCACCTGACCACGAAAATTAGAAAATATTGCATTTTTATTAACTATTTTAATAAAAAAAAGGGAAACTCTTGAGTTGTTCACTTTGCAGCTTTTATAACGCATTAAAATTGTACACCATGACACCACAGCTAGTATTTCTTCACTCTCTGTTGTGATAAATGAACAAAAATAAGCTGCAGCCCAAGCAGCTTTTTCGGCTTGTTGAAAAATGTAAAAATATGTTTATTGGATAGCAAGTTCGTGTTGGCATTTAACATATCACATTTTATAGTATTGTCGAATACTGCAGTTAGTGTAGAGTCATGGAATGGGTATATGCTAAACTAGAATGTGAAATCGCAAATGATATCCAGTGACTTTGCGACAGTATCCAACTTTAAGCTTTACGTATCCAACTGAACTATATTAAGCTTTAAATTTGTAAGTATGTAAATACTAGTTATTGATAGTTAGATGAATAGTTTAAACGCATCCCTTTCAAAATTTGTTTAACTAACTTTAAGAGCTTTGTGGTTATTCGCTTTCAATATTTAAATGTCTCTAAAAGTTGAAATAGTTAACACAGGTGGAGTCAAGGACACAAGGCTCGAGGCCAAGACCAAGGACACAAAAAAAATCCGAGGCCAAGGACAGACACTCTCGAGGCCAAAAACAGGAATGCTCGAGGCCAAGGCAAGTGTTCTCAAAAAAAAAAGGTCTTTAAAAATTTTTTTCACGCGATCTCCAAATAAAACGGTCTAGAAAAAATTTTTTCAGATCTACAAAATTTTACCCATTCAAAAAATAGAGCTGTCCTCAAGCTGAGGACAGGGCAATTTTCGAGGACTTGAGGCTTCGAGGCCAAGGCCAAGGACTTCAAAATGTGTCCTCGAGGACTCCACCTCAGATAGTTACATAACTGTACTTAATTAACTGTACAGCTAAAGCTATTTACATCATCTTTAGTCTAGTTGATATTGCAAATCAGTAATTCTTAGTGGTTAAAATATCTGTTGTAAATATTAGACTATAGAAGTGTACTTATGATGTTTTTGGCAATTTGCCTTTAATTAAGATCAGATCAAAGTTTTTTTACATTTTTTTAACGAATTAATTCCATCATCAAAACAGCAAATAAAACTGCCAGACCGCTACGAGCAATGTAATGTTGAATGCATATTTACAGTAGGGTTACCATATTTGCAAAACCAAAATTCCAGACAGTGCATGGCTACTTTTCATGAGACAATCTATGCACTACCGGTACCACATTTAGTCACATCAAACTTTGACCTATAAAATTGGCAATGTAACACACGAGAACTTTTTACCCCGCTTACCCAGGAAATATAACCAAGGACCGTTACTGAGAAATGCTCAACTTCAGAGTGAAAAATAATCATGAAAATTAGGTTGTGCCGAGAAAGAACTGCAATTATATGCTTGAAACAAATTAAGATGGATGTTTTTCTTGCATCTTGTTTGTGAATGTGCACTTTTGTTTAGCCATTTGAAATAATATCTTTCTTATTAACAATAAATACAACCCAACTAAAAATGCATATCTAAACTGAAAGCCCTGAAACTAACAAAGTAATTTACCACCAGACTAACTGAACCAATCACTAAGTAGACTAACTACCAATTAATAAAACCTATTAATCAAGAACAAAAGTAGGTAAATATTAATCACAATCCACATGGTTGCTAAATAATGAAGATGCTATGTAACAATACAAAATTCAAAAGGCCTACTGCAAAGGGTGCAAATGCACTAATAATGAAAGATCCATGATGCAACACCAATCTATGAGCAAAATTATTGTAGCCAAGAAGCAGCGTAGACTACTCCAAACGAATTTGTTTTTGGAAGACATGTACAATGTTTAAAGTGAAACATAATTTGCAGGATTGTAAAATTCTGGATATTTGAGCATTTTTAAAAATTCCTTCTGCACGCAAAATTTCATCCTAAATACCGGACATGTCCGGAATTTTCCGGACGATATGGCAACCCTAGTTTACAGTATCAAGATTTAACGTTTAAGGAGAAATAATATCTATAAAGGTTTTGAAGCATGTGTCTTCTGTCATGTGCCAGTAGTGCAAGGCCAAATCTTGAATCGAACTTCCATTGTCAGTGCTACCAATCGACAGCAGTTTTTCTTGGCCATGCCGCTTTTGCATTTGAAACATTACAAGAGATAAGGCACAAATTTTGAATAATTATAAAGATGACTGCAAAGTAGATTCCTGTTGAGCCAACAAAGCTCTTTTTTGGTAATAGGTTTAGTTGCACTTTTTTGTTGTGGTTGAATTTACCTGCAAAGTTGGTTTTTTACTGTTTTAGAGCCCAAATGTTTTCTTCATAATTTGCAGTTTAGCCTTTAAAAATGGTCGTGAGCTGCCACTGGATAAAATCCTGGCTATTACTTGTTAGAGCTCACTACATAGTCTTAGAAAGTTAAATTTGAACATAAGTATAACATTTCAAGTCCCAAGCATACACTGCAATTCTGAATTCAAGCCTATCCATTTACTGACAAACCTTCTTTAGATGCTTAAAGGCTATTTAGTGCACGAACGCCCTGTTAGACGGAGAAACGTAAGTATATACATGAGTAGTGGAGTATCCAACTGATATTTTAACAATGAATGATGATAAAAAAATGCTTTTTATTTCTCTGGTTTTACTAAAGCTTATTGAATTTTATTTCCACAATATTTGGTGATGGTAATCTCTGCAAGTACCATAATAATAACACAAAGTAAATCATTTGCAGCAGGTAAAATATTTTTAACCTTTTGAACTCAAAATGCTGGTTATAAGGCCCGATTTGATTTTTCAAAATACCTGATATACGCTAAAAAGCTTTTCTTTATGGTGTTTTTTAATGTTACATGAGTTACACTACCAGCCATGTACTTCAAAGCAATATTAAGTAGGCTACAGGCTAATGACTCATTAAGGTCGATTTTAGTGAATTTCAAGTAGGCAAAATGAAGTCATTGTTGGTGCATTTTGGATTTCAAAAAGTGTTCTTAGCAATGTTAAATCTATTGAGCTGGTTTTAGTGCATTTCAGAATTAACCTTACCACTGTTGAGTTGGCAGACACATCACACACAATCGAAAAGAATTGTTAAGTTTAAAAGGTTAACAGCAAAATTACACACCGGTACCAGCTGCGCAAGCCTAAAGTTGGCTACTAGTCAGTAGTAAATACTGGTAACTTAATCTAGTACGTAGCTGTCAGACTGTAGTACTAGTATCTGGTAACCGACTAGATCTAATACAATAGGGTAACCTACTGTAGGCTACTGTGCGTAAGCCTATCACTCTATCAGTACCACTACCAATCGCAATGACAGAATAAGCTGCCTAACTATCAGCTTCTAGCCTACCAAATAGGTAAATTGCCTGTAACTCAAAACTAAGTTAAACCTTGCTATAGTATAATATTATCAGTTATAACAGTGCAGTATAGCTCAAGATAACTAGGTTGCCAGTGATTTTATCACAAAGTGATTTTGTCACAAAGTGATTTCATCACAAAGTGATTATAAGAGACAGCATTTTGAAGACAGAGTAGGCCTACCTGCCAATGGTATTCAGTATTGTGCTATTGCGTTAGCCAGTTGAAATTAAAGCATTGGCTGAGAACAGCAGTCATTATACTATTATACTATTCCTAAAGCTGTCTTGCCCTAACCCTCACTTTGTGTTGTGGCAAAATCACTGTGACGAAATCACTTTATGACAAAATCACTGGCAACGAACAACTACAGCAAAGAATCAGCAACTTAGTATATATCAGTACGGTAGCCTAATAAATCTAAGGTAGCCTACAACCACCTACACCAAAAATTTGACTGTGGTGGCAATGTCAAAAAAATGGAAGTTCTATCATGGAATTATGCGGAAGTACGGTTAGAGCTAGTGTTGAGGTGAAATTTTGTGAGAAGATACAATTCGACAAAATGTGAAGTTAGGCCTACACTTGACAGACCCATAAATTGTGGCCAAAATTCTTTTTTAATTACGGTAGCCAGTGGCGCAACCAGAGGGAAAGGGTTCAACGGTTGAACCTCCCCCCCTTCTTTTGGAACTCAAAAAGCAACATAATTTTGTTGATATACGTAATGCAGTTTGTAGCACTTAGCTATATTTACTTTTAACGAAAGATCACTTAAGTCTGTAAGTAGTTGTTAATCACATAAGATGTTGTTTTACAGCTTTAGGGCCGTAATTTGATCTTATTTACAAAGCAATTGAGATTTTTGCATTTGTTTTACCTAAATATTGCCGACCGAAACATTGCAAAACTACATGTATATGATATATTCATAGATATTGAATAAAGGATATATTATAGGGGCCTACCCGATCATAAACTTCTGACAAGAACAGAGCTTGACACCAAAAAGAGAAAGACGGCCATTTAGAGAAAAAAGTTACCCTCGTGTAAAAAAAAACTACAATGCCAAATGCACTTTTGCAAAAAGAAAGCAAACAAATCCACGGTTTGAAGATGAAACCCGCTACAAAATTACATTCAAACGTTGAGTTTTTTTAATCTGCAAACGTCATCTCGAATTTAAAAACAGCTATTAAAAGCGACAAAGCTATCATCATTTTCATATGATTTTTTCTGCATTTTTGCATTAGCTTTATAGTATTTTAGTTGATTTTTGCTGCATCATGCATCATAATAACAACCCATTGTCTATTTCAATGTACTCAACATTTATATTAGCTTATACTCTACCACCAGCATTTTAGCTTTTCTTCATTCTAGGGTAGATTCATGAAGAGAGCTGGACGAAAACCTTTGATCTAAAACAGTCTTTTTCAAGGGTACTCATTTCTCAAAGAGTGGAAATGATAGCTCCGACGCCATTAAAAGCTATTTTGAAATTCTGTACCACTAACAAATTGTTGAACTTAAAAATGTATTCACTTAAAAGATCTAAGCGAAATATGCGATCTTTCAGCATTTAAATGTATTTTGACTTGACCAGTAAGCATGCACAGGCTAATTGGACTGAGCAAAAACAAATTCTTTTAAACTTTTCCAAAGGAAAAGGCTTGGCGCACGTTCCGTGCCCGCAGACATTTTGTAATAAAGACTAAAAAAACTAACTCTAAGCCCTAACCCTAACCCTAATCCTAGCCCCAACCCAAACCCTAACCTAAACCTTAACCCAAACCTATAACTGTAATAATCAAAATAAAAATTTCTGAAAACGAGTGACGTCACTGGAATCTCTGTTTATTTAACCGCGAACGTTCCGTGCGCCAAGTCACTTCGTTTTCCAAATCTTAGTAATTTAGCATATTTTCTAACTGCTTTCAAACCGTTCAAAATGTCTTCCAAATGGTGTCAAAACGGGCGTTTTTTCCAAAAAAATTGCAAGAATTGCCCAGCAGCTAGGGGCTTCACACCCAGGCCCCCAAACAGGTCATCATATTCAAAGTGTTTAAAATGTCATCCAAATGGCGTTAAAATGGCTGTTTTTTTCCAAAAATAAAATTGCTAGAATTGCCCAGCGGCTGGGGGCTTCCCCAGGCCCCATGCATGTCATTACGTTCAAAATGTCATCCAAATTGCATTAAAATGGCTGTTTTTTTCCAAAAAAAAATTGCTAGAATTGCCCAGCGGTAGGGGGGCTTTGCCCATACATGTCATTATGCTCAAAATGTCAAAAACGTTCAAATGTCATTAAAATGACTGTTTTTTTTTTCAAAAAAAAATTGCTAAAATTGCCCAGGCCTGCATAGTGGTAACTTGTTCTCTCGCACACGATCTTTACAACCCACAACTTTCAAAACCATTATTACACGGTTTTTGAAAAAACAAATGTTGCAACAAAATGCCACTATTACCCGAAACCCTGTTTGATTATAAATGCCCTGCATTTTCATTAATGGTTGAAATAAATGAACTAAAAATGGGTCTGGTTGCTTTTAGAAACACTGAAACTCTCCCCCCTTTAAAAATTTCTGGGTGTGCCTATCTGCTATGACGGTAGCCTACAAATTTAGTACAGTAGGGTAGTTTTACTAATGCCTAGGCCTGATAGACTAGTGATATTTGAAGCCTAATTCAATTGGTGCTAGGCTTATTGCCTGGTGTTACTATGGTACCAGTATCTGGTTAAGGATGTCAGATGTAATACAATAGGCTAGACCTAGCAGCCTAGTGGTCAGGTGGTTGACCTAACTATAGCCTAACTGGTAGGTATGCAACAAAGCTAATTGTACGGTAAGTATCTGCAACCAGTATGTCAGATGTGCTTTCTTAAAAGATGCGTTCTGACTTATAAGCCTATACTTTAGTGATACATAATTGTTCGAGCATCTTTCTCAACTCTCGTTTTTCGCCACTGTGTCAGTAAAACCCAAACAATCTTCTAGTAGCCTAACCGATTCAGCCAAGTCTGAAGCGAGCTATTTAGGATACCTACCGTACTTGCTAAGGGATGCCACCGAAGTTGTCCCTCGAACAAGTCCTCCCACTTAACCCTAACCCCAAGGCAGGCCTAGCGCTAATCCTAACTCAGATCTAACTTAGGATGATTGCCCTAATCTTAACTAAACCCCTTGAGCAAGGCGCTAACCCTAACCCTAATTTCGGATATAAGCTCACTACGGCGGTATTTTGGGACGACTTCGGTGGCACCCCTTGCTAAGTTGCCAGCTGCTGAACGTTTGCTGATTGTTTACGCATTTCCAAGGCTACTCTTTTGCGACATCTGGAATGTTAAAGCTTTTTTTTACTTTGGTTGAGGGAGATAGTTATAATAATAACACACACGCCAATCCAGCACAGTGGTGCCACAGCAAACTTCATCCGCCTGTCTTGTATTGCTATTTATCCTCCTGTCACCGGCAGCGTCAAACGCCAACTATTGGACATTACGCACACCTTTCATTGCATTGACTACTTCGTGCATGAAGGAATCCGATCCTGCTTAGGAGTTTCCAGTGATCCAATGTTCATGTGGATTTCTTTGATTTCTTGTCAACTGAATTTGTTTCTTGTTCGAAGCCACCAAGCAGAGACAATCATCGTAAAGCGTCTTATTCAAAAACTCAGCAACATGATCAGAGTGGGGGTTGATCCCAAATTGTGCGAACAGAATCGTCGTAAAAACGATTCTTTTCCCCTCTCGACCACGCTGCCGACTCATAAAAATGACTTGTTTAGTCAATTCGCTTAGTCAAACCATCCATGCTCGAGCTCTCAAAGAGTTTTGCAACCAAGGGTCGCTAAAAGACTGGATCTGGATCCCTTCATAGTCAAGATAAGTAGAATCGAAACGCAAGCTTTTAAAGTTAAACATCTTTTGGATTTGAACTTGACCAATTAAGTGATGAAATCCTACAGTCTCTTTCTAACTGGCACTCAAACGGTTAAATTTGTTTCAAAATGCCGTTAAAACGACTATTTTTGTTACTGAATTAATGAAATCGTTTTTGAGTGTTGCCATAGGTGGGTAAGTTAATGCAAAACGTTAACTTCGTTAACCACTAGCCTGTTAACAAACTTCACACCTCCGTTAACGTTAATCCGTTATTTTCAGCTTTTATTAACAGAAGTTAATAAGGTCCGTTAATTCGTTAACATTTTGCGCGTAATTTAGATTTTTTATTCACCCGCTTCTAGAACACGTATTGACGCTGTTGAGCTGATTGTAAGGAAATAGTTATTGCTGTGGTGGTATTTTTCTGTTTTGGAAGCTACATTTTACAGTCTAATCTAATTTCAAGATAAAAATAAGTCCAAATGCACTAACGAAGCCGCAATGAGAAAATCTTTGGAAATTGTGAACAGCGATAATTAATGGACCTATAAGGCTGCAGCCTATTATTTGCCACAAAAAAGTGCTCCTTATTTCGCCCTCTTTTATTAAACTCGTGCTAGTACGCAACAAGTGTTACCAGTGCAAACTGGTTTGTACCGGTACGATGAATGAATGGTGCAAAAAATGAACGATAAAAACTTTAACGGAAGTTAATGTAGTCCATTAACATGAAAAAACTTTTTAACGGATTAACGAGTCAATGAAAAAGTTAGCACAGAGCTGGACAGCGCTGTTTCGAGCTTTTAGCTCTCATCGGCAGCCCTCAGCTATAAACGTTTTTACTATAAACGTTTATTCCCTACTAAGCATCTGCCTCTGTGCAAGCCAATAAGGTTTGCCAGTTAGGCCAAGATGTTTGTTCAGCTGGGAATACCTTTGACGAGATAGCTGAGGGCTGCCGATGAGAGCTAAAAGCTCGAAACAGCGCTGTCCAGCTCTGTGCATACATGACTTGAGCTACAATGTGAAATATCATTGGAGCTGCAGGATTGGTGGTTGTTATGGCCACCTAACTGCCAGTGGAAGTTGACATGGCTTCCCAGGAGTCGACCATGAAGGACGTCAAGATAGTGCGAAAAAGTTAGCTTCGTTATTATCGAACTTGTGCCCACCTATGAGTGTGGCAGATTCAAGTCTTGCGTTTACAGCTGGTATTGGAGCTTTAGTCCAGAGAGAGCCTAAGCATAGGCATAGCCAGGGGGGGCCGGCTCCCCCCCAATTAAAATTCCACTAATGATTAAAAATTATGACAACTTTACCTAGTGATGTTTAGTTGCAGGTTTTTTTCAGTAATTACGCATTTAACAGTCATTAGCAGTAATATTAATGACAACGAGGGAGCCCAGGGGCCCCAAACTAACAACCAGGGGGGGCCAGGGCCCCTAACTAGCAACCAGGGGCCCCTAACTAGCAACCAGGAGCCCCTAACTAAGGACCAGTGGGCTTGGGGCCCCAACCAACAACCAGAGGGCCCAGGGGCCCATACCTGACAACCAGGAAGCCCCAGGGCCTTTAGCTAATGACCAGGGGGGCAGGGCCCCCAATTAACAGCCAGGGGCCCCGGTGCCCCAAACCAACGATGAGGGGGCCCCAGGGCCCCCAATCCACGACCAGGGGGCTCCGGGGTCCCTAACTGACAACCATGGAGCCCGTAACTGACAACCAGGGGGCCCAAGGGCCCCTAACTAACAACCAGGGAGCCCCAGAGCCCCTAATCAACAAGCAGGGGACCCCAGGTTCCTAATTGACAACCAGGGAGCCCTGGGGCCCCTAACTAACAATCAGGGGACCCCAGGGCCCCTAATTAACAACTAAGGGACCCTGTTGACCCTAACCAACAACCAGGGGGTGTTAAAATCATTAAGAATAATCTGCCCTGCTTTCAACTAATGACTGAAGACCCAATTTTACATCTTTGTTTGTGCATTTGTGTCTGATTAATTATTGGATTTTCGCAATCTTGTGACTTAAATCGAAAAGATTACTTGTCATTGTCTAATCGGTGTTTACGTTAAATTAATTAGTAATTATTGTCCTTTGTTAAAACTTAAAAGTAAGCTGCTAATTAGCTCATCTTCAAAGACCTTCAAAGGCTAATTAGACTGTATTTAGAATCGTTGTGTTCTTTTTGAGCATTATTTGTGTGGACTGGGAGCTGTAGACTAGCAGCTGACAGTCTTTGTTTGTTAATTTCTGGCCTTTGATGCTAGACAATAGGCGATGCCACGTGTTTTTTACTACTTGGAACTATTTAAACCTGCTTGTAGCCTGAAAACTTAGTAGTGACAAAAATGAGTGAAGTGAACAGTATCAGTTTTTGGTGAGACGTGTTAAAGCTGCTTAACTTGGGTCAATTGCGTTTTGCGACCCTTACCCTTGCCTTCCCTTCATCTCCATTTTGTTTTATGGATTTGACTGTAGACTGTGAGGGGACAGTCTGGTAGATTGGAAGAAAGGCCCTGAATTGGCCCTTACATCGTATTTGAGACTACTTCGTTTTTTCTGTATTTTTCTTTAATTCAATATAATAATAAATTCCATTAAAAATCAAGAAAATCAAGTGCTCAGTTGTGAGAAGGAAAAACGGATTGGGAGAGTTTGACATAGCTCTTCTACACGTTACTGAAGTTGGTTATAATACTACGCATCGTCTCCGTGCAGAAAACACAATACGATTCGGATTGGCAAGTCTTGGCAGATATTCAAATTTAAGAATTAAGTTTTAACGAGAAACGGTTTGACCAACTGACATATATCGCAAGACCGGGTTAGACAGACTTTACCGTTTGTAACAGGTGGCTCTGGGGCCTTAACTGACCACCAGGGGGCCCTGGGGCCCCTGACTGACGGCCAAGGATTTCGGGCCACGGACCCCTTAATTTAAATTTTTAACAATTTATAAGCAAAACCTGTGAGAAACTTAAGGG
This sequence comes from Trididemnum nubilum, assembly GCA_963965965.1. Taxonomy (NCBI): domain Eukaryota; kingdom Metazoa; phylum Chordata; class Ascidiacea; order Aplousobranchia; family Didemnidae; genus Trididemnum; species Trididemnum nubilum. Next base: position 39,773,494 of record OZ014472.1, on the reverse strand, counting down.
TTTTGTCCTAAAAGTTGCAAACCCAGGCCCTTGTTTAACGTTATTATCATTTTAATGCTATAACATAGGCGGTAATGCAAACCCCCAGTTGAAATACTACCAATGATAAATGCAATGAGAGCATAGCCAGTATGCATAGGTGGGCACAAGTCCGTTAATCCGTAAATAACGAAGCTAACTTTTTCATTAACTCGTTAATACGTAAAAAAGTTTTTTCATGTTAACGGCTAAATTAACTTCCGTTAAGTTCTGTTAACTTCTGTTAAGGTTTTTATCGTTAATATCTTAGACCATTCATTAATCGTACCGGTATAAACCAGTTTGCACTGGTAACCTTTAATGAGTATAAGCACGAGTTTTATAGAAAGTGAAGAAGGAGCTCTTTTTTTGTGGCAAATAATAAGTTGCAGCCTCATAGATCTATTAATTATTGTTGTTCACAATTTCCAAAGATTTTCCGATCGCAGCTTCGTTAGTACATTTGAACTTATTTTTATCTTGAAATTAGATTAGACTGTAAAATGTAGCTTCCAAAACACAAAAAGATCACCATGGCAATAAACATTTCCTTACAATCAACTCAATAGCGTCAATTCGTGTTCTAGAAGCGAGTGAATAAAAAATCTAAATTACGCGCAAAATGTTAACGAATTAACGGACCTTATTAACTTTCGTTAATAAAAACTGAAAATAACGGATTAACGTTAACGGAGGTGTGAAGTTTGTTCACGGACTAGTGGCTAACGAAGCTAACGTTTTGCATTAAATTGCCCACCTATGCCAGTATCTTGTCCTTGTCCGGAATTGCAGTTTCTTGAATATAGGATTTACGCGTACAAAAGTAACTAATAATAATGGCGACCACGTGTCCACGTCATTGAGTGATAAAAGCCTAACAGTTGTTTCTGAAGAACTCTTTAACCTTTGGATTAAGTACAATGTGTAATGTGTATCCAATTTCGATAGCCGGGATTAGGAGGAGGTTGAAAACCGAAATGACTGAATTTAGCAGACTGTACAGATATGATAAAAAGAAACGGGAAAAAAAAATATAACAGTGATGTTTACAAATTTCTTGAAAAAACTAAAATTCTCTTTGATGTTTTCCAAAATGACAAAAACCTGCGATCAGAGATGGAAAAAAATTCCTTCTTAAAATGGCAGAAGCTGATTATGGCAGATCAACGTACAACCAGAAATGGTTTCTGCACATTAGATCCAGTGCCATCCACCTCAACCAGTAGCGTAGCCTAGGGGGGGCGGGGGGGGCTCGAGCCTCCCCATCAGCTTGTGAAGTATGCAAAATCGCATGTTTTTGGTGCTTTTGAGGCCGATATATTGTGAAAAATTGAAAATAGCCCCCCCATAGGAAAACAGTCCCCCCTCAACCGTTTGAATTTCCGAATTTGGGCGAAAAATCAGTCTCAATTTTGGTGAAGACCTTTTTCTTTTTTTTTTTTTTTTAGAGACCACCTGATTTTGGGCGGAAAAAACGTTTGAATTCCCGAGCATTCCGAGAAATTTCGTCTCAATTTTCGGACAAACCGTGTGAAACTGATTCAAGAACAATAAAAATTCGGGTCAAGGTCGTTTGCACTTTTCTCACTTTTTCAAAATACCCCCTTTTCCAAATCCTGGCTACGCGCCTGACCTCAACTGATATTAGATTTCAGTCTCGCATTATCCAAGTCAAGAAAGCTAAATCTAATTATGAAGCAGAGAAGTATGCTCCTAGTAGTAAACGAAGCTACGAAGCTTTACAAAACGATTAGCAAAGTATATAAAAATGTCAGGCTCTGTTATAGCTCCAGTTCTAACTAACATTTTTAATGCATGCATATCAACAGGATATTTTCCAAAAGTGTTAAAAACGGCTGAAGTTGTTCCAATTTTCAAAAAAGGCGAAAGAGAGTTATGCAGTAATTATCGCCCTATTTCTATTTTAAATTCTTTCGCCAAACTTTTTGAAAAGTGTCTGCTTGATCAACTAAACAATTATATTGTGAGCAATAATTTGATTAGTCCAAACCAGTATGGTTTTAAGAAAAATTGCTCAACAAATGAAGCTGTTTTAGATATTTACAATAAGCTACTTGACAATATGGATAAAAAGCTCATTACATGTTCTATTTTCTTAGATTTAAGAAAAGCATATGATACCATCAATCACACAATACTGATCAAGAAACTAGAAAAGTATGGAATTAGAGGATTACCATTACAGTTACTAGCAAGTTACCTGACTGACCGTCAACAGTATACAATTGTAAATCAATATAAATCCAAGTCAAGAGATGTTATTTGCGGTATTCCTCAGGGATCAACTCTAGGTCCGTTGTTATTTAATATTTACATCAATGATCTACCACTAGCCTCAAATTCCACAATTCATCTTTTTGCTGATGATACAAACCTTACTCTCTCCCATTCTAATGTTTCAACACTGCAACAAAATATTAATGATGAATTAGTCAATGTAAGCAATTGGTTCAAGGTGAATAAATTATCAATTAACTTTAATAAAACTGAGTTTATGGTAGTGACAACGAAACAAAATAAACCTGAACTCAAAGTATCAATAGATAGTATTCCAATCAAGCAATCACATCACATAAAGTATCTAGGTGTTCTCATAGACGACAATCTAAACTGGAAACAACAAATCAAGGAACAATGTTCAAAGGTAGCAAGAGGATTTTGGGCCCTTAATCAATTAAAACACTTTGTAGATGAGCAAACCTTAAGATCTGTTTACCACTGCCTCATATACTCTCATCTACAATACTGCATAAGTAGTTGGGGGACTGCTTCAAAATCAACATTAGCACCTCTCTTTATTCTGCAAAAAAGAAGCATCAGATTGTTAACTGGAAGTGGATATCGTGAGCATACTAATCCTTTGTTCTATCGAGCTAAATGCTTAAAACTCAAGGATATTTACTCTCTGGAAACTGCAAAGCTAATGTTCAAAATTCACAATAATGTATTATCTTTTGCAAATTCAGATAAGTTTAACCTAATAAAAAACTGCTATACACATAAGACAAGATTGAGCCACAAAAACAACTTCTTTCTTCCAAGAGCTAGAACAAGATTAGGGCAAAAGTCTCTATCATTCGCAGGAATTAAAGTTTGGAATGAAATTTCAAGCAGTATGAAAGAAGTTTCATTCTACAGATTTAAAAAAGCTGTTAAAGCTCATTTTTTATCAAACTATGAAACCGATAAAAGCTAGAATAACAGCTTTCTATCAGCAATGCAGTAGTAATTACAGGAATCATAGTTGCATATTTATGCTTTAGTTCAACAATAACCTATTCTTTGCTTGAATAGCATGAGTTTGGTGCATTCATCTATCACACATTTATACAATACGTCATCTCTCATTTTGATGTGCCCATGAATTATTAGTAATTTTGCAATAACCGACTGAGGTTAATATATACTGGTATTGGAAATTGTACCAGTACTAATGACATATTGACAAACAATACAAAACAAAGCAAGAAGTTTTTTTTTCACTCCAATTGCCCACTTTAAATTCTATAAAACATAAATAAGCATTATGAACTTTATTAATTTTATTTCTATCCAATCTGTAGTTACAGCATTTTTATTTTTTAGTATGCTTAGAGTCAGAACAATTCTAATGTTGTCTTGCATTTTCTTTACATGGTGACTGTGAGTTTTGTGTATACACTGTACAAAGTGTACATATCTTTGCAATACTTTGTTTTAATTTTGCGTAAAATTTTTTATCATAGAAAGTAGCAGACTGAGAAAATCTAGAAGCAGCTTTTTTTAACCTTAACTTGGTGAGGTGGCAGTAGACTTAGATGACCTTTCGGTCCTTCGCTGTCTCCTCACCAAGTGACTAAATATCGCTTTGACTCTGCAAGTTTGTGTGTTTGGTTTTAAAGGAATTGCATATTTCGATGCTTTGGTGATAGACCTAGAGGAAGTTGCAGTTTTTTTCTTGTGATATGACGTCACTTGGTAAATAAATAAATAAATATGATGATGATGATGATTCCAGCACAACTGATTCAGGTGAAGCTACAGACAATGAGGAATTTATTCCAGAGAGCAATTTCACACCTCAGAACAGAATGCTTCTTCTAACTCTTGCAATGGCTTGTGAAAGATTTCAAGTAAGCGATAGAGCTGGTGCTGCTATCGCTTCAGCTGTGGTGGTTGATTATGAAGTAATAATTACTGATCAAAAAGAAAATGTAATAGAAAAAAACAAATTAAGAGCAGCAATAACCAGACTTCGAAAAGAAACTTAAAAGGATGAGGAAAAACAATTTGAGCAAGTTAAAGGAATTGGGTTTGATGGTCGCAAAGATGCCACTTTAACTGTTGAAGAAACAAACCATAAGCACTACAAATCCACAGTATTAGAAGATCACTACGTTGTTACTGGAGAACCAAATGATTTTTATCTCGACCATTTTACGCCTGCAACTGGTCGAGGCATCGATATTGCACACGGTCTTCGGCAAGTCATCAAAGAATCAGACTTGGAATCTAAACTTTGTCTTGTAAAGGCTGATGGAACTTATACAAATACTGGCTGCAATAGAGGAGCAATTCGCTACCTGGAACTGTTTACGCAACGACCTTTCCAGTGGGATATATGTTTGCTGCATTTAAATGAGTCACCATTGCGACACATTTTCACTGTTTTGGATGGAACAGCAAAAAGCCCACATAAGTTTTCTGGTCCAATAGGTTCTACATTAAATGGTTTAGTTACTCAATGGGAAGAGGCGAATTTTAAGCCGATATCATTCTCATCATTTCCATTTTTGCCCAACGACGCTAGTAATGATCTTTCCACTGATCAGTACTATGGTTATCACATGTGTTGGACATTTAAAAATGGCAAGGTGGATGAAGATTTGGATCATCTTGAAATTGGACCACTGAATCACTCACGTTGGATCACATTTGCGTGTCGAATATTGCGATTCTACGTCAGCCAATTTAACCCGACTAAAAATTTATGTTTGATTACTGAATTTGCGATCAAAGTATACTTTCGGAGCTGGTTTGATATAAAAGCTAATACAAAGTTTACTGATGGATCAAAAAACTTGTACAACATGATTGTCAGAATAAACTGCTTATCAGTGAAAAAAAATCAAAGATATTTGCTACAATGTTCTGAACAACAACAGTTTTTTGCACATGGTGAAAATATTCATGTTTCAATGTTGGGTGATTCGGATGAATTTGCGAGAAGAAAAGCGGTAAACATTATCATGAAATTGAGAGAAAATTGTGAGCAAGTTTCAGAAGGAGAGTCAACAGAAGAAGTAAACAATAATGTTGATGTCAGCGATGAGATGATTGAAAGTTTTTCAAACATGAGCCAGTACCCTCCAATGGACAAGTCAGAAAGAGTATTCAAAAAGCCTATCATAAATTTTTAAGCTTCATCTTACCATGATATGACTCCATCATCGCAATGGAGAACCCAGCCTCCTGTTTTGAAAGAACATAACAACAGCTTTATTAGATCTCTAGAGAAAACACCATTGAAACTTGATTTTGAATGCCACAGCCAAAACATTGAGAGACATGTTAAAACTGTAACTGAGGCAGCTGCTGCAGTATGTGGTCATGATCGAAGGGGTGGAAATATAAGGAACAAGATTAAGTCACGAAAGCTTATGAAAAGTTTTGTATCTAAAAAATACTTTAATGCATTAGGGTGGGCCAAAAACTTTATTTTGTTTTAGATTGAAAAAAGTACCTATGCCAGTAATTGTTTTTTGTACTAAATGTTACGAAAATGACAAAAAAAATTGTGGCCACTAGAGGGCGTTCAGCCACTTAAATTTTATAATTGTTCCAAAATATTTATCTGTTATTATAAATGCTGAGATACATTTAGTCAATATCCAAACCACATTCATAGTATTACCAAAATACAGTTACAAGGCACCAACAATAGATGTATTAAGATATCAGAACAGAGAATTCAGTGCATTTTCATGATATATTATTCTAAAAGATGCAATAATGGCAACCACAAGTTGAACTACTACTATTTTGATTCGTTTTTTTGCATTAAACAACTAGCCAGTTTGCTTATTCCGGAATCACCGCTCCTGCTTTTGTCCCAAACCTAATTAGTCGCACAGACTGTTTCTTAACTTACTTTATTACTGAATTCTCTGTGCTGATTGCTAGCAGTTAGCCAGAAATAGACAGCAGACTTGATTATAAGCTATGATATAACCACACACAAGAGAATTAGCATTCTGTTTCGAGTCACTAAATCACTCAAATGCAGATGCATTTATACGGTGGGCTGAAATTATTTTTACAGAAAACTACCCCCCAAAAAAGTTGTCTTTCGACTAGAAAATAACTTTTAGCCAATAAAAAAAATTGTGGCAAGACTTGTGCTTTCAGCCACTAGCCTTATTATTTTAAAGCTAATATTAACGAATTTCTCACAGCAGTAAAAACAATCAAGTGCTACGTGAATCATTAATGCTCTCCAAAATATAACTTCCTGTCTTGAGTAAGTCCACTAAGTTGATGAAGTGCACCGTATCTAATACCAGGGAGTACCAACTACAATTTTTTGACCAAGTATGACCAAATATAATCTCCACAGGGCTTCAAATTTGCTAAACTTGCACCAGTTTAGAGAACTGTGGTTTTGGCGGGAAGAATAAAACTCAAGAGTTTCCAAAAATTTGTTCGTGGGACATCTTTTTGTATTTGTTGAATATCTTTGCAAACGCAGCCCTAAAATCAAAACAAAAAATATCAAAAACTATAGTTCAATTTCAGCTATTGTAAACCACCGGAATTGGCTGGATGATTTACCGCCTTTAACTTCATAACAAAACAAAAAATCACTATAAGAAAAATTTTCAAGCGAATTATTGTTTACTGCTAAAATGTTGCAGGAGGTAATGTGTCTTACTTCTCCCTTACAAAGACCAAATCATTTACAAATAAAGTTTTACACCATAATGCAAGATTTTAAACGTGGTTGGACTTTAATTGTAAGTAAACGGATAATTGAACAATTAAATTTTTTCGATTGGCTTTCAAATGTTAAAAATCTTGTTCTGCCAAATGGCTGTGAACACGTGCGAAATGTGATCCAATGGGACTAAAAAGCTTTTTTTTCCAAAAACTTACAAAAATCGCCCAGCGGCTGGGGGCTTTGCTCCCAGACTCCCACAGCCACCGGCAGCTGGGGGCTCTGCCCCCAAACCCCCGTTTGTGATATGTTCGAGTACACTAGCTTATTCCACACGTCTCCTAAGTTAGGCATTTGCACTTTCTAACTATTAGTTTTCGCCCTCTCCTTTTACTAAAATCCTGGTTAAGTGCCAATAGGCTACGGCTTCAGATTTTCCTTTCTACGATATCTTTGCCCCACAAAAAGTTTCTTTTTCGAAAAATTTTGATGATGTCATTGCATGTGATTTGTGGTTTGCACCCCCCCAAATCAAACATCCTGGCTACACTTATAAGCCTAAAGATTTTCACTGTCTTGCTGTCCTTAACTCTCAATTTTCAATCCAAAAAGTATATTGTTGTTCTTGATAATGTAACTTGATAATGATAATGTTCTTGATAATTTTAGCTCGTAGCATAATTCAATCACAGTAGGAACGTAGCATAACGTTGGCAAAACGGTAGAAGAACAGTAACAAAACAGTAACAACTTTTGTTGACTTCGACCTCTTTAACTCAATAAACGAAAAACTTGTCAAAATTTAAAATGGCCTGCCAGCAGATACGCCGAAAAACTAAGAATGACTAACCAAAAATGTAGCTAGGCGTGGTGAGTGTATCGCGTGATTAAACTCTATGCAAATTATGCGAATTAAGAGCGGAAAGCGCTCAAAAACTTATTGTAGAAGTGCAAACTTTACAAAATTGCAGCAATTAAAAAACTGCGCAAAACCGGTTGCTATAGGCCAATTATCATGCTGAAACATGGCGGCCCCCTTGGAACAGAACATTATTTTTGGAGATCCAAGAAGCACAAATAACGTGGAAGCAGAATTGGTAATTGCGACATAATAAGACAAGTGCGATCAAAGTGCAAGAAATTAATTTACAACTTTCTTGGAGACTATAGTGGTTACAAAAACACAAGAAAATTAAGAAACTGTACAACAAACAATGAGTGATTCTTGTCCACAGCGTAAGTGATTAGGCTTGAAAGACGAAGGAGATTTTCATTTTGTATTAAATGTAACATTGAGATTGAAGTCCCTAAGCGTCATTTACTTTACAAGCAAAATTTAAAAAACACATAAAATGAAAGGTTCGCAATAGTAAAAATAATCAAGTCAAAGCACAAGTTTACAATGTCAGACGGGGGCTATTTTCGAAAGGTCTCTCAAGATATATTTTATTTCATAAGACCCTGTATCTAGATTCCTAGCTAAAACAGCGACAGTGCCACGTCCAACAATTTCACGACCCTTCCGGGTTTCAGAGTGTATACAATGAATTCTTCCCAGGCGGTATGCTCCCCGTTTTGTTAGGTCTTCGGCGTCGCCTACAAGAACCAACTGTCCCACTTCAACATTATCCATTAAAGTCTTCCGTTTATTACGACCCTGAAGGCGAGGGAGGTAGCCCTTCATCCACTTTAACCAAAACCGCTGAGCCAACGTAGCGCAATACTCATAATCACGACGCAAGTCCCCCCTGTCATGGAAAGCACTCACAGGAGTGTTCGGCGCAAGATGTTGAAATAAAAAGCGCGAAGGAGTAAGCGGTGTCAGGTCGTCAGGCGCGCTACTAATAGTTGTTAAAGGTCGGTCGTTTACGATTCTTATTGCGTCGGAAACAAAGGTTTGTTATTCAATTAGAAAGGGCGTACGTCTGGCCTCTCCCATAACTTGGTTAAGCGCATTTTTAATTAGTTTGACCATCGAGACTCTCAGCTCCCGCCTTCCGGCCTGGCTAGAGGAGTAGGGAGGAATCCTAACCCAATTAATTGCTCGTTTCCGCAAGGAATTATGAAACTCAGTCGAGTCAAGTAGTAATGGCAACTGTTTTTCAGCTGCACAAAACGACTTCCTATTGTCAGAAAAAAGGTGTCAACAGGACCTCGCAAGTTTGCAAATCTAGCGAAGGCCAATATAAAATTATTTAGGTCCAATCCGGTAACAATTTCCACGTGCAAACAACGAGTGCACGGACAAGTAAATAGAAGACCTCAGGCTTTACACAGACTTCTGTTTTGTTTGTACATGATAGGGCCAAAATAATCAGTGCCACAAAATTTAAAAGGTTTATTCACAGCTGTAACTCGAAAAGAAGGCAAACTGCAATCAGCTCTCTAATCGGTTTAGCTTTTTTGAGAGCACATTTACCACAGTCCGATAAATAGCGTTTAACACTCGAGATTCCGTGTATTATCCAAAATTGTTGTCTGGTTTGCATTAATGTGTAGGACAGCCCAGCATGCCTAGCGTTTGAATGCTCGCTAAGCACGATTAACCTAGTCAATGCATGACGTCCTGGCAAAAGATGTGGGTGCTTAGTGTCAACAGGAAGAGAGGCGTCTTCCAAACTTCCTTCCACTCCTAACATCGAATCAGGTCCCACACAAGGGCGCAAATTACACAGAGTTTTCAATTCTCTAACGTGGTGCATTTGTCCTGTGGTAAGTAACTTTGGCACTTAATTTTTTCATAATCGCTTCAAATTGGTTGGCAGAGCTGTGCTTTAATTGATCAACAGCGGCCTCGAAACATACTTTTGAACCTAATTAACCATAGTCAAAAATGCTGTATTTAAGTAGGAAGCATTTACAACAGGCCTTTTAAATGCAACCTTTTTTGTTTTAGCAATGACAAATTCTTTAAAAGCAGTCAAATAAGCAGCACGCTTTTTTAACGTGCATAGATCGGGGCACCTTTCAATTAACCGCTCAAAACTGCTTTTTCCTTGGTCAATTAAAAGATTTTTCATTTTCTGTTACCACTCGTACAATTGGACAAGTGTCTTGTGTTCTAGGTTCGATTCCTTCCATGCGCAAAAACACCGGACCGTTTAATCAAAGATTAACAGCGTCTGCGTGTTTCACGCAACTCTCTCGAGTTCCCACATCAGCGGGATTTACAGAAGTGTTAACGTAGTTCCAAGCTTCCGGTGAAGAAACAACAAGAATTTTATTAACTCGTCTTTTGACAAATCGAGCAAGATGCAAGTCAGGGTTACAATCCACTTTAGTACGACTTGAGAGTCTGTCCAAAAGTGAATGCTGCACCGGTAGCGAGGCAACGCCTTGGAAGCTAGTAACAACATCTCGTTGCATATTTGAGCAGCCTCGAGTTCCTTTCGAGAGATTAACCAATTCGATTGGTTTGAAAGTACGAGCCGAGATTTACCCAACAAAAAACTCACTTGGGATGCACTGTTTACAATTCGTCGCAAATAAATCACGCATGATACAGCGCTATTTGAGGCATCACAGAAGCCATGAAGTTGATACACTATATTTTATCGCAACTGATTGTCTCACATCCAGGAAAACAATCGCGAGCAAGCGAGAGGTCGGTGACCGCTGCTACAGTATCAACCCATTTTTCCCATTTACGTAGAATGTCATCCGGAAGCTGGTCGTCCCAGTCGAAACCGAGGTCACGACCAACTGCAGTATCAGCTTACCTCCCAAGATAAATTATCAGGTTTGTCAAAAATCAGCTCCATATTTTAATGCAATCACAAACACACACAAAAAAAATTTTGGTTATACTGGTACAAATTTATAGATTATACAGTTGCAATTGAGCTATTGCGACGCGTTTCGACCTTGCTCAAGGGTCTCATCAGGCAAACAAAACTATGAAAGTCTCCAAAAAGTCAGGTAAGCACAGCACTGGAAAATTTGTTTTACAAGCGCATAAGTAATTACATCAAAACCTGCAGTACAACTCCAAATACGGGCAAGTTTGCCAGAGTAAAGGGTTGGGCTAAAAAGCACAAATGCAGCATTGCATGTGACCACACAACAGGGCGACTTATAAAGACAAGATCAAATAAAATTTCGTGAGAACTTGCCAAATTCTCAAAAGTTTAGGGGACCTACACAAAGTGGTCGCTCACAAGGCAGTCAACGATAAATCATCAGGTTTGTCAAAAAATCAACTTTTGAGAATTTGGCAAGTTCTCACGAAATTTTATTTGATCTTGTCTTTATAAGTCGCCCTGTTGTGTGGTCACATGCAATGCTGCATTTGTGCTTTTTAGCCCAACCCTTTACTCTGGCAAACTTGCCCGTATTTGGAGTTGTACTGCAGGTTTTGATGTAATTACTTATGCGCTTGTAAAACAAATTTTCCAGTGCTGTGCTTACCTGACTTTTTGGAGACTTTCATAGTTTTGTTTGCCTGATGAGACCCTTGAGCAAGGTCGAAACGCGTCGCAATAGCTCAATTGCAACTGTATAATCTATAAATTTGTACCAGTATAACCAAAATTTTTTTTGTGTGTGTTTGTGATTGCATTAAAATATGGAGCTGATTTTTGACAAATCTGATAATTTATCGTTGACTGCCTTGTGAGCGACCACTTTGTGTAGGTCCCCTAAACTTTTGAGAATTTGGCAAGTTCTCACAAAATTTTAGCTCCCAAGAGGTAGGGAGCTGCCATGCTCAAGGGGTCAAACATGCTAGCAAGTTTGCTTGACATGTCACGACGAGTTCTCACTCTGTCCTTAGCTTAGTTCTCCCACCTGATTCGCAGTCTATCGTTTTCCGGGTACCAGAGCAGTCCAAGAGCATTTGGAGTCCGGTAAAGGCTGTGACCAAAGTCAACTTCCCCGACACCCTTACCAAGATCACATTTAGGCACATCATGTAAAATAGATGCTGCATCAGAGTTAGTAATCCACTTGCATAACTTAAATCCGCGACTGGCAAACAGTTGCCTAGATTCGCTGGCTATAGTCGCAAGGTCAGAAAGTGAGTCACAAGCAAGCGGCATATCGTCCATACAGCGGTTCTTTTTAATAGCCATTAAGGTCATCTGACTAGCACCAGTGACATTTTCATTCAACATGTTTTTTATAACGGTCAAGGCAATGTAAGGAATGGAGTTTATGCCCAAACGTGCCTCGTAAAGCAAAAAATTTGCTTTTCTCCGATATCAATGTCATTATCTTTGAACCAGATAATGCAAAATAAGTCGCGTTGTGTCTCTGGAATGGCCACTTGAAAAAAGCATTTGCTCAAGTCAGCAATGCAAGCATATTGTCAGATTTGAAAATGTATCAAAACTTCAACAAGATTATTTAGCAACTTGGTTCCTGCCAACAGAAAGTGGCTGCGCCATCATAGACTACTCTAGCCTTCTCTTGTTTCGTAACAAAAAAAGGAACGTACCAAACTTTTCCCGAGGTTGCATTTCTATCCATCGGGACAATCCACTTTTCATCAATAAGTTCACGAAACGTTTCAAGCAAAGTTTGCTTTAAAGCTTCATTTTTTAAGGCAGAGCAACGCACAGCCTTGGTACATTCGAGAGCATTGTCGAAATTCTTGGGAAGACTTTTAGCAACTTCCATATTATTCAACGGTACGGATATTTCGTAACGATCATTAACTACGTTAATGTCACGTTTCACAAGTTCTCTATCCTTTTCGTCATTTCTAGAAGGTTGAGTGACCTCGTCTTCTAATTCGTATTGACGCTAAGTTTCTTTTAAAGATTTGACTTTTCAGTTCATAGTTGCTTTCTTTACAATTACACGTATTTACCTTTAAGCTAGTATATGGTTTAGAATTAGATTAAACTGGGACACGTCCTCCACTCGCAATAGGACTAAGGCGAGTAATTACATAGCTTGGTTTTCCCAGGTGAATACTTTCTCGCTTATTCAAAACCGTAAGCAAATGATTATCCGCTAGCCCAATTAACACATCAATACACTTTCGATCGGGAATAGTCGGGATGTTTACTTCCCTGAAGTTCTCTAGTCCGACAGTGTCTATGGCATGCGGTAAAACGTTTTCATCTTCATTAAAATAAGGCACAACAAAGGCATTCTCTATGGGGAACTTTTCTCCCGTAGAGTAGAGAGGGATTCAAGTTCGAAATTGGTACGGCCTTTGGTGACCGCAGTTTGATCACCTAAAATGCGAAGAGTTGCTAGAGAATCCGTTTTAGTTTCAAGATTAAGTTCATCGCATCAAGTATGTGAAATAAGTGTAGCATGAGATGCTGTGTCATGCAGCGCACAGGCCAAAGTTGATTTGCCGTGTTTGGGTTCCTCACCCTCACGGCGCTAGTACCCAGCAAAACCACATGCTAATCAGAAACGCTCCAATCAAGCCAAGCCCCGTAACCTTTCTGGTAGTTAAGCCACTAGGGTGGTCATCCTGCGCCTCGTCCTCGTTATGAGCCGGAACGGACGCGTTCTGCCCTCCACTAGCGGCCCGGAGGTTGGAGCGTCAGCTGCACACGCTTCATGCAGCGCAGTTGCATTCTTATTTCTGCAGTTAGGTCCACATTGGCCGCACTTTGAGATTTGATTGCAGTTTCGAACTAAATGCCCTCGCGATAAGCAATTTAAGCATCGATTAGCATCAATTACTGTTTTTCGTTGTTGTTGTGACTGTTAAATGTTTAAATTTGTCACAATCAGCTAAAAAATGCCGACTTTTCTCGTCGTCACAGACAAAACAAAGAGGAGGTGGTTTAGAAGGCTGTGTTCGCTGAGAGCGTCTGTGAGGGTACCTTTCAGGTCGCGCAACTCCGCTTTTCCAAGCAATGTTTGACCCCTGTTTGCGATATCCACCAGGGGGATGCACATTGTCTGAGTTAACGGCAACTTGCCGAACGCGAACCTGCTGGGAACTACCACGCTCGCCACCCTTCTGACATTTATCTTTTTCCTCAGACTTAAAAAAGGTTTGGGCCTAATCAGAAGTGGAGACGTTTAGTTCGACACTTGCCACAAATTTACGTAACGTGTCGAATTTAGGCCGATTTAAATTAGAACCAATTTTGGTTAAGTAGTCCAGGTATCGCTTCTTTAAGTAAAACAGGTAGGCGATTTGCCACGTCGAGTAGAAGTTGCCCTGAAAGTTTATCAATCTCATCGTGTGCAAATGCAAAAACTTCTACTGATGTATTTAATTCTTCCCCAAAATTTTTTAGCGAAGTGCTGTTAAGGTAGCTTTTGACTCATTACGAATCTCAATAATCTTTGGTTCAGATGTCAGGCCACTAGGCACACCGTACCTTTGACCCAATCGGTCGAGAGCCTTTTCTATACGCTGTGATGTGGACAAAGATTATTTCATGGGAGCAAAAAATAAATAAACCATTTCCCGTGGTTGGCCAACACAAGAGGCTCTGAGAACTTCAAAACGTCGCTCAGGGTAAGGACTTTCGTCCATAAGTCGCCTGATTTGATTTTTGTAAAATACAAAGGCCAAATTAGTGCCATTGTAAGCAATTTGTGAGGCCAGATTCTCATATTCATTCCTACCCTACCTTTCAAGATAGGTCTGCATGATTGTCGGTTCATGATTCATAACCATAGCAGGTTGAGAGGTCATATTAGGCATTCGTGCCACACTAGAGTAACATTGCTGGTTACGCGCTGCCCGCATCAGTAAGTTTTTCTTGAAACGCATTTTCACTACTTGGCAGCAGCTTAGAATCATTTTGAAAGCCATATAGGTTTTTAGTTGGTTGAAAAACCCTTTTAGGTTCGGTAACGCCATCATTTACGCTCATTTTACGCAGATTTGATACCTCTTTCGCGTTAGAACGTTTGTCATTACTTAATCTTTGACTTTTATATTGGCGTAAACCAAAAAATTGCAAGCCAGAACTAGAAGCGGAACAAAAACTTCGCTCAGATTGAGCGAGGAGCTGTTCCTCCGCCTTCAGAGCCGTCTCGTCCCTTTTTAGTCAAGCCAAAGCTTCAGCCTCTTCAATTTGAGCTTTAATGCGAGCTGCCAGCGACTCGTGATTGACTTCTTTTTAGTTCGATTTGCCGTGATACGATTGTCTTATTCGACAAAGTACTAGCACTTTCCGAAGTAAATGTCGAACTTTGCGAAGGTTCAAATTCAAAATTACTCACTCTCTTCAAGTCGGCAGAATATTTGCAACGAGCAACCTTTGAAAAGCGAGATTCAACGTCGCTAAATAGTTTCGTGCATTCTTCGTATTTATCAAAAACGCCATCAGTAAGTTCCATCAGCCATTCGTCATCATTACTATCATTACGTGCCCTTTTATATTTATCGTAGGACTCACACAGCCCCACTGTTTTAATCATTAATTCCGAGAATTACTGTAGGTTTTACAAAACTTTTAACGCCTGTTTTAAGCTCTTTATCTTTACGAGTAATTGGCGACGTGTGGTCAGCAACTTGCGCGCGAGGTGATCCTGCGCAACAGCATCCACTTTTTTAGAGGGCGATTCACGGGGCCAATCGAGACCCCGTCCCTGCAGCACAGACGGGCCAGCGGCTTCAGCAGGTATCTGAAGTCCAGAATTACTCAATGAAGGAGACCCACGGGTAGGTGAAGATTCGCTATCCCCCATGCTATAAAAATACTAACAAGCAATACCAATAAGTTGAAGTAATTAGACAAAATAGAACAATCAAACCGTGAAACAAGCCAATAGTCCGTGTTAGTCCGATTCAATCAGTGAGTAGATGCATCGAGAAGAATCTTTCCGTCGACGTAAGAGGCACTTGAAGCTTGAAGAGTCGAAGCTTGAAGCAAAAGTCAAAGGGTCGTACGACGGTCCAGATCAAGGAGAGAATTCCTCCAAGCACGTTCACGAAGAGAGCTTTAACTCCGGATTCTACCAGAAGTTGCGTATCCAGAAAAGGAATCGAAAACAGGACGAAAACTGATTTCGCAAAAGCGGGATCCAACACGGCTAAAAAGTTCCCAAATCTCTGAAGATGCTAGAACTGCGGGGTACAAAGCCAGAACTTCATTTCCTTAACTGAAGGTTAGAAGGTATAAAAGTTAATTCTTACGCTGCAGATTCAAGTTTTGCGTTTACAGCTAGTATCGGAGTTCTAATCCAGAGGGAGCCTAAGGATTTTCACTGTCTTGCTGTCCTTAACACTCAATTTTCAATCCAAAAAGTATATTGTTGTTCTTGATAATATATATAAAATCGATCGGGTCTCATATAAATTAATTCAATCATAGCAGGAACGTAGCATAACGTTGGCAAAACGGTAGAAGAACAGTAACAAAACAGTAACAACTTTTGTTGACTTCGACCTCTTTAACTCAATAAACGAAAAACTTGTCAAAATTTAAAATGGCCTGCCAGCAGATACGCCGAAAAACTAAGAATGACTAACCAAAAATGTAGCTAGGTGTGGTGAGTGTATCACGTGATTAAACTCTATGCAAATTATACGAATTAAGAGCGTAAAGCGCTCAAAAACTTATTGCAGAAGTGCAAACTTTACAAAATTGCAGCAATTAAAAAACTGCGCAAAACCGGTTGCTATAGGCCAATTATCATGCTGAAACATTGAACATGGCTCCAAAATCTTCCCTCCGTTAATACTCGGTTTACTCGTTTGCTCAACAAGCCGATTGCTGGTATATTTTTCGCCTCAGAGAATTTAAGCTGAACTTTCTTTCATTATGGAAAATCGAGGTTGCGAGTCGGCTCGCAACCAATCATCCCATGTCGAGTGGAAAAAAAGACACGCAAAGCGTCTACCGGTATCCAATAATATTTTGATCTACGCATTAACCTATTCTATTGAAAAGATTTCGGATGACAACTTCAGTCATTTTCAATTTTATTCAACTAGATTATTCCTCTCAAACATCAAATAAACTGAACTTATTCAATACATACCTGCCAACATTTGAAAATGCCAAACCGGGAGATTTCTTCCTAACAAATTTAATAGCTGGGAAGTTTCGCCCCCCAGACCTCCCTCCTGTTTCTACTGTTTGAAAAATTGTTATCTTTTAATGTTGGTACACATTACCAAAATTTTTGCATTACCATTTCAGATTCTAGCAGTTCTAGTTATTAGAGACAGAATATTCAAATCAAGCAGTCATTTTATTTTGGATACGGTACCAGGTAACCGGTAACATCAGTACTATTTCATACACTTCACTGACGCACTGCGTGAAAAGTCAAGCTACATTCAGCGCAGCTGACGCTTTCCAAAAAATACTAAACAATAAAAGTGTAATGTCATTCAACCACGTCTACTTTAACCAGACCTGCAGCCCCCCAGAAAAATTTTACGCCCCCCCGACCTAGACAAAATCAGTTGTACGTGTGTAGTAGTACATTAATTAGCGCCCCCTCTTAACTAGCTTTCGCCCAACCCTTACCTTAAGCATTTGCTTCGACTTGTGGGCCAGACTTTAACTCTTATGGGCTTGACTATGTTTGTATGTGGCTTTTATGGCAGCTCAGCTCTACTTTGGAAGGTTTAAAGCCAGCTGAACTGCGGTCACAATTTAATTTTCTACTTATAAGCGCGCACACAAGTGTCATAGTGCAAACTGGGTCTGTTTTCGGTCACAATCTTCCGCACCATGGAAAAGGTTCTTTCGCTAGATGCGTTGGAGTGAGGTATGTATTGGAGTGAGGTTTGGAGTGAGGTATGCACAGGAGCGATTTCATTAATGCCGCAAGATTTCTAAAAATTCGTACACGGGCTATTTTCTTTCGCCCCTTAAAGCCCCAAAACTTGTCCACTTGCAGATCTTTGGCTTCCAGCAACATATTTTTTTACCAGCTTGCTGTTTGGAAACATGTCGCTGACGATTTTCGTAAATTCATCACAAATACTAAACGGCAAGTTGTTCTTCTCCTAGAACATTGCAAATTTTGTTTGTGCAAAAATAAGTTTATCGCTTTCTTCTGGTTATCCTTTGATTTCTTTTTTCGGCTACAATGTCTTTTTATGATTTTTGGAGGTGACATGTTTCGTTACGTTATTCTTTCCTCCCCGAGCTATGCTACAATGTCTATTCTGCAAGAATTGGATTTAGCGTACCGGGTATTCATCCCCTTTATGGCTTCTACGTATGAAAGGAAAATCTTTCTCCAAAGTTTGCTTGTACTTGCAGCAATACCTCTTTTTTTACTTTTAGCCGCCTCTTCTTGCAACTCTCGCTGACCATCTCCCCTGCGCTTATTAGTACTGACACTTTCTCCGACAGACGCCATTGAAAGAGCTCAGCTCTTCACAGTTGCAATGACTTGCAATGACGGGTATCATAGACTGCAATTTGAGCAGGCTATTGTTATTTGTTACGTCATCAATTCTTAACAATTCGAATTGATGTTACCCGTTATGTGAAAGCAAGATCACACATTAATATTCAAATCAAAACTCTTGAAAAATATAAAATCGGTCGAAGTAGGGGTCGAAGTGTATTCTTGCCCTTTCAGAAAAAAAAAAAAAGATTCGTGAACATAATTGATTAATTTTTCAAAAACGTGATTAATTTTTAAATTCAAAAAATCTTGAGCTAAATCGTGATATCGGGGGAATTTTCGATGAGATCGGGCGGTCGGAAGTAATCCTCGAAACTGGTAGTATCCCGACGAAATCGGGAGAGTTGACAGGTATGTTCAAATAGAGAAAAAAGCAACCCAAAGACTCCCAGTGTCAAACAAAATAAATAAATAAAATAGGAAAGACGTTTTGATTACGCTATAGTCCGTATAACGGTGTTACAAATTTAATTCTAAAACAGCAAAATTTAAAGTCACTCGCTTCCTTCTCTACGAGCATAGAACGGTTACAGATAAGGTTCATGTCTTGAAATCGTTTAAAACCCAACTTTTCATTTTTGTCCACCAACATTAAAAAATGGTTATTGTTGAAAACCATAAATACAGCACGTAAAGACGGTACTTATAGTAGCTTACTGATAATTCAGGTAAAAAAATCTCTTATTACTGGTGGTAAAAACTACAGCAGCTACTGTAGCAAAGAGTGTGATTTGATTACTAAAGTTCAACGCAGGATAATGCAAAAGAACATTTGTCAAAATCCGCAAGATGGCAGTAAACAACTCTATCGTAAACTGCGTAGTATTTCAAAGTGGCTGCTATGCAAAGTGCAGACCTATGTCATTGTTGCAGTCATTTTGCGACTTTCTTGACGTATGTGTTTAAATATTTTTTTTAATTTTTTCTGTTTTTTAGTTTATTGTACAGTATTCAATGTCTCAAAAATTCAGTTAGCACATGGATTTATTCAAGCATAATATCAAAGTTATGAAGCACGATGTAAGATTAGGCAATTTGCTTGTTTTATGCTAAATAAAAATTTTTCCCGTACACATTAAGGTGATTCAAAAACTTTTTTGCGATATGTTTTTCTCCAAGGGGCTCAAAAGGTGTGTTTTGGTGCAAAAACAACCCATGTAATTTTTTTGACTTTAATTTGCATTTAGGGGTCCGCGTACCCCTCCACATTCTAATTAAACCTCCCTAAATCACAAAATTGCCATATTTCATGAACGACTTGAGATAGAAACTTTACATGAAAACCAAAAGATGCAGAAGACATGATTTCCTATTAGTGTTTAGTACTGTACATTTTATTATGCTATCTGATCAAGTTTTCAAGATAAATTTTAAAAAATGTTTTTGTTCAAAATGTTAGTAGAATGTTAACATTTTTAAGCATATCTTCTGCATCTTTTGGTTTTTATTTAAAGTTTCTCTCTCAAGTCGTTGATGAGATACGGCAATTTTGTGCTTTAGGGGAACGCGCTTAGAACATGGGGGGGGGGGTGCGCGACCCCTAAATGCCAATTAAAATCAAAAAAAATTTACACGGGTTATTTTTGCACCAAAACACACCTTTTGAGCCCCTTGGAGGAAACAAATCGGAAAAAAGTTTTTTGAAACCACTCTAGTACACATACATTATGCAAAGTATTAGGCGGCTTAGGCATACTCGTATATTACAGTAAAAGTGAGAGGCAAGAGCACTTTTTGTACTGTATGATAGTTAATCTTAATACGGTATTACAAATACATCCAAAAATTTTTAAAAATGTTTTACGCATGCGAAGGTTTTACAGTATATTTTGCTATAGAGCAAACTAGCAAAGTATTGAACAACGTATTTTTGGATTTATTTATTAATTTGATTGAGCTAAAATTTCTAAACTTGAAGTTCTGAATATACAACCTGAAAAAATTTAAACAAAACAATCTTATGATTCTTGGAATATGATTTTGTTTCAAAATAATTAGCTTATAATTCACATGTAAAATACCTTCTCAAACTTTTGAGAAACTGTAAAACTATTGTATGCGACGTTACTTAAATTTAATAAGCAATTAGTTAGCGATAAAATTGTTGAACCTTAAATATTATTGCGTTTGTACATGTCCACATGTATTTGGTCAGGGATTTATAGAAACATGTTGGTATCCACTTGTAGCTGAATTATGCCTCAAATCAAAATCAAATCTTTCGTTATACTCGCTGTATTACGCCGAAGCTTGTAACGAGTTGGCGGGGCCTATCTCCGCGTCATTGCGCCCAAGTAGCTTATTTTGAAAAAATGTTGCAGCGGTGGTGAGTCGTTGGCAACACGGTGTCCGATTTGACCGGCCCAAGATTTGAACCACAGACTTCCCGCTCCAGAGACAAATGCGTTACCACTCGACCAACTGGCGTTAATTGCCAAATTACGAAAGAATGGTGCCTATTTTGCAACCGTTAAAATAGGTAGTTCTTTTGCAATTCCAGTCGGTTCCAACATTGATTCGATTTTTGCATAATTTGGCGCTTTTTTTTGCAAACTCAACAATAAGCAGACACCGGAATCAAAAACCAATTCCGAAAAGTGAACATGTTGAAAGCTAATAATATCCCTATCACTGTTACAATTAGCCGCTGGACTACCAGTAAGTACATAAAAAATCAAAAATAACGGAAACAAATACAGTAAATAAATATATGCTGTTTGCAATAAAATAATGTACATACCGTTGTGAACTTTTTTATGAAATAGACCAAGATAATAATTTGCTTTTCGCATCTAAAAAGTTGAAATAAAGTGAAAACATTATTTCACTAAACTAAAAGTGTGAACGAAACATTCTGAACTACTGTAAAAGTCAGCGCTTGAAAAAGACACGTTACGCATATTTTCCATTCTTGCCAAGCAGTCTACCCTTTGTGGTGGCCTAGCCTGACGAAAGACTTGCAAAACAGAACCCTAAAAAAAGGTGTTCATGTTTGAAGTAGTTGGACAAATGCACAGACCTTAATTCATATGCATAAATGAACGAAAAGCGGAGTAAGCAGAAATTTTCAAAAAGCGTAGACCAAAGGTACAACACAAAACTGTAGGCCCAAAAATAAGCTCAGCGCTCTGGGGTTTTAATTATAAGACTTTGAATTTTCAAACTTTGAATTCAAATACATCTGTTAAAAAGCATTGTCTTCAGCAACGAAATGCTCCGACGTATGAGAACAACCATGAGATAAAGAGGTTTTGTAATGACACTTTTTGCCTTAAGTGCAGTTGCAAGATAAAGCTAACTTTGATCACTACAACGGTATTTGCAACTTAGAGAAGGTAAAGCTTCCAGCCGATTCCGGTAGTTTACAATGGCTAATATCGAAATATGATTCTTGAAATGTTTTGTTTTCCTTTTGAGGTTGCGGTTACGAAGATATTTAACAAATACAAAGAAATATCCACCTGAAAAAGTTTTTGGAAACCCTGAACTTGTTTTCTCAGCCTGTACTTCCTGGGAAAAGAGAGACTAAATAATATTTACCCTTCCAGTAGCATCACATGACGTATCCAATTTTGGTGAAGCCCTCCCTTTTTCTGGAAACTCACGCTGGAAGGACAAACTCAAGGTTTCCAATTTGAATTTCTTAAACATCTTTGCAACTGCAGCCCCAAAATGAGAACAAAATATTTCAAAAACTATAATTCAATTTTAACTATTGTAAACTACTGTAATTGGCTGGATGCTTCACCCCTTTAATTCGACACGCAACTTGCTGAGAAACAGCAAAATTTAATGCAAAAGCTGGACAAAATTGAGCTTCATCCCAAACCAACTGGTGCGTGAATTATTACAGCAAGTTATCGCTTGTCGATGATCTCCGTCTCTGCCTTATTCCGTTCCAAATGGCAAGGTTGGAGTTTTTTGTGGGTATACACCGTCAAGGATGCATGGCAGAAAGCTCTCGCATCCAACACGCCGTAAAAGGCGTAGCCAAAAAGGTATCCGATCGTGATATAGAATTCAAAACTTCACATCGGAACAGCTACGAAACAATCGATCGATACAAAACAGATTTCAACAGTGAGGAAAATGGAGATACATCTTGACAGTTGATTAGGAACAGGATTTGAGCAATATTATCGGTGATGTTGAAGCGACAGCAGATGCTAAGCGAGAAAAAACGATAACTGATGAAAGCAAGAACCTCTGCACTTGTGGCAAAGCGTCGTCATGAAAATTCTTCGAACTGCAAAACACAATACATTAGCTTAATAGTTTCGAAAATTAAGCTTGACTCAATAGTCAATACTATTGAACAGGGCATATAACTCAAGAGTTGAAGAGAATGTCGCACAGGTCTAAAAACCAGGAAGGAAACATATAAAGGTTACGTAATTTGTAAGTGCAAACTTAAGCGAAATTGAAGCTTGATATGCTCGACATGAATGAAAAAATCCACAAGATATAAAAGCCAGAGTTGTAAGTCGGGCCGGGCTTTTAGGGTCGGGTTTGGGTTCGGGCCTAAAATTTTGGGCTTAATTCGGGCCTGAGACGTTCGTTTTGTCTTAGGTGCACACAAATATAATCAAAATAACTTTGCAACATTATTAAGTTTTTCAAACCTAACTTAACTTTCGGTTTTTTTCGGGCATGATTTGAGCTTCAAATTAGTTTTCGGGTTCGGGCCGGGTTCGAGCTTATATTTTCGGGTTCGGGCCTGAACTAGTCGGCCCGTTTACAACTCTGGTAAAAGCATCTATGTGGTAAATCAAAACCGCGAGTTACAGTTCAATCAATCCATTCACAGTACCGAATATCAACTTCGCAACAGCTTTGAAAATTAGTCGAGAGGTTTGACGGTTAAAAAAACCACAAGACTAATGCTATACATCATCAATTTTTTTGTCATTCAGAACAACCTTCAAAATCGAATGCAACAATTAAACTGTAATTATTGGAGCTTGTTTTGTTTTTACAATTCCAAGAAATTAAAAACAAAGTAGAAACTTTTTTCCAGTAGAACCATAGTCACTTAGTATTAAATAGTCTGAAAGCTTAAGGAGGCTTTTACAGATCACGCGTTTTTACCAGCGGAAATAACCGTGAAATCTTTTTCAATGTAACTGCACAAAAAGAAAAAAAGGTAAAATGCGTGCAGTCAAATGACAAGCGTATTTCTGCGAGCAAATACGCGTGATCGGTGAAAGCCGCCTTATGCGTAAAATTGCGTTTGAACTTGTCACTTACGCCACCTTGTGAGGTGTTGAAAATCTGCTCGAAACACAAAAAGCGGCAAAGCAAAATAGGCTGAAAAATGGCAGATAGGTGCAGAAATAGTTGTAATTTGAGCGTATACAGAAAAATTTTTCCGTATTTTTGTTTGTTTGAACTTCTTGTTTAAGCTTATACCAGGCATTTAGACTCAAAACTAACAATTTCTTTGAAATGAGTGTTTGATATTAGGCTGTTTATAAAGCATTTCTATGCGCTAAACACAGTAGGCTACAGCAAAATTGGAAAACAAACAAATTGGAAAACCATCTGAGATACACGTGTTCAACCATAGTCACTAACTATTTCAAAATAAAAAGTAATATTTAGTGACTACATGGTTGAAAGGATGGTTCTTAGATGGTTTTCGCAAGCGCGCAACTAAATTGTGATTGACTGGATGATAATTGATAGAAGAAACTTTTCTGAGGCCAACTTTCTGCTTCGATTGATATTTCACAAAATTACAATCACTTTATTTAGATTTTTATTATTTTTTTGATTTAATTTTGGTTAACGATATTTTTATCAAACCTGTCAAATTGAATTTTTAAACCAATCTTAAGTCAGCTGAACAAATATTTAAAAATTTTTGAAAGATGACTACGACCGTATATACAGTTTATAATTCACGCCCAATACAATTCAAACCAGTGTCATATTCTATGAGCAATCCAAGCTATTTAAAGTCTAAAAGTTACGGACATCATAAAGTCCTACGCGGAAATAACAATTTTTTTATTGCAGTTTTTATCAAAGATTGGATTGCAAATTTCGTTGGTAAACAATCTTTCAAACTTAAATACTATCTTATATCCTTTTTTTTTTTTTTTAATTCAAATTCAACAGAGTCGACTCTGTAGCTATACAGTGTACATCTTAAAAATCTCAGCTTATTTTTGTATGAATAATTTTCAATTTTTGGGTATTTATTAGTGACGTTAGTCCACAAGCGGGAATTGAAAATTCTTCAAACGTTTCGACGCACGTTTCGTCTGCGTCCGTAAACAAGTACTGCAAGTTATAAGTAAGAAATAAGTGCTGTAAGTTATAATGAAGCATGGCAGTACGGTACGCCGTACGCGCTTTTTATGAAGGTACGGCTACGGTACTTTGGTACGCTTTGAATGGGCGTACTTAACGTACCAACGTATCGTACAAACGTACGGAGGGGTCGTATGAGTTAAACAGCTTCAAACTTGGCAAAACTGATATATATGAAACCTATTTTAGAATAAATTTGCAGTTAAACCTCTTTTGAAGCCCTGAAAACGAGAACTTTGGAAAAACCCGTAGCAATTTTTTTACCTACTTATACCGTCTCTCTTAAGTACGGTACGTTAAAAGCGTACCATCCGATGAAAAGTAAGTAGGTAGGGTGCGGTAAATTTTTGAAGTACGCCTTGTTTAAATTTGGAACGTACGGTACTGCCATCCTTGGTAAAGAGTAAATCAAAAACAATGCTGCAGCTTCGATAAGGCTAACAAGATAACGTTTTTATGTTCACAATCACGTTGTTTTCGATGCTCTTAAAGTGAATCAAATTCTTATTGGAGTTAGAAAAAATTTTTTCGTCAGTAATTTACATTTTCTTATTTTAATTCCATATCTCCGGTGGAAAGAAAACATTTTTCGGGCTATTAGCAATCAACTTCTATATACAAACAGTAATTTTTTTTTCAAGGTTTGATTTTCACGAAATTAATTTCCAAAAAAATTCACACAATCGTGGGTATTTTGTTGTAATTTTAATCCAACAATGTTTAGTAATGTTAGCTCAAGGAAGCGCTGATTCAAAAGCAACTCAATCACGACTACTAATCTAAAAATGTCAACTTTTATCTACAACACCTACAGTATATATTACTTACCGTTACTTTTTAATCGCAGGTGCACACATTGATAACAAAGCTGTTTTTTGCAGTGAAATCTTCTTTTCGCTTGAACTTCATGAAAGTCAAGCAGTTGAAGAGTAAAAAATATAATGAAAACGTAGCAAGAAAGTTGACGGTAGTTCATGGTGATTCGACTTTTTTCAAATTTTTATTTTTTTCTACGAATTCTTCACTCTTTGGTAAATCCGAATATTAGGCTATTCCAATTTATTACGGTTAATTCGCTGAACTAAACTTACATAAAATCTTTATGAATTGTACGTAGGAACAGTTTTTCAATTAACGTCGTACAGATTTCACGCTTTGATCTTGTAATTCAAAACTTTCATGACTTGGGACAAGCTCAGCAATCAAGTCAATAAATGCACAAAACCGTGTATTTGAATATTGTACTGTAGTTCTGAAACAATTTAAATGCATTAGAAAAATTATTTAATTTTATTTTTTTTATAAAAATTGAATTATCTGTATTAAAACTACTAAACTCAGATGAACTTACATATTTTTATTACGGAATTCTGAAAATTTGCGATAAAAACTAAGGTTTGCTTAGAACAAAAAATTATTTATCATACCTTAGTTAAAGGGCTCCCCACACCGCAAATAATCATTAACACAGCTGAGCCTAACATAAATCAATTTATTTCGGTTACAAACATCTGCGCAACTGTGAAGATAACGAGTAAAGACCTTAAACATTAGTTAAATTATCAGCAAAAACTTTTCTGCTTTCTCAAATTTTAACCACTTCAGAGACACTTTTACGTTTACTAGAAATTTTTTACCTCCAAACTGAGATTTAAATTTTTCTTCACAGGAGCTTAAACGTA
This sequence comes from Trididemnum nubilum, assembly GCA_963965965.1. Taxonomy (NCBI): domain Eukaryota; kingdom Metazoa; phylum Chordata; class Ascidiacea; order Aplousobranchia; family Didemnidae; genus Trididemnum; species Trididemnum nubilum. The sequence continues at coordinate 39,747,244 of OZ014472.1, read as the reverse complement.
GGCGGAATCATACGAAACAACCCAATATCGAAAGAAAAATGCATTTTTTTCTGTTGGAGTCAGCAGTTATGTCATCATGAAGTGATGAGCAATTTAGTTAAAACTTTTCAAAATCAATATTTTTAGTTGCTCAGTAAAGCAGAGGTTGACAGCTTGTACAAGCAAAAACAATCTTTATCCTTAAACTCTGTATATTCTGCCAACTTTGCTACGTCCGGCATTGTACTCGAACAAATTGCGCGTTGATATTGATAAATGAATTTATTGTTGCAAAGGGGACTTTCGCAGCAGATCTACTCGTACAAAATATGAAAATTTAGCATTTTTGCTTCAGGTGTTAATCATCAAAATGCATACAAAAATTGAATCATGGACGAAAAAATATTGAACTAGAAATGAAAGTGCAAAAAGGTCCTCATTTCCCAAGAAACGAGGGGGAAATGCGTAGGTGATGTAAATTTTTAAACTTTATAAAGAAAAGAAAAGCCAAAGGTATTTTGTTCACCTTTAATCACTTTCATTGCTTACGATGCACTAAATCTTCGGTAATCACCAAAACAGCGTATACGGCGAGGCTATCTGCATTATAGTGCATAGTTTATTCACTATATTTGGTTATTGAAAGCATACCAACTCAACAGAAAAGGTTAATCAGACGCACTGGATATTTTTGTTCTTTCTTGTATATCACCTATAATTAGTATTGATAAAATAATGTAATTGCTAAAGTTATTCCAATCGTTTGGAGAAATTTACTTCAAATTTGTGGGTTGCAACCTTTCTGACAAATGGGTCATTAATAATGATATTATTCAAAAATATATTTATTTGTTCAAATTTAATTTTTAGGTAGGAGTTTTCATTTATGCCAAATACCGATACAGTATATATATTGTTCAGTTTTGATCAACGTCACACTACATTAACCAATAAAACCCGTTATATTTGGTCGGGGTGGATCTACCTGTCTAATCAACTTATTTCGGAAGTTATGAGGATGAAACGCTTGACTTACAATAAACTTTGTTTTAATAAGATATAAAACGTTAATGACTATCCATTGCTAAAGGAAAACGAAAATAAACCAAAACAAAAATAAATATAGCAGCTATTTCGGAGAGGAAGTTTTGCGATCACAAAAAATTAGCTTTTGAATGTTTGAGGGTAATATTGCACAACAACGAAACTGAAGGGAACCTGCTAAATACAGTACATCAACCAATACATATTCGAAGCAAAGCATGAAAAAAAATTATCTCTATTGGACTGATATAATTTAGCAGTAACAGCAAGTCGCAAAAATCGCAAAAACTTAATGACTCTATCACGATAAACAAGCAGTTTGAAGAGACACCACTTTTGATTAAAGACAACTGTCCGCAAAAATTGCAAACTAAGACGAACAGCGAAAGTGCTTGAGCATGGAGTTTTAAGATTAAACTCACACCCATCAAAGCCACCGATTGATCAAAATTTCAACTCAACAACCTGTTATTTGCAAGTCAAAATTGAATTTAAAGCTTATAATGTTGATTAAAAAAAGAGTTTTAATTTTTACACTAACTAAGTAGCAAAATTAAGTGCTTAATTTGTATCCCACGTCTTATACATAATATTATGATTTTCTCTTATTTTCATCAAGTTTTTATTTTGAAAGCAAATTCTCCGCAGACTTTAATTACAGTTTGGCTTCAAATCAAAAAGTTGGTTTGTTTTAGTTTAGCGCACAATTCACACAACAGTAAAAAAATAAAGCAAAATATTACATACACAAAAAAGAATCTCAGTATAGGAACACAAACCTTTAACCAGACAACAAACTCTGGAAAAAGCAACAATTCACATACTATGCACGACAATCAAGTAATTTTTAAGACAATGCCAAATATTACATATTAATTTCAATACAAAAATATAACTGATGTGAACTATAACTGCAAAAACTACTAAAATCCTAAAACTATAAAATCCTATTGTAATTAATATTTACTGAAAACTGCAGTTGAGGCAAATTTCTTCTGAAATGGAAGTACAAAAATACGTTTTCTCAAGTTGTTTGAACTATCTGTAAACCGTAATTCTCGGAATTGGATTTACGCTGAATACCTTATGAATTTGCAGCATTAAAAGAGCAAATACATTGCTAAATACTAAGGCTTTTGAGTTCATGAGGGAATTTAAAACTAATTACATCTTATTGTTGAGTGCTTTAAAATTTGCTTTAATGAATAATAAAGACGGAAAAAGCAAAACAATAGAACTATTGCAAAACTTCAATTTGTAATCATTTCCGGATATTAGTTCAATTTTATTGAAGATTTTGACAACAAAATCCACTAAATTCGGAGAAGAAAAACAAAGAATTTTAACGGAAATCTCACCGCAGTGCCTTTTTTCTGTTGAACGCGGAGATCAGCTAATGATATATGGCTTTAAATACTTTATTAAGTTAACGAGAGGTCGAATTGGTTCTAATTCTTTCGACTTCCCTTTTGCTTTTCCTTTCAACTTTCTATAGAACCCTTTTCGTGTTAGCTCAAACTTAATTCAAAGCTATTTATCATTTTTCCATTTCCAATATTATTAATTTCTCCTAAGCTAGCTTATATTGGTTGCTTCCTCATGCTGCGTTGACTTGGCGGTAGAGTTCCACATTACTTCACAGGTCACAGAAAACCTCTGTGATCAACTTATCATAGAAATACACCTCTCGCCACCTGATTAGCCGAAAAATAAAATGCTATTTACACACTATACAGTGAGTAACTGAAACACTGCAAATTACATAAATTAGATATCAAAAAAATAAAAACTATACTAATCAATAAAAAGCCTGTTTGCGCGACGGGTTGTACTTATATTGTACACAATATTGCGTAAAAAAAATTTTTTTTTTGAAACAGCAAGAATTTTATACTTTTCACGGCTTTCTTTTTCCTCATGGAACTGTTTTCCCTTCACGTAAATGTCGAATCATCATAATACACTACAGAATGCTAAAGCAAATCATTTTACAAATTGCTATAAGCTGCAACAGATCAACAAACTTGTGCAATCTACAGATACTCTTCGCTTCTACTTCCCTCTTTCAATATTCATTTAAAAGACTACAGCAGTTGTTCGAACCCTAATTTTTTTTTTTTACTTTCTTTTTTTTACGTTAGGCAAATAGAGGAGTATTCTCACATTTAATTTCGTATTTCTCATGCTGCACTTATTTCTGAGTTTTGATTAACGTTTCTTTCAACATAGCTTGATTACTAGTTATTACTGTATATAAGTGATAAGCAGTTTATTACTTTGTGCCGACGATATAAGTGGTCTAAATAACAACTACAAAATAATACTAAGCTATTTATAAAACATAATATCAGGCTATAGCTTCTTCAGATTACCGCGGAATAAGAAGGCCTATGCCAAAGCAAACAAAGTAGATCAAAGTCAATGGAATTATTCCCGAAAATTCAAGTGTTTAGCTTTCTACTAAACAAACCTACTACAGCGCTCTGAATGAATTTTTTGTCTCTCTGAGCAACTCAAAGCAATCTTTCGCATCTTCGCCTGATCTGTAAAACACGAACTGTGGTCTGTACTATCTTTTTAGTTAGAGCTGGTATTTACTGTATGGTGTATATTGAATTCGTCGACATGACTTCGGTTTAACCATTGAATTTTTCAATCGCTTCTCGTCATGGTTACTCTCAGTCGAATACAGAATTTTTGTTTGATTTTAAGCGGACTATTTTAAAGTATAGCTCCTTGAAACCATTATTTGGGCGAAACACACGGTTAGGCTTGTTTTGGTGACCTGTAACTATTATACTGTGAGGAAGGCCTAAGAGAAGGGGTTCAGAGGTTACATCGTACCCGGGCCTGGCCGAAAGATCCTTAAAGTACAGTACATGCATCATATGTTCTGCAAAACTTCTCAATGAGATAGTGATACTCTTAGTTCTTTATTTTGGCTTTCACCTACATTCAGGCCAAAACCTAGCCAAATTACAGCGAAAACCTTTTTTATTATTACTATATTATTATTTTTTGGTCTTCACCTAATTTCAGGTTAAGAACTGGTTGGAATTCTGGCGAGACTTTTTTGTTTTTGGTCTTCACCTAATTTTCGGCGGAACCAGAGTCGGACCGGGCTTTTCGGGTCGGGTTCGCGCGTAAGATTGGCAAAATGTCGCGCTTGATATACGACTCGACTTGTACTTTCGCCTTTTAAATGCCATAAAAGCGTAATTCAAATAACTTTGCTACACTGAAAAACGACTTCGTTTAACAATCAATGCCATTATTATTACACCATTATTGTCCTTATTACGTCACAATTTATCAGCAATGAAAAGTTTTATTACAAGCAATAACTGCACATATTTTCGGGCCTGTTTTTGGCTTCAAGTCACTTTTCAGGTTTGGGCTTAATGTTTTCGTGTTCGAGCCAGTTCTTGTCGGTCCGTTTATACCTCTGGGCGGAACACAATCGTAATTATCAGTCTTTGTACCTTTTGAAAAAATTTTTCTCTGATGTCCTGACTGTGAGTCGATAAGAATTGTTATGATTTGATAGGATAAACTCTGCAAAAACATGGAAAGTCAATCTACTACGCTTCACTCTCCTCCTCCGTCAACAAAAAAAGAAAGTTATACAATACCGTGTATTATGTTTGATTTCAGAGTAATAGTAGTTATTAGTTTCTGTTCCTGAAATGTTATATCCCAATTTTATATCTCAAAAGTTTCTCAATTTTTTATTATCATCAAACAGAGTTGCGTAAAAATTGCAATTTAACGCCAACTGGATGGAGAAAAAAAATTATCTGAGAATTCTCCTGACAATTACTTATCTCTATCAGTTCTGTTATTATAGTTGCTTAAAGTGTTGAAAAAATACTCACCATGAAGAAACATCTTTAAAAAACTGTACAAAGACGACTTTTTCGGTCATGGCTGATTAAAATAATGTCATAGTAGCGCCGGCTTGCTTTATATTTATCTATTGTTCATCAGCCAGGCAAGAATGCGTCATTTTTCTCACATAAATTGCATAATCTTATAATTGCTGCTTACGGTATAGCAGAAAAAACAATAACTCAAGTCCTTTCGTCAGCACTTCTTCAATCTATCTGTCAACCGGCGCACAATGAAAGCTCTTTTAAGAGGCTGCTTTTTTCACAAATTTTTGTTTTGAAAATGTGACCATAGATTTATCGACTGCCATGGACACAACGACTTTATTATGTTTATGCAAGGAACCCAAGTGTCGCCGTAAGTAAAACAAAATTTTTCTGCATCGACATTCTTTGCATCCGAATTATGCTGAGATTTGGACTAATGCAAATGACTCATTTTTTGCTGTATCGTCTAATGGGCATGTCCATCACAAGCCGTTGTCTAGTACTGAGAAATAACAATACATCTTCTAGTTTACTTGAATCAGTAAATTTTCAAATTGGTCAGTTTTAAAAGAAGAAATTCCATTTGGATATACTTTTGGTTAATCAACGAATAAATTGAATTTCGTCAATAATTTCAGATGCGAATAGGTTTTGCGCGAAATCACAAATAGGACTATAGTTTATCCTATATTACTGAAAACAGTAATAGCTACAAAACGCCAATTTCTCATTGATTTTATAGCTCAGTTTTTAATTTGCTGTTCCTTGTATTTATCCATTAATTTGCATGAATTTTATGGAACTTGTTGAAAATCAATGCATTGTATTAGCATTGATAAAATAGTGTGGTTGGCTGCAGACGCTGTAGGAAACTTGCTCAACCCAATACATTTGTTCCACACACTCCACATTTTTATGCACAGACAAGAATGAAATAAACGGCTAGTGAAACTACGCCAGTGATATAAAATAGTCCAGGCCTAGTGCAAAAATACAGCCCTAGCAAATATTAGACAAAAGGTGCTCGTGCGGTTTGTTGTATATGGTTATTAGAAGAAAGAGCGCATAATTTACAAATCAATAAAATTAATTCGATTATTTCTTTTCATTTATTTAAATGACATCAACAAACGTAAAACCCCGACTTACCGAAAGCAATCAAGCTTGCTATTGTCATCATGGTATCACGTAACAACGAAATCTTTTATTGGTGTAATAGTCGATAGTTTGCACCTGCAGTTTAAAAATCTTCGATAAATAATAAATAAACTAAACATTTTCATTTACCTCAATATTTTTATGTGTAACATCTTTTGCATGTCAATGATTACGGACATAAAAAGCATTTCTTTTTTGAAAAAGCTATTTAGGAGCGTTATACCCGCCTGTACAAAACAGAACTATATCATGTATCAATATCATTCACCGAACTGTTTGTCCAATGGTGTAGGCAGAATTTTGTAAAGGGGGCCTTTTTTTCCAAAATTAATTTGAAGACAAAAAATGGTCTTCGCTTTCGAGCTATCCCAAATCCTGTTGAACTTGAGGGGAAAACAAAAAACAAAATCGCCGGTTCAGATTCCATCCGACGAGTCCGCATGTGTTGTTTGCCGGTCTGCTTCCAAAAGGGGGGGGAGGGGGCTTTGCTAATTATTGGTGGCAAATAACACGCAATAGAGTTTTCAAATGCCAAAGGAGAGCCCCACAGCACAATACCCCTCCCTGTTTATGTTATTGTTTCTAGTTTAAGTTTCAAGTTTACTGTAGCACTGCACCAGAGCACAGGTCATAAAATTACATTACCAGTATACTTAAAGTAGGGATGTGGAAGCGGAGATTTATGAATCGCTTCCGCTTCCACCCTTGGCGCTTCCGCTTCCACCACTTGATGAGTTTTTTTTTGCTTAAACTTTTTTGATCTTAAAATTTTTTGGCAAGACTTTTTCAGTTAAGTCAAAATAAAACAGCTTTGTTATCATCAACTTAAAAACATCATATAGAACCAGTTTATATAAATTGCAATTAGTGGTTTGTCATCGCAAGGATCTGCGCATGGGTGTAGTCAGGAATTCAGATTTGGAGCGGTCCTAAAGCGAAAAGTGCAATTAATCACACGCAGGCGCGTAGCCAGAAATTCGCAATGGGGGGCTGTTTTGGGGGTGTGGGGGCGAAGCCCCCAGCCGCCGGAGGCACGGGGGTCTGGAGGCGGAGCCCCCAGCTCTCGAAAATTTTGCATTTTTTTGCAAAAATAACTTTATTTTAGGGCTATTTTGACAAAAAAATAATGCTTTTAAAATGTGGCGTAGAAATTGGCAGGGCAAACATGAATAAACTGGTTGCATAAATGTGCTATTTGGGAGGTGGCTAATGGTAAAATTTTAGTTCTCTTATCTAGATGCTGGTAAATTATAAAATCAAATATTTCAATAAAGCTAACACGGAGTAATTATTTCGTATACAGTTTATAGCGAAAAATAATTGGGGTGGGGCTAATGAAAAGAAATTTGAGAGAAATTGGTAATTAACAATACTGAATAGCCCCCCTCCCTTTTCCTTAGTTTATAGTATATTTGTTGATGACACCTATGTTTAGCATTTTTACACTTGCGATTAAATTTGTTTGCTTATTTTTGACGATTTTTCAAAGTTTTTATTTATTTGTTAGTTTTATTCTCAACAAATTAACCCCCCTTCTAAATATATGTTTCAAAAGATGTTTCAAATCACTATTTAGTCCACTCTAGTACATTTAACGGTCTTGAAAGTGCAAAAACGTAGTGTTTTCTCATTCTGCAATATGGTCGGCATGCCAGGCTGTAGCCCCCTCCCTGGCTACGCTACTGATCGCATGATCGTTATGTTTCATTTGATGCGAATTTCTTTGAAAGTTCACCCTGAAGTTTAAAATATCGAGCGATTATTTGGAGTCTGTGGACGGATTTTCAAGCGCTCAGGATAATAATTAACTCATTTCAAATGCAACTGCGCTGTTAAGCGCAAATTTTTCTTGGCTTTAATTACGTAGCCCTGGGCGCGAAGCTTCCACATTTGTAAAATTTTGTTGTTTTTTTAATAACTTATTAGTGCATGTGTTTGGCTCCAAAATTTTGCTAGCAACGTGTATTTTTAAGACAGCAAAATTAAAAACATTGCAAGAATTATGCAGTTATACACAGTATTATATTAGAATAAATCTTGTCGCAAAAAATTCTTAGCAATAATTAAGAGCAGCATTACAACATTCTGTTTAAAAGTCACACAATATTAAACTTTGTTTTGAGAGCTCACCTCTGTTTGCTTTTCAAGAACATATTATCGCAGAGAAAGAAACTAAAATGCTGGAACGGGAAAGTTTGTTTATGTTGGTGAATGCTGTATTATACTAGTAATGGCCCCAGATTTTGCTTATACAGGTATGGCCCCGAAAAATACGCAAAGCCCCATTTAAAACTATTTTTGAGAAAATCTTTAAATTTTAGGAATAATAAAGAAGAGAATTTTTGAACCCTTATAATTTTAAGAATGAGTTGGTTATCTACGTGGTTCATCTTTGAGTAAATAGGGTGCGGGCTGCCCGGATTTAAGAGAACCAAAAGCCTTTAAAAATGTTTCTTGCAAATAATGATTGATTAAACATTCACTTTTCGTTGTACTGTATATTTAAAAAAAAATTAGACCACATTTAAGTTTTGACGTTCGATATGAATGGCCAAAGTGGAAGCTATACCCTTTTACCGCTCCCACAAAAATTTGCCCCTTCCACCGCTTCCGCTTCCACATCCCTGATTTAAACTGAATAAAAAACAACAAGATAATAATTACAGTATTAACGAGAGCAGCGACAGAGAAGCTGCGTAGAGACCGAGAGGTCTTCGAGTCAGCAGCCATCTCTATTCATCTTGAAAATATTGCGTTTTTCCATTTCTACTGTAAACTGTGACAAATTAGTTCCTCTAATTACTCCAAACAATAAGAAAAAATAAAGCGTTTCGTTGCATATACTGTAAAAACTAGTTGCTTTTTCTTTGTTGGTTTTGGTTGATTCCTTGGCATCAAACGACAAGACTGACTAACACGCAGAAAGCATCGCTTGACGAAATAAATCCCACTTATTTGGACAAGAGCTAAATAAACATTTTATTCTATTTGTGCAGTCTCTAATATCTCGAAAAGTTTTTGTTTGCAAACAGCATTTGTCTAGATGCATAAGGCATTAAAACTCAACTGAGTAAAGTGAGATACTGGTAGTCAACAAAATAAAGCAGTTTGACCCCTTAAACTATCGTGTTTTTATGCATTTATCAATTTTATCATTCCTAAAAGCTTATATTCCTAAAACCTATCGATTTATTGAGTAATTCGTTGCGCTTCACACTTTGTTTTTCGCAGTGTACCATTTTAAATTCTTATTTTGAGTTCTTATACCATTTATACGTTCTTAAGTTCCATCAAGTACTATTTTCAAATTACAGTAGATCATCGTGACAGGGAGATTTCTTGGCCCCAACGAGAAATAAGGCTTACGTTTTTTCCAAAAAGAAACAACGCAATTTACCTATTCAAGAATCGAACGGGTGCTCAGCAAGTTTTTCAATCATCAAACTGACGCTTTGTTAAGCCGCCACTGAGTCATACTTCCACAGTACAATGTTTGGAATGCACTTGTTAACTTGAAATTCGCTTAATACGCTTGGGAAAATTTGATTAATTAATGGTACGTGCTAGCTGGCCGATCGCAACAGTTATGGTAATCGTGCGAGATTTTGATCTTTTCGATGTTCAAAGGATTTACTAAAGAAGCTTAAAATTCCAAGTGTTTTGTTTTATATAGAACAAAAATAATGATCTGCGCTTAGCGATGAACCTGTAAATAACATTACAGCAAATGCGATCGTTTTGGTAGTTTAAGGCTCTCTAATTTGTCAAAATGCCAAATCCAAGTGAAAATTAACCATTGAAATTTCGTAGTAAGTAGATTACTTTAAACAGTGGTCAGCTATAACCAACGAAAAGCACGTTTAATATTACTAGGGTATTAGTTACTGATGTATATTCGTATTTTTGCACTTTTTTTCGATCTAACCATATTGCCTTAAGGTTTTGACTTTTTTTTTATAGCATGTGGTGAACATTCTTGAAGGCTTTTTTAAAATCTCGATAGGTCATTATATTTTTGAAGTAGTATCATTTAACTGCTTTCGATAATTAGTTGTAAAATTACTACATTATACTGCTGGTAAGTTAAGGCTGTATATCGTAATTGTATGCACACAAACCAGAGGCTACGAAACCCACCACGTAAATTCTGTCGCTAAATGTTGGACAGATACAAAAAAAAAAGCTTGTAAAACAAAAATCTTCGATGAGAGCTAAGCCATAAACTTGAAAAAAATTTTAAGTATCACCATTTAAGCAAGCCGATTTTAAAGCTTCATTATTTTTGAATCAACTGGGTTTTTAGCGCAATATCTAATATTTCTTCAGCTCCAAATAGACACTTCCATAGCTAATGAACTACTTGTGACCTGCGAGGGTAGACTTGGTCGAGTGGATAAAGCGTCTGCTACTGAAACGGTAGAACCGGGTTCGATTCTCAGCCTGGTCAAATTAAATGTATTCAAAGCTTCCTGCTTGAAGTTTAATATTAAAAGCACAGTGTAAGTCTCATATTAAAAGCACAGTTAATATTAAAAGCACACCGTGTGTGGTAAGCAGGTGCATGAGGGGCAGCTTGACTTGAAGACCGAAAGGTTTAACCGCCCTGTGGTGCGTGTGCATAGTAACTACAGACACCGTTATGAATTTGCATTCGCTCAGTGCTCCGAGGTTGTTTGTAATTGTGTTGGAATATGGTGTGACCCTTGAATGAAAATTTGAACCACGATTATTGACTGTCTGCCATGAGTCAGGAAGACTACATTAGCCGAGATTAATCTAAAGCTGTGCAGTGACATCCTTTTCCGTTCATACTATCGCTACTTTCCTGAAATATCCGCATATGGTTTGCCGAGATTAATCGGTTTTAATAAGCGTAATGATACAGCAATGAATTAGGTTAAACTAAAGCATAAAGCCTAGAGCTTATAAAGGTGAAGACATTTTGACCAGAAATTCAGAGATGATGTTTTTGGGAGAAAAGCAATCTAAAATGACTTAACTTGTGCGTTGTCTTTCCGTTTTCTAAAGTGCTCAATGGACAAGTTAACAATACAGAAAGTTCAGTTAGAAATTTAAAAACCCCACTACAGGCTGTTTCATCTTATTGGGTTGGTGGTGGTGGTGGTACTACCCGACCCCTTCCGAGGGATGGGGGCGCGGAGGAACTCCGCGGAGACCCAACAGTCGGGCCACACCCCAAGGTCTGGACCATAGATCGAGAATAGTCTTATTGGGTTCGTCAAGCGGGATGGAGCCTTATTCAAATAAAAGTGGGGTTTTCAAAGTTTTAATTTTTAACTGAACATCCTGTAACCTTAACATGACCTAGCTTGAATTTTTGAAAATGAACGTTTTGGTCGTGAATTTTGATAAATAAAAATCAAATCGGTGGGTGTAGAGAAAGTGTAGAGACCAAATGTGAAACTTGTAATTGTTACTAGCCTCTTAATTACCGCATCTTGAAATAAAATGCCGGGAATAACATTGTAGGATTTTGTGCGGTATATTACAATGCCTAATACTGCTTTAGAATTAAGGACTGCAAGTAGACAACAAAGAACAAAAAGGCTTAGGTTTGTTTCCTTCATAATTTATACACCCGATGCCAAAATACGAAATAATCTTTGTTTGCTTAATAACTTGGATATGGTTCACCAATGGCTGCTTATTCGACCATATAGATGAAGAATCCGAGTTTTCGGACGATATGCTTGAAAACATACATTTAGTGAGTATCTAAAAAAGATGCCGTTTAGCAGCATCCAGAATAAATTTTTCTAGAATAAGTTAAATAATCAAATGATTGAGTTGCTCTCAATTTGTTGATGAAACGCCGTATAGTATTTGTTTGCATGACTTGTTATGATCATGAGCAAACCGAGCATGTTAGATTCACTGTTATTGTTGCATATTTATCCTTCTAGCACAGGACAGCGTCAGACGTACGCAAACCGGTTGATGATCCGCACACTTTTCTTTGCAATAAGTACTTACTACATGCTTGGATGAATTCTCACTCGCTTAGGAGTTTCTAATGGTCCAAGGTTTCCATGGAATACTTCAAATTCTTCTCCACTGAATTATCGCATGTTCGAAGCCCGCAAACAAAGATAATCATCGTAAAATGCTTCCCCAAAGGCGTAGCAACGTGACTAGGGTGAGGTTGAACACCGATCAAGCGACTGGGGTTGTAGCAGATCCTTACTATCTTGAACATGCAGCAGATAGACCGTAATGTATCGCAAAGCGTAACTTACAGTATACTGCAGCAAAGGTTTTATAATGTTGTATGGTAGTACGATATAATTGTTGGTTTCTTAAACGTTTTCGTTAGAACTTCCGTTAGTGATCTGTGCGATAACAAACAAATGTCGATCACGTACACTGCAATGTGCTTTTCCTTGGTCATAATGCCGTGGCAATTTTGTGTAGTGATTTTGTTTAACCGATGATAGAATTTCATGACCCTTGAGCGTGTTTCTGAAAAAAAGACGACAAAAAATATAATGGTATGCCCTTAGGTTAAGTAGATCTATCAACAAATTACTGAAATCTTTGTCGCAAAAATCCTTGAGACTTAAAACATTTTTTTCTTGTTTATTCGTTGAATTTTGCAGAGAAGCGAAATCGACTCTGCTCCAGATTGGAGTTTGTCCGATATCAACGAAGATTCTAATAGTTATTCTTCACAAGATTACAATGGCAATTTTAAAACTTTGTTACGTGACTGGCTGCAAGAGTTATTGCTGGATGAAGAAAATCATGACGAAGATGCAGAAGATGAAACTCCCAGAACATTTGAATCAATTTTAGATTCTGCAGCAAGTGAAATACCTGAAAACCACCGAAAATCAAACTTACAACAAAACTTCAATTTTCTTTCTTATCTCAACATGTTGGCTGAATTAGACAAAAGAAAAATTACTGAAAATATGCCTTCAGGTAATGGGTCTTCTAGTTTTATTTCTCTATCAAAGCAGTTGTGGTTAAAAATATGTATTGGTGGCATCTTGTTTATTAGTGTAGTTGACAAAACATTCATTTGTCTGTGTGTAATAGCGCGTTCGGTTTTGGAGCGGGAGATCTGAGGTTCAAATCTCGGACCGGTCAAATCGGACGCAGTGTTGCTAACGGCTCGCCACCGCTGCGACATTTCTTCGACTGGAGCTGTGTTGCCCGCAGGCGCAGTGCCGCGAAGATGGGCTCCGCAAACTCGTTTCACGCTTCTGCGTAATACAGCGAGTACAATATGATGAAAAAATAATGAAAGATTTGTCTGTGTGTTTACTTCTCTCTTTTCTACAGGTAATGTAGCATTGCAAAAAAGTAACTTTTTTCTCTATTTCCTTCTGCTCTTGCAAAAAACTCTAGTTTTAACACTCAAGTAAACCTATGCGTGCTGTTAACTAGCAGAAAAAACATAGCAAAAGCAGGCGCGTAGCCAGGATTTGGGAAAGGGGGGGGCTTTTTTGAAAGAGTGAGAAAAGTGCAAACGGCTTGTCCGAAACTTGAATCAGTTTCACACGGTTTGTCCGAAACTTGAGACGAAATTTCTCGGAAAGCTCGGAATTTCAAACGTTTTTTCAGCCAAAAAACAGGTGGTCTCCAAAAAAAATAAAAAAATAAAAGGTCTTCACCGAAATTGAGACCGATTTTTCGGTCAAAATCCAAAATTCAAACGCCTTTTCACACCGCGTCACAACATCTACTTCACGACTTCGGCACCCAATTTCCTTTGGGGGGGCTGTTTTCAATTTTCCACCAAAAATTGGCCTAAAAAGCAACAAAAACGTGCGATTTTGCATACTTCACAAGCCAATGGGGGGCTCGAGCCCCCCCGCCCCCCCTGGCTACGCTACTGAGCAAAAGCATGGGCGCCGGCAAGGGGGGGGGCAAGGGGGCCATGGCCTCCTGGATTTTCACACACTCTCTCTAAAACTTCCCAAATTTCAAAAATTATTTTGTTTTTAGTAGTTAATACTGGCGTTATTTGTTTTGCCCCTTCCCGTGAAAAATTTTGTGCCGACGATCTTGAGCAAACGAAACAAAACAGATAAACAAAATTCGAAAAGTGAACAAAAACTTACAAACTAAAAACTCTTTGCATCTTATTCTATTAAAAGCCATCACATTTTAGCATGTTTATCAACGACCATATGCGACATTTAAATGTCTACGATGTTGTCGTCGTTTTTTTGTTTTTTTTGTTTTAAGATTTGTTACGTTTTCTATAAAGGATCCTTTCGTTGTGCGGCTTATCCGTCTCCTACCAGCCAGTTTTCCAGTACCGTTTGCCGAAGCGTGAATACAGAACTTGGTCCAATAGAGTGGTGCCGAACTGAATGCAAAACTGGTTACAGGTGAAAATCAAATTTTTGCTGCGCAGTAGATTCGTTCAAATCAAGATGTTGTATGGTTTGTTTACGATTTCGTCGCACTTAAACTTTTTTGAAGTACAGTGGCACAAATACTGTAAAATCACTGATGTAGTAAGGTTCTGTTATGCATACAGTAACTGCTAGTCTGCTACTGCCGTATTTTATCATTGATGTGGTAAAGCGATTAGTAACAAAATTTAGCTTGAACAATCATCATTTCTAGGATCATTTGTTTACTGTAAAATGATTGGCACTGTCCTTCTTTAAAATTATTTTATAAAAAGATTGAAGCAAGAATTTCCCCAATATGAACTGTGTGGCAAAGCAACAAGATACAGATGGAGTTTTAGTTTAAAAGGATATCGAAATCCTCCTGAAAAGTGTGAAAGAGGTAAGCTCTCTCATTGTGATAGGCATAATTATGAAAATATGAATGAATTCGAACTTCCATTTTTTTAGGATCACCTCGAAAACAATCGAGACCTTGCGAGAAACCGGAGTGCTTTGCAACAGGTAAACGGTGATTTTTAGGTTATTTTTTGGGGTTATTGAGATGTTGCTTGGCTTAGATATTTATCGGTCATATTTCTAATATTTAAAGAAAATGTAGGAATTAACTTGTTAACGCCAGAAAAAGTGGTCATGATTTTGGGTCCTAAATGGACGAGAGGATTTGGATCTAATTTTTTGGTATTTGAACACTTTGCCCTGCCATTCGATCATAACTTCTGTGCAGAAACTACAGACATTTATTTAGGAGCACTAACAAACCATGCATAAATGTCAAGTGAAGATTTGATGTAAGAAATTAAGTAATTTTTTTGCTACTCTTTTGAATTATTACCTTTAGCTTTCAGGCAAAAAACTTCATTGATTAATACAAAAATTATGTACTTCAATAAGCAAAATTTGAATATTTTTCAGCTGCTTACTATATGAACAAAATTGATTACTCTGTAAGTCCTTGTGACAATTTCTTCGACTTTGCTTGCGGGAGGTGGAACAAAGAGAGCAGGGTACCGTTGTCCAAAAGTTACTATATTACCTATTCTGTTATAAGAGACAGGGTTGACAAGGAGGTTGCGGGTGAGATTGGTTTTTGCTGTAACATTTGTGTCGAAATTTTGTTAAGACGATAAGGACTGATGAAATACAGTCAACTCTTAAGCATTCGTCCAAAATAAAAGTGCCACTGTCGCTACCTCGTAATACGGAAGGACGCATACGAATTGATTTGAACTTCGACGAGTTCTAAATTAGACCAAATGTTTGTTTTTAAAGTTTAACAGGCTCTACGTTTTTTTTGTTGTTTTTTTACTGTTTTTGTTTTTACTGTAGGTTTGCTGGAGCAACCGACTAAGTCAAACGAGTCGATTGCAGTTGTCAAGGCAAAGACTTTCTATCAATCATGTGTGAATATGAGTAAGTCGTTTAGGCCAGTTAAAGAGAGTTGCCAAAACAAAACTGGAGAAATTTATTTTAACTATAAAATTTTAGAAAAATACGCTATTATAGCAGACCTCCTCTGGGAAGCATTTCTTCAAAACGTCGAGTCTGTGACGCAGTGGTGAAGTCGTGTATCTAAAAATCTTGCGCTCGAGGTCAATTTGTTATTTTTTTTTTTTTTTACAAAATCTTGCATTTGAGCTAAGTGTTCCCGACAGCATTGCCAGCATGAGCGAGGCAAATCGATGTGCTGATAAAAAAAGCATGCTCTTGAAAATTTGATTCCTAGAATTGTCAGCTCTTTTCCCGAATTTCGAGAGTTCGTTCTCAGTTATTAAAGGCGGTGAATCATTCAGCCAATTTCGGTGGTTACTACAGTAGGATGTAAACTTTCGACCCATTTATCTTTCTTCCTGACACTATCTATGACTTTCAGAACGAATAAATCAGTTGGATGATGAGCCTCTCCTCAAATTGCTTGCTGGCAATTTGGCGTGGCCAATTCTTCAAGCTAAATGGCAACCGACCACGTTCAATTTCGAAAGCACTGTTGCCACTTTGAGAGGAAAACTAAACAATAGAATCATAATGGATGTTAAAGTTGGTGTCCATGAAGAAAAGCACATTTTGGAGGTGCATTATCTGTTTTGTTTTTTTTTGTTTTTGTTATCAGGTTTGTTTTTGCTGTTTTTTTTTAGCGTTTTGTCGAAGACGTAAGTTACGGTGTACCAACAAAATTTGCTCAAAGCAGTTTCTTGTGGGGCAAAGTAAACTTGAATAAATTTATACCAACAAAAAGAACAAATTAAATGTCAGAGCATCAAAATTATTATCTTGTCGACAAAATGAACGGTATCATTTCCAGTTTCATTTGAAAATATTTGAAGGCCTTCATAAACTTGTTCTGAAAAATTTGGTGCAGCATTTTGCTGATTTTTTGATCAGCATAATCATTATGCTCAGCATTTTAGTCAGAAAATTTTGCAAAATCCATACCGACAAAAACCAATTCAGCAATTTTGTAGCTACAGGTTTTACAAAAACTTCTTCGATTTGTTGGCATTGTAAATGTTGTTAACCTTGGATAAATTTAACCCTTTTACACGGGCTATTAAATCAACGAATTTTACACGGTTCATACGGCATATATTTAACTCCTAACTCGAAGTCATGGGAACAACCAATTTGCTATATAGGCTGGTGCAGAGACGTTGCTAAGAATGGTGACACCCGGGGCGGGATTTCGTGGTGTCACCCTTTATGATGTGACACCCTTAATGAAAATTATGTCTAAAAGTAGGTGAAGCGAAAAAAAAAATCTTCGCCGAAAATTGAGTGGGTTTTCGGTTCAAAGGTGAAGACCAAAAAAAAAGGTCTTCGCCGGAAAATGAGTACGTTTTCGATCCAAATATAAAAGATGGGGACCAAATAAAGTAACCAAATGGTGTCAACCCAAAATGGTGACACCCGGAGCGGGCCGCCCACCTAGCGACGCCGCTGGGTTGGTGTTTGTCAAATTTTTTTAGAAAAACCAAGTTTTATTTGATGACGGCATCATAGTGACGTCAAAGCCATTATTTTCAGAAAAACTGTTTTTTCTGAGATTTATCACAAAAATGAAAAAGAGAGGGCATTTTTGTCCCCAACCCGTTAAAAATAAAGTTAAGACTCTTTTCACTGAAGCTTTTCTTTTTACAGATATCTAAAGGAGAAATGCCTCTTTCTTTAGCTTCTTATTTGGATAAAAGACTAGAATCGGTGGGTTTTCAAATTTTCTTCGGATTGATTATTTTAGACATGCAGTACAAGATCGCTTTTGTTTTTGAACCTTTTACTGATGATATAAGTTTTGCATTTTTGAAGCAGAACACTTTTTTTCTGTTTAATCATCTTCGTGCTTCTGGCCTAAACATCACAATCAAACATCGCAATTGAATTTTTTTTTTCTCTGTAATTATAGCTCTTTATGAGATTTTTGTTTGATCAGAATGAAGAATTGCAGTAGCGTAAAATTATAATTTTCTACAAATGCAATATGTATCTGCTATGTATAACAATAGGTAGTGACTATTTCACCGAAAATTTTCAAGTTAAAGAGAATAAAACGAAAATGAGAAATATTCATCTGCACTTTTTTCATTTGCTTTTTAAGGGTTAAGATTAGGGTTTAGGTTAGGGTTTGGGTTAGGGTTCGGTTTGGAAATAGTTTTAGAGTAAGCATTTGAGTTTGGGTTAGATTTGAGTCAGAATTAATAAAAAAGTAGATAAAAATTTCCGGTGAAATAAAGACTCCCATAACAACAAGAAAAAGAGAATTTAAAATAAAGAAGCAAAGACAAACGCGTCGTAATCTCTGTCCGAAATGTTACGTTAGGCTTATGGAACAAGAACACGCAAAATATAGTAATTGAGTGTTTTGTACTAAGTGTCATTTCGTGCTTAATCATACCCTTAGGGGTTGTGGTTTCTTATTTGAATGCGCTTAAAGTATCTGTCTAAAATAGAATTGATTTGAATTAAACATATCCTATGATGAATTGCAATAATTTTTTATTATTTCACGACTTGTGTTTGTTTTATGAAAGAAACTGGACGCGTATTATTTACTGATTTATGATGTTGCTGTGATGTTGGGTGCCGACCCAAATCAAGCTCTGTGGGATGTCGGTGAGATGAGGAAATTCGAACTTAAACTTGCAAAGCACAAGAAACTTGGCTTCAACATAGCAATCCCAATGACAGTGACGAAATTACAGCAGCGAGTTCCAAAAGTGAGAATTTTACTTGCGATAACAGATTTATTGACGATTCTTTAAGAAAATGTATATAAAGAACCCACAGCATGTTTAGAAATGGTCTAAAAACATTACTTTCTCGAAGTCATTTTAACTCAATCAGGAAGTGAGAATTATGTCAAGTGCATAATGTACTCTAAAAGTCAAAGGAGCGGTAAAAACTTGTTACCGATAGATTTTAGAAAGAAGCTGTTGTTTGAAACAAAATGTTTGGAAAGGAAATTATGTTCACTGTATACCCATGAAGAAAGACCCATAACAATCTTATCAGGGCAAAACCTCAGTCAAAATTACTAGGTCATACCTTAAATAACAGTAAAAAAGAGGTTTAAACTATAGTATATCAATGTACAAAAAAAGCTACAGTGTTCCAATCTTTGAAGAATTATGTGAGAATAATAATACCGGTAAATCATCTCATTTTTACAGATCGACTGGTTAAAGATGTTGCAACAAACGATCCAAACTTATCCAGTCAAATCCTCCACTCCAATCATCGTATGGAGCGAAAGTTATTTGATGTTGTTTGAAAACCTTCTCAAATCAACTGATACAAGGTGATACACTATCTACAATTATGATTCGCGTCGTGATTTTTGAGAAATCAGTGAGCATAGTCAAGACTGTCGTATAAGTTGCTGTCATGCTGAATATGATACTAAATTTTTGTATAATTTATTATCAATTGCAGCTAAATTACTTTTTACTTTACAGTAGGTAACAGCCAGTTTTGTGGCCACTTTAGTAATTATTGCTGAAGGACATGCATGATTGTAATAACGTGGTCACCAATTCACAAGTCGATGTTTTGGGTAGAAGAGTGGGATGAAATCACCTAATAAAGCAATTAGAACTGCTTTTCAAACGTAGTGAAATTTATTTTCAACAGTCATTTACAGACAACAAAATTTAAAAACAGCTCTATTTAAATAAAATACAGACAATTTTATTCAACATATCCTAAATTTCGTGATCTAGGAATGGTTGTTAATTGCTGTTCTGAGAAATTAAGGAGCACTCTCCGAACCGACCAACGCTGCGTTGAAATTTATTTTTATATTCATTATTTTAGAGTTATTCAAAACTATTTGGTATGGACTGCAGTCAAACCCCGATTAAAAAACCTCAGCGAACGTTTTTTGAATCGTTTGTTGCAATACGAGAAGTCGATAACTGGAGTTTCATCGTTAACTTCCAGAAGATTCAAATGCTCAAGAGAAATCATGTTTGGGATGAAAGCTGCCACAAGCAAGATGTTCATTGACAAGTTTTTTAAAAAACAAAGAAAACAAGCGGTAACTTACAGAGTTACGGTATAATTAATTAGCTCATGCAGAGTAAAATTATAAGTCTGGCCGAATTTTTGAAGTCCGATTCTGGTTCGGGCTGGAGATTGACAAAATGTCGGGCTTTCGGGCTTGATATGCGTGCATCCCTTGTATTTTTCAACTTTGCAACACTGAATGACGATTTGGTTTAAGCATCAGTACATTTATTTTTACACAACCATTCTTTTTGCGCCACACTTTATCAGCAGTAAGTACTTTTATTTTAACAGCTGACGAGCATTAAACATACACGTTTTTTAGACCTAACAGCTTTCAGAATTTTCCAGGCCTGATTTTGGCTTCAAATCACTTTTCGGGCTCGGGCCGAGTTGGAGTCTTTATTAGTCGGTCTGTTTTCAACTCTGAATTAACTAAAACGCCTCCTATATGTTGCAAACATTAAACGTCGACCCAAGACTAAGCCTTTTATATATACTTTTTATTCTTGGCTTTCTACATTTTAAATTTTTTTGGCGAAAAACTTAAACCTAAAAAGAATCAGTACGCGACGTGTGAAAAAAATCAGGAACCCCATTGAATGAAAGTTAAAATTCTCGAAAAAATGAGAAAACTATCAAACAAAAAATTTTTTTTATTCGACGTTTGTCTGTACTTTCATCTGAAACGAAACTTTCGCGAGCTGGTAATGCATTGATATATTTTATAGAACCCAGCATTTGGAATTTAGGAGCCTGCTCATAGGTCCACTTCTACCAGAGGAACCTCAATTGTTTAATAAGAGTCTTCTAATGATTTGACAGGCCGAAGAAATGTTCAACTTCATCCGCAAAGGTTTCATTGAGCTTTTGGACACAGAAGTGGATTGGATGGATGGGAAGACGAAGATGTATGCCAAGGAGAAAGCGGAAGCTATAGTACCACGAATTGGTTACAATCCTCATTTGTATCAAAATGCAACTTATCTCAAGGAAAGTGTGAAGAAGGTTAGACATTCTAAATTAGACCTGCTGACTGCTGGTTAAAAAATGGTTCTCCCAAGTTGTGTTAAAACTTTAGCCACAAAAGTTTTTTTTTTTTTGTAAATAATAATGAATTGTAGATTTGTAGTTTTAGAAACTCAATTAAATGTTAAAGGAGGAAATTTCTTTGTAGTTACATAATGATTCCTCAATTTATTTATGAACTCAAAAGGAAATTACTTGGCAAAAGATCCGTCAAATAACAAATTCAAATTCGACAATATTCTTTTGTTGCATGCCCAAACACCTAAGATCAAAGTGTCGCCTAAAATCAGCTCTTTAGTAAAGCTAGCTAGGCTGAAACAATGTCTAACAGTTCTAATTGCTAAATAGAAGCAATAGCTGGAGAGCCGAGCCCAAATTTTTTAATGAACTCAGAAAGTTGTGCAACAAAACGCGTTCAATCTAATCTATATTAAAAAGATTGCAAAGTTGAACCAATTTAGTGCTGCTACTTTGTATTTCAACAGCTTGTGATAAAAGAAGACGACTATTTTGGGAATTATGTCAGGCTTTTGGAAAAATCAGCACAGGATTACTTTGCAAAACTGAACATCCCTCAGGGTCCATTGCAATATGAATTCAACGTACGAGCTACCATGGTGAACGCCTTTTACAACACACAATTCAACACCATGGGTAAGTTTATGCTGCTGTTGATGATTCAATGGATGATTTCGAAACGTTTGCTTTAATTTTTTTTTCTTTTTCCAGTTTTACCAGGAGGGGAGCTGCAGTATCCGTTTTACTGGGGAGCCAATTATCCAAGGTAAAGAACCTGTATTTTGCAAAATGATCTGATTTTGCCATGCCTAATAGGATTTACGTTGCTTGTATTTTATTTGCAAATCTGCTTGATGCTTTTTTAACCAAATCAAGACAATTTCAGCTCATACTTTTTTTACGCACACAGTCGCACTTGCGGGATTTGCATCTGTAGAAAGGATCAAACTTCAAGCTTGATTGCAAAAGTCCAATTTTACGCTGCCGCGCTGCTGTTTCGTGAACGTGCTTAGAAACCAAATCGGTGCTGCCACCTTGCGTTTAACACTTTTTCACATTTTTAAAAATAAATTAAAGGTTATTTATGAATATTTACAATTGTTTCTAAATTGTATAACCAAATCCTTCGTTTGGTTTTTCGTTTAGTTTTAGAGCTAGATGCATGCTGTTGTGGCTGAGTAGATTTTTCCGTTAGGTGAACAGGTGCGTTCCAATTTCTTAAAGCGCTTGGGCCCAATTATTTCCATTAAAATAAAAAATTCTGGGAATGTTGCAAACTGGCGTGGGTGCAGTCTCCAACTCTCCATATGAAAAAAGTTTGGAAATTAAATTAAAGCCTTGTTAGATTGGCAAGCGCTATCATAACATGTGAATATTCTTGATTGATTCATGCAATTTCAAAGTGAGCATGCTGTGGTACCGCATTTTCATTTCATACAGTGAAAAATATTATACAACAGCGTTGTGTTTCAGAGTTTTGAATTTCGGGGCTATTGGCACAATTTTGGGCCATGAACTTACCCATGGATTTGACATAGTTGGAAGGATGTTTGATCTTCACGGAAAGATAAAAAATTGGTGGTCTCCATCTTCCCTAGAGCAGTTTCAAAAAAGGGTGGAATGCCTGAAAGAACAATATTCAAAATTTTATTGGGAAACTGCTGGTGCATTTGTGAGTACTGTTTTCAATCTTACGCAAATTTCAAGAAAAAGAGAAAAATTTTTTTCGTGTTTTGCAGCATAAAATGCTTTGAAGCCCACAAATTTTGCTCAAAGTTTTAAAATGTGTTTCTATCGTTAATATGTATTATGCGTAATAATTGATTATTTTTAAAACTGTTTTTGTTTTAGCTCGACGGAAAAAAAACTCTAGCCGAAAATATTGCTGACAACGGAGGAATTAGAGAAGCTTACGCGGTAATGGATTTTGCATAAATAATTTCCAACAGTTAGCATTGTTGGAAACAGATTGAAATGTGTGGTTTTGATTAGACAACCTTACAAAGTGGATATTATTCGCAATTTACGTACACTTATAAAGAAGTATAAGACAAAACCGCAGCTCTCAAAAACACTGCAGAATTCGTATACCTTTGCCCTTGATGTTGTAGTTTCAAAACCTTTAAAAAAGCTTGTGTTTTTATCTTTGTAAAGTAGTTATGGACAGCCAAAACAGACTATAGGCAAGTGTGATATTCTAAAATAAGCAGGCAAAATGTTTCACTTCAGCCAAAAGAAGCTTCCCAGCAACCGATTTTGAAATTTACAGCTCTCCAATGAAAGCATCTGTAGGCCTACTCGCTAACAAAATTTTTTGTCTTAATACTACTTTTCGACAAAAATACAGTATAGTTTTATTTTAGGGATATCACCTTTGGCTGAAATCTCGAAATCTCACAAACGAACAAATTGAACCTGCGACTGGATTTACAAACGAGCAAATGTTTTTTGTTGCATTTGCAAATGTAAGTATCTAAATATCTTTTGTGTGCTTGATCCAGTTTCATTTAACCAATGCTTATAAAAATTGGTATTCACAGCTTTCCTGCTTGACGTTCTGCAATTAAAGGGACAGTGTGAAGCCTCCGTCGTGTGTGGTAGTCAGGTGGGCAGGTGGCAGCTTGACTCGAAGACCGAAAGTTCCCTTCACTGTCGCCTAGACAAGGCAACTTGGTGTTGATGAATAAAATATAATCACAATAAAACTATAATTTTTTTTTGCTTAGATTTTAGTTCAACCGGCTAGTTTGGTCGAGCGGTAACGTGTTCGCCTCTGGAGCGGGAGGTTCTAGGATCAAATCTCGGACTGGTCAAATGGGACACTGTGTTGCCAACGGCTCGCCACTGCTGCAACATTTCTTCGAAAGGAGCTGTGTTGCCCGGACGCAACGACGCGGGTATGGGCCCTGCAAACTTGTTACACGCTTCGGCGTAATACAACGAGTGTAATAAAGATTTGATTTGATTAATTTCGATTTTAGCTGGATCAAGCGCATAAGTATAGATTAAGCTAATTTTACACTAATTGGCATTAATTTTAATTACATGGTTATATGACACTTAAAGTCATTAAATAAATGCAAACATTAATTGTTATATTGAATTGTCAACATTATAATTCAAAATTAATATAGAACATTATTTTCATAACATATATTAATGTGTAATAGTAAAATGAACTTGCAAAATTTGCAACGTAAGACAAGACATATTCATTTCATCGCTTAGTAACAGCACGAAGTAGAAACCAATTAGCATTCGTTTGAGAATTCGACAGGGAAGTTGCAAAAGACCTTCCGGTCATTGAGCCAAGCGATCACCCTCTTGCCAAAGAGGCAATTTATGCTAGTATCATGGATGATTTTTAATACTACAGTATGTCTAAGTGAGTTGCGAAATTTTGAGATGATTTCAAAAAACTACCACCCGTCATGATCATGAACCATTTCGTTTCGCCAAAGCAGAGATCTGCCGATGTCATGAAAAGGAACAATGTAAACTGCGTAAAAAAACTCTCTGATGCTGGTATTTGTACAAAATAATAGAGCTTTTGCTGCAAGATTTGAATTTTTGTGCGAGAATGCCCTAAGATCGGCGGGAATGCAATTCCAAATCTTGACTCCCTGATGAAATTGATTCGAAGAGGAAATCAACTCGCAACTTCATGAGTGAAGAATTTGACATTTTAGCTTGTCGTTATTCGCCAGTCTGCGGATGCTGTTTTTTTAGCAAAAATTTTTATGCCAGTGGAAGTCGTTATTACTTCTGGGTAGTCGACGACGAAGGACGTCAAGCTTTTTTACTTTTGATTTTTGTGGTTCCGCAGAGCGGGAGCCCTTATTGTAAAGATAGCTGATGACTGTCCTTAATAATAATAATATAAGGCCCCATCAGCTTTTCACTTGTTTTTTGTGAAGTACCACAAGTGAAAAATCGAGTATTCCCTGTAAAGCTATGCCACTGTGCAACCCAAGAGCGTTTGTCCAGTGTGGCCGAAAGGTAACTGGGGAATATTCTTGGTTTAGATATGCCGAGGGCTTCTAATGAGAGCTACAAGCTCGAAACATTGTTATCTAGCTCTGTGTAAAAATTTCAATCTTGTTTAATTTTGTTGTTTCAGGATCGTTGTGGTCATTTTACGCAAAATGGCGCTGTCGAGAACTTGGAAATTAACACCCATAGTCCAGGAAGGTTTCGGTACGTCAAAAACATGAATTGTTAAGATTTAGATTTAAAAGGCGATTTATCAACAATTTCAAATATAATAGTCATATTTTTATGTTGCGTCGTTGATGTGACAAATGGTAATGACGTCATAATTTTACCATTTAATAGTTTGCGGAGTTTGTTGTTGTCGAAAATGTTGACGGGAACAAACTATTTTGGTTGAAGAGGTCAAGATCAAAAATTAGGGATCAAATTAAATCAAGTTTGTTGTTTGCCAAATACACCGAGAAAAAGAGAAAACGCAAACACAACTAGATGGGAGTTTGCCAGCAAACCCAGTGAACGACCGATGCATAGCTAATGCTGTGACGCTCAAAAGTACTTTTTGTCTATGTAAAATCAGCAATTATTCAAAAATATCTGATTATGGAACCTGCAGAAAAGTGGAGTCAAAATATTTGTCAGTTAAATACCTCCTGATATCATAAAACACTGGCACCCTAGCTTGAGCCGTTCAAAAATTGATTTTTGGGGGTCCATTTGGGGGGTTCCTGGGTGGGTGGCACCCCCAAACTATGTCTAAATATTTGTCTGTTAAATATCTTCTGATATCAAAAAAAAGGAGAACTCTAGCTTGAGCCGTTCAAAAAATTGATTTTTTGGGGCCCCATTTTGAGGGGATTCCCGGTGGAGTTGCCCCAAAAAATTTCGGGAGAAAAAATTGCATTTGCAGCTTAACAACTTTACACAAAAATTAGATTTCGATGTGTTGTGGTTTAGGAGAAGAAGAGCGTACAAAATTTAGGAAGAAAAAAAAGGAATAAAAAGGAAAAAAAAAAAAAAGAAAAAAGGGGAAAAAAAGGAAAAAAAAGAAAATAAACCTCATCGCGGCCAAAAGTGGGTTGGTTGGGATGAAACGGTATCTTGAGACATATAACCATATGAAATATTTTTTGCCGTACTTAAGCCGTTTTTGACTGAGATAGCTTTTTACACCAAACTTGCGGGGCGGTTTTCGGGTTCTAAAACCGAAGTCACGCAACTTATTGCCTCGAAATTTGGTACAAACACACAACTCATTAATCTCAAACTGCTGCCAAAATTTCATGCAGCTAGACCCAACCGTTCTTGAGTTATAAGCAAAAGTCTGAAATTTTGCACTCGTTAGTTAGAAAATGGCCGAGTAAAAACAGAGTAACACGTGACGCGAGCTTTGGTCGTTCCAACTATCAACTACAATATGACATCGCAAGCGATATCCTGGGACTTTGCGAAAGTTTTTTTTTTTTTTTTTGGAACTACGTTTTTACTGGCTGTACTGAGCTGCTAAACTACGCAAAAGTTTACTGGACTAAAGAACTTCACAACTGCGTTAAGCGTGGTGATAGTCATATCTGAAATACATCGCTTTTGAATTTCATAATGTTCCATTAACTTGATCAGGTTTGTGGTTAACGGCTTTCAAAATTTAAATGTCTACAAAAGGTATCAATAAATATCTATTAGTTCTGGTTTCAACTTTTATGGAGTTTGTTGAACTTTCACTTAGCAGCGCAGCACAACTGTTAAAATTGCGGTTACAAACAAAACCCTTGTTAAAACAAGTATTTCGACAACAACCTTTTGTTCCGACAGGAACAAAACTTTTTGATCGGAATATGCCAATATGATTTTTGGATTTTGTAACTTATATTATCTTGACCAGAAATTTGTCACACTACCCTAAACATCAAATCTACACCCTCAACTAGCCCACAGCAATGCGTTTTAAAAAGAATTTTATATAAGCACATGTATGAAACAGTTCTGCTGATTTTTCTCAAAATCAAAGAACTAAATCAAACAATGCCTGCCTTAGAAATTAGCATGGAAAAAGATACAGATACATACAAAATTTAAAAACAAAAAATCAAATTCTTTAAATTCATAAGTGATATTGCAGAGTCTAACTTTACGATGACTACACTGTTACGAACGATAAAGTCTTTCTAACCCGGTCTTGCGATATGTGTCAGTTTGCCAAATCGTTTCTCGTTAAAGCTTATTTCTTAAATTTGAATATCTGCCAAGACTTGCTAATTCGAACCGTTTTGTATTTTCTGCATGGCGACGATACGAAGTATTATAGCCAACTTCAATAACGTGTAGGAGAGCTATGCCAAACTCTCCCAATCCCTTTCTCCTTCTCACAACTGAGCACTTGAATCTGATTTTTAATGGAATTTATCATTATATTGAATAAAGAAAAATATAGAAAAAAAAACGAAGTAGTCTCAAAATAAGATGTAGAGGCCAATTCAGAGCGTTTCTTCCAATCTACAACTCTGTTCCCTTACAGTCAATAGTCAACTCCATAACAAGGATGGAGAGGAAGGGAAGGGTCGCAAAATGCAATTGACCCAAGTTAAGCAGCATTTAACACGTCTCACTAAAAACTGACACTGTTCACTTCACTCATTTTTGTCACTACTGAGCTTTCAGGCTCCAAGCAGGTTTTAAATAGTTCCAAGTCATAAAAAACACGTGGCATCGCCTATTGTCTAGCATCAAAGGCCAGAAATTAACAATCAAAGGCTTCCAGCGGCCAGTCTTCACAATAATGCACAAAAAGAACATTCTAAACACAACAATTCTAAATACGGTCTAATTAGCCTTTGAAGGTCTTTGAAGATGCGCCTTTGAAGATGAGCTAATTAGCAGCTTATTTTTTTAACAAATGATAATAATTACTCATTAATTTAACTTAAACACCAATTAGACAATAAAAAATAATCTTTTCGATTTAAGTCACAAGATTGCAAAATCCAATAATTAATCAGACACAAACGCACAAACAAAGATTTAAAATTGGGTCTTCAGTCAATAATTGAAAGCAGGGCAGATTACTTTTAATGATTTTAACATACACATTGAAAACTTATTTTAATTCACTCAACTCTATGCTTTCCAAAACCCTTAGTGTAATGTTTAAAGTCAAACAACTATTTACCAAAAATTATCTAGTTCTTTTGCACATTATGCTCTTTTTAGTTCATTTTAAAAGCGATCAGGTTATTCGCTCTCAAAGTTTAAAGGTTTGAAAAAGTTATCAAAATAATCAAGTAACATCAATCAAAAAGCTATTAGGAGTTCCTAACAGTTTTTCACTTAATTATCATATAACATATAGAGCGATCTTTAAAACTCCAGCAACTTTACTACATCAGCCAAACTTAACACTAACCACGGGCAGAAATATGCACTCGTATTACTTCTTCTTTCTTCATTGCCCGCTTTTCCGTGAGGGTTGCGAGGGCAGCTGCTCGAGATTAAGCTGCCACACTTCACGGTCTTCGATCATATCCATCATTTCGCTTGGGTGAAGTCCTAAGCGATTCCATTCAAGATCCTAAATGTAATTGGTCCATCTAGTTCTAGGCCGTTTAACTGGTCTTCTATTTTTATTCTGAAAACGCTATCTAGCAGTGCGATCCAACGGCCAACATATTGGATATTGCGCTGAATAAATGATGTAATACAATGAACAATATGCCAACATATAGTATAATGTATTACGTCCATTATTCAGCACAAAAGCTTTCTTAATAAAATTGTTCAAAAACTTTGAAAAGCAAGTAGACGATTTTCAACGTCACCAGTGACAGTTTACTAAAAAACTTGGCCATCCAGTTTAATCTAACAAAGCCATTAAGTTCAAGAACTTTAACGTCTTAAATGGTGTAGTAATTCCATAAGTTCGACTCTTCTACTTTTTTGTAATACCAATTGATTGTGAGAATTTAACTTATAGTTTAAAGGTCCATTTAAGGGCTAATTGTCCAACATGGCATTGCCAAGTTTGGCATGTTTTATCTTTTTCTTATATTAGACTACCGGTACTCTTAAAATTTGATGTAGTCGAGCCGGAATACTTCGCAATAAAAATTTAAAAATTTTAAGGGGCCCATTTGGCATGGTCACCTCAATGTGGCCAACCAAATTTTGTTATCTTTAATCTTTGATTCATATTAACCTATATCCAAGAAATTAAATTTGTTTAGCTTTTGTAGTTAATGGGGAAAGGGGTCACCATAATTGGAATACAGCATTCCAACATTTTTTTTATACTACATTTTTACCTATCTTGAAAATTTTAGATGTCTAGCTGGAGTGGTTAAAATTTTTGATGGACCTGTTGGAGGAGAACTCCCCAATCGTGGCCCCTAAAATTAGTCATATTTTATTTATCTATTGTGATTTTATCTTTCTTTTACATTTTCCTATTCTGAAACTTGAATGGTTGAAAAATTTGAATTTTGAAGGACCCCTGTTTTTGGTGCCCAAAGTTTTCGTCAAATTTTATTTTTCCTTGATATTTGCTTGCATATTCTGAAATTATGGTGTGTCGAGCTTACACAATTAAAAAGTTTGAATTTTTGCGCCCTCGTATGAGGGAGATCCCCCCATTGTGGTACCCCCAAATTCTGTCAAATTTTATCTTTTCTGAAAGCTTGATCAGTCAAGCGTAGGTGGTTTAATTTTGAATTTTGACATCCTTGTTTGAGGGATCCCTTCATTTTGGTACCCCCAATTTTCTCAAAATTTATCTTTTTCTTCTGAAAATTTTATGAGTCCAGCGTGAGTGGTTAACAAGTTTGAATTTTGGCGGCCCCATTTGCAAGGGACCCCCTATTTTGTTGTCCCCAAATTTTGTCATAATTTATCTTTTTTTCATATTTGCCAACCCTGAAAATTTCATGTGTGTGGCATGCGTGGTTAAAAAGTTTGAATTTAGGCAACCCCGTTTAAAGGGAACCCCCATTTCGGTAGCCCCAAATTGTTTCAAATTTATCTTTCTTTTATATTTACTTACCTTAAAAATTTCATGTGTCCAGCTTAAAAGCTTGAATTTTGGAGGTCCCAGTTTGGGAAAAAAAACCCTATTTTGGAACCCTTGATTTTTGTTAGGTTTAGTTTATATTTGAAATCTACCCATTCCGAAAATTTGATCCATCTAGCTCTAATGGTTTAAAAGTTTAAAATTTCGGAAGCCCCGCTCCAGGGGAACCCTTTATTTTAATACCCCAAATTTTTTTCAAATTTTCTTTTCTTTTCATATTTGCCAACCCTAAAAATTTCATCTGTCTGGCGTGGGTGGTTAATGTCGCGATCGTTGATACTTGGCTAGAGTACAACCTTTAATCCCTAGAATTGCCCAAGTCGGCTGAAACTAGAGAACGACTGAGATGTTAATTGACGAATCGAAAATGGCAGTTGATTGTTCCTTTGGCTTCTTGAATTTCAGAAAGCAGCACACCAATCTTAAATTAAAACTTCTATTTACGTAAGATTGAAAACACAAACCAACTCACTGAGCAAAACCGCTCCACTCACACCTCTTACTAAACGGCTATACGAGCCAACCCCAGATACACAAACTCAGCTTAACTGCCTACGAAACTAATACCTAAAATCACCCACTCTTAGAATATTAAAATATTAGACTGAAAAACGACCCGCCTATTTATACCACGACAAAAGCTATCGAATATCTCAGAAAAATCCTTGATACGTCACAGAAGATAAAAATACACGAGCTTACATAACAGATTTCGACCTAATTATGACATCACAACTTCAAGTCTAAATATAGCAATTAAAAGTCGTAAACAACCCAAACATCGATAACTGCAGAAAATAGTAGAATGTACTAGAAAGGAATTATCCCAAATATCTCGAATATTCTAAATCAAAAAAAGCAGAAAAAGTAGTAAACCAGTCACGTACACGTTAAAATACAGCAAATAATCATAAATCAGGCATTCAAAATTATTATTCGTGACAGTTAAAAAGTTTGAATTTTGGCGACCTCATTTGGGGAGACTCACCATTTTGTTATCCCCAAATTTTGTCAAATTTTACCTTTTCTTTTTATTTACTTTCCTTAAAAATTTTATGTGTCTAGCTTTACGTTTAAAAGTTCAAAATTTTGGAGGTCCCAATTAAGGGGGTTTCCTCAACCTGACACCCTCGATTTTTGTCGTACACATTGCCCATTTTCGGCCTGTAACATTTCGGTCACGTAACCGGGCGCCTCAAAATTCGGTTTGCATACAGCATTTATAAACCCTCACATAGTATCCAAATTTCAGATATGCACCTCAAGTAGTTTTTGAGGTAAAGGCAAAATAATAAATGTTCGAACCAAAAACCGCCGTTTTTTTTTACTTTTTTGTGTCTCAATTTACGATCACGGGACCAACGGTCCCCAAAATTGGCACGCATGACGCTTTCCTTAATTTTTATGTTGAGTCCTAATTTCAGCTTTCTAGGTTTTAACGTTTGCTAGTTATAAGCAAATCAATCTTCATATGCCAAAATTCGCAAAACAAAAGTACTTCGCGCTCACGTGAAGTCCCAATCAAAAAGTTAATTCTAATATGGAGTGTTGGCTAAGAAACACCAAAAAACTGTAGAGGTTACGAATGAACTAAAACTTAAAACAAAAATTATGAAATGAAAAATCATTTGAGAACAGGAGATAGTGAAAAACTGCATATTTTGAGTTAATTATTGATTTTTGGGTGGTTGTAAAAATTCAATAACATGATCGTGCTCGCAGCGCATACTGGCTGTACATTATGCCATATTGATGCGTTACATGCAGCATTTGTTAATCAAAGTTCATTTTTTCAGAGTAATCGGATCTCTTCAAAATTTTGACAAATTTTCTGAAGCTTTTCACTGCCCAGTCGGTTCATATATGAATCCTCCAAAGAAATGTGTGATTTGGTGATTTTGCGGTAACAGTGGTGTCACTGCATCTTCTGCAAAGCTTCGTCAAGATTCGGCATGCGGCCTGCTTTTGGTGGGATCATATGCGTGTTTTGCTGAGTTTGATATTGCCAAAAATTGGTGAACGTTCGAAAGCTCTCTGCATTGAATTCGCGTTATTGGTTTAGGCTAAAGCCCAGTCTATACCAGGACAGCATACGTAAAATTTAAACTTGTTCTATTAGTCTTAGCCAGCTTGATAAATGTGATTATTTTTCATATGACAGTAGTTTAAAAACGTTGTTTTTAAATGGTTGTAGTACTACAGTGCTACAGTATATTACAAAAACGTTTTGTGGACAAAATAAGCTGCAAATTTTCGGAGTTTGTGGGAGACTTGCGCATTATTTTTTAATTAATTGCTCAATTTACCGACTATTAGTCGTCAATATCGTCTCATGCGGGCTTATGCCAACAAAATCTTCATTGTACAAATTAGAACACCACTTTTGCATGTAATCGAAAAAATTGAAGCCCAAAATTTGCCTTGGGTACAAATTCATACACAAGCAATGTTAAATAAGCAGTTGATAAAAAAGTTTTTTCCAAAAGAAAAATATTTTTAAAAAGAGAAAACAACGTCAATTAACAAGTATATCAACGATAACAGCATTACAGGAATTACACAAGTGAGCATCCGCGTCCGGTTTCGTCCTTGCTCAAGGGACTCATCAGGCGGGAGAACAAAAACATCGTGGAGTATCAACGAGAAAACCAAATTAAGCAATACAGCGACGGAGAACAGAGCTTGCAAATCGACATTATGCATTGCATACGCATCACGCCAAGCGAGTGTTTCTTGTCAGAAGAGCATACAGCTATGGAGACCCAAAGTAGACTGTCAAGCACTACATAAAACCACCAAGAAAACCATAAGGGTACCAGAAATATCACACCTTCGGGCAGGGAACAATAGCGATTCACATGAAAAAGAGAAAACAATATCGATTCAAATGAAAAAGAGAAAACAACGTCAATTAATAAGTATATAAACGATCACAACATTACAGGAATTACACAGGTGACAGTCTTCTTGACAGCCTACTCGGGGTCTCTACTGGCTTTGTGTTCTTTTGACATGGAACACTCGCTTGGCGTAGTGCCTGCACATAATGTCGATTTGCAAGCTCTGCTCTCAGTCGCTGTATTGCTTAATTTGGTTTTCTCGTTGATGCCCCCGGCTGTTTTTGTTCTTCCGCCTGATGAGTCCCTTGAGCAAGGACGAAACCGGACGCGGATGCTCACCTGTGTAACTCCTGGAATGTTGTTATCGTTGGTATACTTGTTAATTGACGTTGTTTTCTCTTTTTTATTTGAATCGCTATAGTTCCCCGCCCGGAGGTATGATATCTCTGGTGCTCTTGTGGTTTCTTTGGTGGTTTCATGTAACTTTAAAATCTTTTTATTTAGAGAAAATATTCCCATTTTCAATCCTGATCTCAATTAAAATTTTTCTGAAAAGTTAATATTAATAACGAACATGTTTTCATAAAGCACAATTAAAGTCTATATTTTGTGGATTGCAAAAGTATTATCAACTTCTTTTGTTTTGCAATAAACTAAGTATAGTCTTTAATAAAATAAAATCTTTTATTATACTCGCTGTACTACGCTAAAGCGTGTAACGAGTTGATGGGGCCCATCTTCACGTCATTGCGCCCGGGCAACACACCTCCTTTCGAAGAAATGTCGCAGCGGTAACGAGCCGTTGGCAAAACTGCGTCCAATTTGACCGGCCCGAGATTTGAACCTTAAACTTCCCGCTTGCCTAATTCCTGAATCATACAATTCCTTGCACTTTGTCGACTCCGTCTTTTACTGATGATGACGTTAGTTAACTTCTGAACACGGGATTACGCCCGCGATGGGTGCTCCATGCACCTCATCTGCGTCCAAGCGTGCAACCAGGATTTTGCTTAGAATGCGAGGGGTTATACCAAAGTTAAAATTTTTTTGTTCGAAAAACGACTCATTTAAGTGGCGTGGCGAGCAAACCTGTACAGCTGCGCGTACCACGAAGGGGGCCTGGATGCGCAGCCCCCAGCAGCTGGTCCATTTTTTAGTCTTTTTGTAAAAAAAATAGCCGTTTTAACGCCACTCGCTGGTTTTTAAATCCATTTGAAAGAATATAATTGCAAAAATCAAAAGTATTGCGAGAATTAAATTGCCCTTCAGCCCCCTCTTTAAGTTACAGATGAAGTCTAAAAACCGTTTAAAACGCTTGTGTGTTAGGCTAGATTTTGTAGGTGACTGGGCTAAGGAAGTACTGAAGCCTCCTTATCCCCCCTGGTCGCAACACTGTCTGCGTAGCTCTAGGTTATAAAGAATAAAGATTACCCATTATGGACGTGAGACAGCAGTAAGGACCTTTAAGATGATGTATGGTCAAATGAAGTAGGATTGTAGGGCGTGAGGTGCTATGAACAGCTGCCAGTGTAGAGTATCGGTACGGAATATAATATATATGCAGAGTCAATAGGCTATACCAAAAACTAAACCATAACCAATACTTTTTGTGGTATGCTAAACCTGCTAACTCTGAAAACAAAAGCGTAAACAATCTCTCAACTGTCGGTGATGTAACTGTTTAAGGAACCGACACTTTACAATTTTACATGTTGCGAAGAAATGAGACTTTCTCACCCAGTAGGAGTGAATAAGCAACACTCCCACTGTTTCAAGTTTAATGTTACTGATCTAATAGACCTAGGCTGCTTGCTACAGGATTGAGAAACCAAATTCTAAAAAACAAAGTTAGGCTGTAGACAAAACGCCAAATTCAGTTAGATGGATTTTGACCAGATTCATGGAAGGGAATGAAACGTAAAGGGGGCAAATACAGCAATTGGATTATGACTGCAAGACGTTAACTCATGGAGAGGAGTAAAAAAAGTAACTGACAGCATTCTTAAAGCGCACTGGTTGCTAAGATAGAAGAAAACACGTAGCACACAACAAAAACTTGAGGGACATGTAGCGGTAGCGCGTGAAATTATGTGTAGGGGAGTCTATTACTAGCACGTGAAAATAAGCGGAGGAGGGGGCGGGGGGCAGCCCGGTTTGACTATGCTAGAAACCACCACTGGTAAACATTATTATATCGCCTTGCTGTGCTTGTGTATCATATGTACGTGGGTTTCCGATAACACTTACGTAAGGAAATCGTAACTGACCCCAAAATAACCAGCACAGAATACATGCAGCAGAATATTCATTATAATGCAACAATAAGCATACCACAATGTCGATTGATAAACAAAGTATTAAAGTCACCTTTTTGTTGAAAATAACAAAGAAGCAAATTAAAAATCGTAGTTATGTTTCTGCAAATACGAATGCAAAAAAATTACTTAACAAAAACTGTGCAAAAATTGTTTCATGTGCAAAAATTAAAACTCGTTTTTTACAAAAATTATGGGGTTTGTCTCGGATTGCATTTAGTAATTCGTCTAGTTCTCGCGTTTTCCCAAGCATTCATGGATGTTATCCATCGATTGAACCCAATTGCCCATTCTATTCTCATATTATCAATTCCATCTGTGAAATTACATTGAAAAAATTGTTGATTTAAACAACAAAATCTGCTTAAGATAAATACAAACAGCATCAAGTCGTTCAACCTTATGCCTAAAACCTATTTTCAAGGGCATTCTACCGAATATCTAATGCGTAAAAATAGACTTAAAGTCAATAATTATTTCTCTTACACAACATTTTCATTTCAAATTTAACCTTTTATACGAACTGTAGTGCGTGCAACACAAATCTAGAACAAATTTCTGAGTACATCATCAAACAAAACAACGGCTCTGTTTACAATTTAAAAAACTGTATAATATATGGTTTCTACCTATTAATGTTTTTGCTAACAGTGTCAAAGTTGCAAGTTGGGCCGAACATTTGGTCGGGTTTAGGCTAAAGATTGGCAAAACGTTTGGGCGAAATTCGAGCCAGATACGTGTCTTGTGTTCTAACTAGCTATAAAAACATAATCAATATAACTTTGCAAAACTGAATAAAGATCTCATCTATCAAAACAATTATAAATACACAATTATTATTATTGCGTCACAATTTATCAGTAAGTTGTTTTATTTAATCACACCAGACTACGTAACAATGGAAAAGAGTAATTATCCGCAAGCGTTTTTTAAACTTAATTACCTTTCAGGCCTGGTTTGGGCTTCAAACCACTTTTCGAATTCGGGCTTATATTTTCGGGTTCGGGCTTAAATTTTTGGGTTTAGGCCGGGATCGGGGCTGAACTTATCCGCCCGTTTACAACTCTGAACTGTATATCATTTATGAATCAACTAACAACAATTTAATCAGCTTTTTTGTCAAAGTTTTTGCTTTCTTTACACGTTCATGCTGCACCTGTTGCAAGTTCCAAAGAAGGAAGATAATTTTCCCAGAATGCACACTGCAGAGCATGAGGAGTTGGAGTAAGGAAACTATCCCATCGTTCCGATATTTCAATGTACGTTTGACTTTTAGAATCATAAGTAGGCCACGGTGTCATATCATTTCCGATTCCACCTGGATTTCTGTGCCGAAACAAACTTATAAGTTTTTCGATAAAGCGTAATCATACCCAGTGGCGGATTTAGGGGGGGGATGCATCCCCCCCACCAGCCTAAAAGTAACGATTTCGGCCGAAAAATCAGCCTTCATTTCAAAAAATCAGTCTCCATTTCGGGGTGCATCCCCCCCACCAGCCTAAACCTAACGATTTCGGCCGAAAAATCAGTCTCAATTTCGGTGAAGACCTTTTTTTTGTTTCTGGAGACCACCTGAATTTGGGCGGAAAAAACGTTTGAATTTCCGATTTCGGCCGAAAATTCACTCTCGATTTTGGTAAAGACTTTTTTTTTTTTTTTTGGAGACCACCTGATTTAGGGCGGAAAAACGTTTGAATTTCCGATTTCGGCCGAAAATTCACTCTCAATTTTGGTGAAGACCTTTTTTTTTTTGTTTTTTTTTGTTTTTTGGAGACCATCTGATTTTGGGCGGAAAAAACGTTTGAATTTCCGATTTCGGCCGAAAATACACTCTCAATTTCGGTGAAGACCTTTTTTTTTTTTTATTTGGAGACCACCTGATTTTGGGCGGAAAAACGTTTGAATTTCCGATTTCGGCCGAAAATTCACTCTTAATTTCGGTGAAGACATCCGAATTTTTGAGGTTTTGAGCTTAAAATTTTTATTATCCACCCCCACCAAAATTTTCTAGATCCGCCACTGGTCATACCTAAAGTAGTTGCCTACTTTGCGATATATTTGTGCAAAGATGACTCAAATCATATAAAAGCCGTCATTATAAAAGTATTCTTTCATAATACGCACACTCGCATAGCATTAAAACAATATTTTCATGATTGTACCATATTTATCACTGGCATTCTTGGCAGTGGCATCGCTAAGGGGGCAGCCCGCCGCGGGTGTCACCATTTTGGGGTGACATCATCTTGGGTGACATTTGCGTAGCCAGAATTTTTGATTGGGGGGGCCCAAACCACACATCACATGCAATAACGTCATCAGAAACTTCGAAAGAGGAGTTTTTTGTGGGGCTAAGATATCGTAGAGTGGAAGATCAGAAGCCGTGGCCTAATGTTGGCAGGTACCCAGGAACTCGTTCAAGGGAGAGGGCTTAAACCAATAGTTAAAACGCGAAAATGTCTAAATTGGGAGACGTGTGCTGAGTAAAGTAGTGAACTGTAATTCAAACGTATTACAGACGGGGTCTGGTGCAAAGCCCCTAGCCGCTGGGCAATTTTTAGTAAGTTTTTTGAAAAAAAAAGCTATTTTAATACCATTAGATCACGTTTCGCAAGTATTCAGAGCCATTTGAAAGTACTAGATTTCTAACATTTGACAGCCAAGTGAAAAAATTAAGCTGTTCAGTCCTTCAATTTCTTGAAATTTAAATCCAAACCACGTATAAAATGTTGCATTTTGGGGTTAAACGTTGTAAGTGATTTGGCCCAGGTAGCGGGAAGTAAAGTGCATTGCCTCCTGCAATATTTTAACAGTAAATAACAATCCAGTCGAATATTTTGCTTAGAGATTATTGTTTTGTCTAGAAAACAACCAGTTATAGGAGTACATATACGGCCAAGGGGCCCAGGCCCTCTCACTTCAAAAATTTGTTCTATGAGCATTCCTCTTACTGTAGCTAATTTTTTTCAAAAGTATTTTGTTGCGTAAAAACTGGCCAGGTGGAGGGAAATTGTTATTGAAAAATGTGCAATACATACTGTAGGTACACCCACAAACCATGTTATTGCCCGGGCCGAATTTTTAATTGAGTTGGGCCCCTGGCACTTTGGGATTTTCGCAATATTTTCCTGCCAAATACAGGTGAAGACCAAAAAAAGTCTTATCTGAAGACAGGGCCCCTGGCACTGTGCCATAATACGTTAAATATATCCCTGGTTATTGCATTACGTTCTTAGAAAGGTTAGATGAGGGCCTCAGTTAGCTACTTTTAGGATAAAAACCCTTAATTTCAATCGGGTTATACGTTTAAATTGGTTGGCAAAGATTAAATTGAAGAGGACCTGGCCCCCTGGAACAATATTATTGCTAGGGGCCCATTTAAATTGGGGGCCAATAAAATATTATTGTTGGGGGCCCATTTAAATTGGTTGGCAAAAATTAAATTGAAGGGGCCCGGGTCCTCTGGATCAATATTATTGTAGAGGGCTCATTTAAATTGGGGGCCATTTAAACATTATAGTAGGGGACCCATTTAAATAGGTTGGTAAAAATTAAATTGAGCAGGGCCGGCCCGCTGGATCAATAATATTGTTAATTACTGTTGTACGCGAAGATGCTAAAAGAAACTGAAACTGAGGAAACAGCATTCTTTTTTGTGACATTTTTATCATTGTTAGCACTTCGATTGAAGGGGGGGGGGGCAAGCCCCTTGGGCCCCCTGGCTACGCCTATGTTGGGCGACACCATTTTATGATGCAAAAGCATATCTCCACTAATTTGTGATGAAGACTTTTTATTTCAATTGATTGAGTCTCCATCCACATTCGTACCGAAAACCCACGGGATTTTTGGCAAAGAGCTTTTTTTGGGGGGTTTTCACTTACTTTTGGACCAAAAACCCACTTCTTTTTCGACGAAGACCTTATTTTTCGGCCTTCACTTACTTTTGGACATAATTTTGATAAAGTGTCTCACAACCTAAAGGGTGTGTCACATCCTAAATAATGACATCATGAAGAGTGCGTCACACAAAAAGGGTGACACCAAGCACTCCTGCCCCGGGTGTCACCATCCTTAGCAACGCATCTGATTCTTGGCGAATATAATGAGAGATGAAACTTGGCATGGATTGCACCAAAATAGCGAGATGGCTGCAATATATGCTATGATCAAAAATGTTTGCTATATTATTCAGCATTTTTTCATTGCTAGTTGAAAAGGCAACAGAAATCTAGCTCCTCAACAACACGCAATAAAACATTAAGCAGACCCTCCAACCAAACAACCATGGGACTTAGGCAAATTTAAACCAAACAAGCAAACTGGGGACAATGCTTCTAAAGCACTGCTCTACACTCGAGTTTTGCTAAATTCCAAGTTCATCAGCAAGGCTAGAGTACACTCGTGTGCACCTTATCAATTTTTGATTTTTTATACCTTTTTTTTGAGAATGGAGCTTTAGATATAGCAATTTATCGACGTTGCCCAATTAACTGCTTTTAGTGCTTACCCATATTTGGCAAAATTGATCCAAGCTTTCAGCATTCTCCTACTGACGACTTTATCATTATCATTGTATTCTTCAGGATAAAGAAACGGTATTCCAAAGACCAGTTCAATTTCGTAGCCGTGCATAACTCCCAACCACGATGGCCAAGCGTTATTCGAAATGGGGTATGCAAAGTGATATAAAAATACATTTTTTTCAGAGCGAGAGGAAGCGTGAAGTCTAAGACACAGTAATTATTAACGCTAATATTTTCGAAGGGTAAAAAAGAAAATGCATTCACTAATAACTATGACCCAACTTTGAACAACCTCATCCTTTAGACTTTTGCCGCTTGAGGCTCAATTCTGTTCACGAGGAGAGTATAATGGTAATTTGATTTTTTAGAATGCTCGGCCTTCTCTTCCATCTGGATATTTTGGGGTGCAATATGATGACGAGCGAAAAATGCCTTTGCTAATCGGGTCAATTTTTCTGAACCAAATCGCATTTTTAAGCAAAAAAAAGGCCTTAGCAGTTCGTACCGTTTTCGTTTTTTTTATTTTTTTTTATTTTTTGTCTTTCTTTTTTTTTTCCTTGCAATAATACAATATTATAACCCAAAAAAGATCCCAGCATGCCCAGTAGGGTGGCCCTTAAATAGGGCAAAAAATTTTTTTTGAGAAAAGTTATGCTCTCACCCCCTGATTTGGATCTCCCTTGATAGAAAACAACTTGTGTAAAATTTTATTGTGATACAAGATTGTTTTGGGTGTGCTCAAGCCACTTTGTTTTTGTATTGCAGATTACGTGTAATTACTACTAGCTAAGCGCCATTAGACTGACTGATGTGTTTTTTGCCGTGAAATGGTTACTCTGTGTAAACGAGATGAAATATACCTACTAGGTAGGACAAAAGAGCGCTTTACTGGCTCTAAGCTTCCCTCAAATGGTGATGTACTGCGTGTATATCTGCATCGAATGAACTCAAAGGGGGTATTGAAGCACGATGCAGCGGTACAGACGGCAAAGGAGGTTCAGATTTTTTGGGAAAAAGCCAGCATTCCTATACGACCTTTTCATCACGTAGTGAAGAAGCTGAAAGACCTTGTGCAGCAGTTTGAAGCTCTGAAAAAGAATAAAGGCCGAAGTAGTGAAACTCAAAAGAAGAATGAAAAGGAGTTCAAGAACATATTTGACGATCTTTTTGACATTGCTCATCAACGAGCACTAGAGATGATCAAGAATGAAGAAGATAAGGAATTTCTACTAGCTCAACGTGAAAAGGGGAGGCGTGGAAGTATGGGAGGCATTGATTTAAAGTTGACTACAAAGCAAATAAATGAAGAAATCAGAGGGCAAAAGAGAGCAAAGTGGATGGAAAAGCAAATGAATGAAGTTGATCTGCTTAATAAAAGCATTGTCTTAGAAGATTCTTCAGCTTCTGAGGAAACTGATATTGATGAGACTTCATTTGTAGCTGCAGGACCCAGCACGAATAGCAAGAGGAAAAGAGGCAGAAAGAACATGCTTACTTCGGCTGTACTCTCTACTCTTGACAGGACCAAAATGAGTGATCGCCATGCAGTACACAATCTATCTGCACTACTATCTGCTTGTGGACAACAAATCGACCAGTTCAATGTCAATCGTTCCTCTATTCAACGTGCTCGGCAAAAACACCGAGAAGTTACATCTAAAAAGCTAAAATCCGAATTCTGCAGAGAACAGACTCTTACACTTCACTGGGATGGAAAATTGATGGCTGAACTAACAGGTGACAAAAAAGTCGATAGACTCCCGATTGTAGTGTCTGGAAATGGAATAGAGCAACTGCTGTGTGTTCCCAAGCTGCAAGCAGGGTCCGGCCAAGCTATTGCGAATGCTCTTTATGATAACGTAAAAGATTGGGAATTGGAAAACTGCATTTGCTCCATTTGCTTTGACACCACTGCAAGCAATACTGGCAAAAATAAAGGAGCTTGCGTACTTTTTGAACAAATGTTGGAAAAGGACATTTTGTACCTAGCATGCCGGCATCATATTCACGAAATTATGTTACAGGCAGTATTTTTTGCCACAATGGGGCCATCAACAAGCCCAGACATCCCATTGTTCATGAGATTTAAAAACTACTGGACTCAAATTTCAGCTGATGACTATCAACCAGGCATCAAAGACGTAGAGGTTGCTAATGCTTTGCAGCGTGTTGAAACTGATGTACTTCAGTTCTGCTTACAGCAGATTGAGGAAGCTCAGCCTCGAAACGACTACAACGAACTATTGGAGCTCTCCATAATCTTTGTTGGAGGAATCCCCCCAAAAGGTGTTCACTTTGCCAAACCAGGAGCGATTCACAGGGCTCGTTTTATGGCTCGATTAATATATGCCTTGAAAATATTTGTATTTAGACACCAGTTCCACCTTACTTCTTCAGAGTTCACTGGCATAAAACAGTTGTGCATTTTCGGCATCAAGCATTATATAAAATCTTGGTTTACTTCCAGACTGCCTATTGAGGCTCCAAAAAATGATCTCGAACTCCTCAAGTCACTTGCAAATGAAAGCTGCAGTCCAGCAAATAAAGCTCTGAAAAAACTAGCAAACCATCTCTGGTATCTCAGTGAAGAGCTTGTTGCGCTTGCCCTGTTTGATTCTAATGTCACACTGGAAGAGAAAAGAAGAATGACAGCTGCTCTACTGAGGAAATCAGAAAAGAAGGCAAGCAAACGAGTTTCTGTGGAAATAGAAAACATCCAAACAAAAGAGTTGCACGATTTTGTCACCGATAATACTCGCAACTTTTTCACGATACTTAATCTCAATCATGATTTTCTGTTGAAAGATCCTGCAACGTGGTCCAGCAACACAGCGTACATGTCAGCAGAAAAGATCGCCAACAGCTTGACGGTTACCAATGACACTGCTGAAAGGGGTGTTGCAATAATCCAGGAATACAATGGACTGTTGTCTAAGACTGAAGAACAAACACAATTTATTCTGCAAGTCGTCAAAGAGCATAGAAAGTTGTTTCCTAATGCTCTTAAAAGAACAGTTGTAGAAGGGCTGGCTGAGTCCGAAGCTGCCAATTCAGTAAATTTGTGAAAACGGATATTTAAACTTCGGGATATGTTATGACTTTGCTTCATTATTGTGCATATAACATCATTACTTTGATTGCACTGTAACTATGATGATATCAAACCAGGCCTGCAACTAGTTGCCATTGCTTCGGAGGACAAAAAAGTTTTGGGAAGGGGGCTAAACATGTTCAAAGGTCACGTAAGCTTAAAACTGCAAATTTTTTGGGAAGGCAAACAATTTTCTAGGGAAAGCAGCACCCCCCTACCCCCTTCTTAGTTGCGGACCTGTATCAAACCCAGTGCAAACATTGCAATCGGTTGGCAAAGTTTTACCATTGTTCAATAACTTGCATTGTAATGTGCTACTATAGTGACTATCACAGCTAAAATTCCTGCAAATTTCATATGCTTTGAGCACACCCTAAAAGTCATTCAATCTCACTAAAAATTCGTTTCTCTTAGTTTTTCATAAAGGAGAGTAAAATGAGGGGGTGAGAGCATGATAATTTTAAAGTCGAAAAATAAGGGCCACCCTATTGCCCAGCAATAATAGTCGGTGTCCCGATTCAAGTGCCTCGTTCTACCGTTGTATAGATCCACTTCTAATAGAGAAGAGAGAGTGATTTGGATTCTACAGCTAAAAACTTAAAACAAAAGCAAAAATTCCCGATTTGAGCTGCTTACTTTGCGGCATTAACAACAGGACATGTGATATGAAAGTGACCGATGATGGCGTCCATTGCGTCTCTGTATCGCGCCAAATTTTCGGGATATTCCCAATCTTCATACATGAATGCGACTGCAGAGCGGCCCAGCTCCGTTGTTTTAAGACCGCTGATCTCAATGCCATGTAAAAATTCTTCTCTGAAAATGAAACTTAATTTATCACAAAATTGCTAATTGACCACACAATACAGACTGTCCAATGTCCACAAACCAAAATAAAAGATCTCTACTAAAATGTGTACCAGCAATCAAAAATCCATATTAAAAAATAAAACCAATAACAAACACAATAGCTTAACTTTAGATGTCTTCTATCCTTGATAAGAAAAAAAACAACAACTTAGTAAATAAAAAACGTGAAGGAAAAAAGCAACAAACAAAATTAGTTAATGCCAAAATGTTGGATAAAATTAAAAACGTGTATCTTTACATTAGTCGCTTAATCGGTGCATTTGAATCAGCCTATAAAGTCCAATCTACACTGAGCGTAAAATTGTGAACGCATTACGAATGAATCCTTAGTTTATTATAACGAACTGGCAAGTTGTATAATACGCTGATATGGCGTACCGAATTTGTTTCAATTAAAACTACAAATACGATCGTACATTCACGACTCTACGCCCGATGTAAACCGGGTCTAAATAGTTTCATTTTTCATCAAAAAATAAACAAACTTTTTCGATATTTGTAGATTATTACTCCTGCAAGTTTTATGTCTGCGTTTTGTACTTGCGCAAGGCTTTGCGACCTACTTTGAAATCAGACTAGAAGTGTTGATGGAAAATCCAGGGACGGCGTAAAGAGCGAAATAAGATCCTTCATTGGAATTGAACCCGGCTAGTAAATCCACTTCTGCAATTTTGCCTTGTCTTGTCAACTGAATGGAACACAATAAAATCACATATAGATTTTCTTTTTGTGCACTGTTAATTAAGTGCTAATCAGATAGTCCTTTATACCAGTTTCCTTTAAATGGTATTTTTCTCTCCCACTTAGGTCTGTCTAATACCCTTGGCGTACACTCGTGAGCCTATACGAGCATATTCTTAGTTTGTTTTACCAGAAGTTCGGTGCGCCCGACTAGCGGACTTACCAAAAATGCGCTTGTATAGCGTACACTTACGAGTGTTAAGGCAAGTGAAAAGTGGGACTTAGTTGATAAACTTTCTTTGCTTCATAAGTTTTCATTTTTTATTTTTGATATGAAATTATGTCTTTGGTGGTAATGGGTTAGTAAGATAATCTTATCTGAACTCACGGGAAATAACTTAATTTAAGCATTTTTTAGCTTGCCAGTAACTAACGTATTTTTTTTTTCGCATAAATTACATTCCAAAAAGTAAGTTAGAATTTTTTTGTGGTAGCAATGATAATTAAACATAATATAGGCTTGTACAGTAATGATCAATTATGCTGTCTGCAGGAAACAAAAGCACCAAATGGCGTGCAATAATTCGAAAATTATTTTGATCGAAGTTTTTCACAATTATATGGCCTATAGCAAAAATTTTT
This sequence comes from Trididemnum nubilum, assembly GCA_963965965.1. Classification (NCBI taxonomy): domain Eukaryota; kingdom Metazoa; phylum Chordata; class Ascidiacea; order Aplousobranchia; family Didemnidae; genus Trididemnum; species Trididemnum nubilum. The sequence goes on along the minus strand of OZ014472.1, from coordinate 39,702,247 downwards.
GAATATTCAGCAAGTCCACCTCTAAGGGGTGATCTGGTAAAGATGGAGTTCCATGAACGGGCACGAAAGGGAAATCAAATATTTCCGAGGTAACCCACGAAGCATCGAAGAGCTCTTTAGGTGTTTTCTCCCGGAAGCAGGTCAAAAGTTCTTTTTCGCTGATGACGTTCTGCGATCGAGATGAACAACCTAGATTGTTTCCCATTAGTCGAGCTCGCGATAACGATTCCTCCACTGAAATCGCTGCCCAAGGTGTGGTCTGGCTTGCACTTTGTAGAATAATGCTAAAAAATTTAAATACCGTTAGTTTCTACGTTTCTTTCAATTTTTTTTAGTAGTCACTGCTACCTACATACAAGCCAGTGGGATTGCAAAAGCGAACTATACTCAGAAGAAGCTTGCGTTTTTGAACACTCGGTAATGATTACCTGTAACTATCTGAAATTTGGTTTTGAGTGACAATAAAGCTTAATAAGGGAAATACCTCAAGAGCAGCTGGCATCAGTATCGTTGGCGTTCCGCTGAAAGAGCACTGTCGGTAGGTGTAAAATTTTTCCTGTTTCTTCATCACTGAGCCGTAATTATAGGGAGCATTGAAACAGCTTACATTATTACCAAAACTGATTCAAACTTCATTACGTAACCATTCAAACATTATGTAACCATTCATTCAAAACGGTGACCAAAAACAAAAGCAAAAACAACCAAAAACCAATAGGGGAGGGGCTGTTTCGGGGGTATAGAAGCTCCGCTCCTATCCATCGGAGGCCATTAGGGTCTGAGGACGGTGCTCCAAGTACTCGAAAAACTTTTTCTTTAATAACTTGATTTGAGCTTATTTTGATAAACATTATCGCTTCTAAAACGTGGCATCACATAGAACTCCCGATTAGTGGCATAGAAATTAGCTCTGCAAGAACATGATTAGACTCCGGCGCGTAGCCAGAAATCTGCAACTGGGGGCTGTTTTAAGGGTCTGGAGGCGGAGCCCCAAGCGCTTGAAAATTTTTTTATTTTTTTGTCTAGATAACTTAATTTTAGTCCTATTTTGATAAAAATTATTGGTTTTGAAATGTGGCATAGAAATTAGCAGTGCAAAAACACGACTAAACTGAGCAATAGCTATATGGTTGGGGGCTAATGGTAAAATTTCAGTTTTTTTGTTTTCAAGCTGGTGCCGTAAATCATAAAATCTTATAGTTCAATGAAACTCACAAGGAGTAATCTATTTCGTCTATATTTAATAGAGAAAAATAATTGATGGGGGGAGGGGCTCATGGAACGATATTTGAGTCGAATTAATTGGTGATTAACTAACACTGAATACCTCCTCTTCCTGAGCTTTTATACTTTTTTATGAAACCTATGAGGTGTGTTTGAAAAGGAACGGGACTGTGCACGCTGCACGAACAACCTTTATTGCAGAGAAAAAAGCATTGCTTTCTATAATGTCACAATCTCTTATGTTTTCGAAAACCAAATTTCAGCATGCTGTGACAACCACAATGTTTTTTGCACGTTTTTCTGTCAAGGCAGTTTCTTTGTGACCGTTTGTGAAAATTTGATAAAATTACGAATTTTTGGCTTTTTTTTTTCTTTGGTACGAAGTATGAGCGTTGAACAACGAATCAACTTGAAGTTCTTGTCCGTCTCGGAAAACTCCAACTGAAGCACTAAAGTTGCTTCAAGAAGTCTATGGTGATGACATGATGTCAAAAACTTGTCTGTTTGAGTGGCACAGGTGGTTCAAAGAGGAAAGAGAGGAGGTGGAAGATGATCAGAGGAGCGGGAGGCCATCCACAAGCAGAACAGATGAAAATGTTAAGCGTGTGAGACAAAAAGTGCGGAGCGATCGCCGTCTTACTGTTAGACTGATAGCAGATGAGCTGGTTATGAATAGTAAGAGGGTATGGAGGATCATTAAGGAAGATGTGGGGATGAGGAAGATCTGTGCAAAAATGGTACCAAGGTTGCTGAATAAAAGACAAAAGAAGCGGCGTGTGCAAGTGTGTCAAGAGATTTTGGAACAACTCGAAACTGTACCCAACTTGCTGAAAAGAGTTCTTACTGGCGAAGAGTCATGGATCTTCGAGTACGATCCACTCACCAAACGGCAGAGCCTTGAATGGAAGAGCGCATTGTCACCAAAACCCAAAAAGGCGAGGGTGTTTAAGTCCGAAATCAAGGTGATGCAGATCGCTTTTTTTGATGTCCATGGAATTGTCCACGAAGAATTCTTGCCACAACGCCAAACTATTAATCAGCACGTCCACAAAAACATCTTGCGACGTCTGATGCGCTCAGTAAGGGAGAAAAAAAGAGAACTGTGGGAAACAAGGTCATGGCTGCTTCATCATGACAAAGCTCCAGTTCATTATGCCTTGGGAATTCGGGAGTTTCTTGCCAAAAATAACATTGCTGTTATGGAGCAACCACCCTACTCTCCAGATCTGGCCCCTCGTGACTTCTTTTTGTTTCCCAAACTCAAGGAAGTCATCAAAGGAACTCGTTTTCAAGATTCAGAAGCCATTAAAACAGCCGTGACGAGAGAGCTCTGAGCGATCCCGGAGGAATCCTTCCAGGAGTGCGTGGAAGTGGGGTAGAGGAGATTGGAAAAGTGCATTCGAGCCCAAGAAGATTACTTTGAAGGCGACATGTTGTAAAATCTACTTGTCAAATAAAATAAAACATTTATAGACCCAGTCCCGTTACTTTTCAAACACACCTCGTATGTTAAGCATGTTTCAACAAACGATCAAATTTGATTGCTTAGCTTCAGCAATTTTTCTAAAGTTTTTACTGATTTGCAAGTTATATTTTTGACAAATTAGCGCGCCCCCATCTAATTGAACGTTTTAAAAGATGCTTTAAATCATTTTTAGTCTATTCCAGTATGTTAAACATTTCCAATGATACTAAACATGTTGTTGTTGTCTTTCGTTCGATTGGTATCATAAAATGGTGTCACCCCATAATAGTGACAATCGGGGCGGGCAGCCCCCCTCCCCCTTAGCGATGCCACTGGGTTTTGTACGCAGAAAAACACAATTGCAAACTTTTGTTTTGAAGCTGGAAATTCTAAAAAAAAAAACGATTTTTTTTCTTGGTGTACGCTCTGTATATTGTCATGCCAATTGGAAACCGCTATAAACAGAGAGCTACGCTTTTTGTCAAAATAAAAATAGCTCCCAATTTTTCGCTTTGGGCTAAAACTATAGATCTAATAAATTGACTCGAACTCATAACAATGTCAATTATGTAAATTATTCACTCCACCTCTGCGATTTTTGGACTTGATCACAGCGAGAGATTTGTTGAGGCTCAATTTTGAGCAGCGTTACTTTTTCAGCATAGGAGTTGGAAATGCTGATGCAAATAAGACTCTTGAGAAAACGCGTTCGGAAGACAAATATAATCATGCATGATCAAAATTGAGCCACAAAAAACTGGACTTTTGCAGTGAAAAAAAAACTCATCAGCATGTGCGTGTACACTAAATTGGTGGAAAAGTGCTGGAAAAAAATTGCATTCTTACCGGTGAAAAAGTCCTTTGCTTGGAGGGGAAACTGCATGAAGGCCAACTGACGCAGCTCCAGCACTTTCTCCAAACAGAGTAACGAGGTTGGGATCGCCACCAAAAGCATTGATGTTGTCTTTCACCCAACTCAGTGCCAAGGTTTGATCCAAAAACCCCACGTTCGATGGTGTTTCGCCAGCAAGTGGAGGCATAAATCCCAAGGGACCTAATCTAAAAAATACGAACGAGAATGTTCTTTCATGTATTTTTTTTATCATACCATGCAATCAAGTTAAATCGCACTCCTATAGAGTATAGAACAGTTTATCATTTTCAAGACTATAGGTCTCGAGACCAATTTTTTTGTGATCTCAGTCACGGTTTTGGTCTCGGCTTTTTCGCACCGGTTTCAGTCTTGGTTTCCAACCATCGTGGTCTTGCTCTCCTAGCTTAAAATTGGTCTGAGACTGGGTAATTTTCGTAAGTAAAATAAAATAGCTTTGTAAGAAGCTAAGGCTAGGTTTACACATAGGGGTTTTCTCGATCAGGAACGAAGCTTCAGCTATGTGTAAACGAGTTTTCGCATAGTGAAACCACACTTTTACTTTCCTAGTGGCTTTTATTCCAAGTTTTGCGATGCAAATTGTCAAACTTCGATGTGCAAACGCTTTAACACGAAAACTTCGATCACATGATGTGTAGTGAGTGGGATTAACGTATGCTGCGAAAACAGCTGCAGCGCTCGAATTGGGCTAGAACTCTTTTGTTTGGCTGCGACTTTATTTTTCAGTCATTCATCATACTTCTTTTAATGCGTTTCAGGTTTGAAAATCTTGAAAAATGCAGGTTTCAAATCCGGGTTTGAAAACTAACTTTGGCTGCTTTTGACCGTTTACACATGAGTAAGGTATCGTTTCTCGTCGTCAAAAGCACTGTGTGTAAATGACTTTTTTTCTCACGTAAACGCGACAGATTTGATTACCAGGTGCGAAACCTAGTTGTCAAACCCATGCAAACGCGGCTAAAAAGTATTTTCTCGATTTTGTAGCGATTTAAAACGTATTTTGTACTGATTTAAAAGCAAACTAAATTTTGTACTGATTCAAAACGATGAAATTTCAATGACTCTCTTGTGTTTGCAAGCAAAATTACTACTCTTTTCAGATGAAAGAGGGCTGCGCAAGTGACCGAGAAATTTTTGGCAGTCATTTAAGACAGTTGAAAAAAGGTCGTATTTTCACTTTTGCAATTTTACGATGTTGGAAAAGCAGCAAAAAAGCCTTTACTCAAGTAGATAAAGCATTACGAATTAAGCAGTTTTACAAACTTGGTCACTAAAGTTGACGTCGATGCTCTCAAAATTTAAGAACAAATTAAAAACAAATGAAGCTGAAAATCGGCAAAAAATTGAAAACAACCAGTCACAACTCAAAATTTACAGATTGTTATAAAAAAAGAGAGTGTATGTTATTTTATTGTCGAATGTCGAAACAGTGATAATAATCTACGCATATTGTCCACTTTTCGACAACGAAAAAAACATGAACTACTTCAAAATTGGTAAATTTAATTTGTTCATGATGTATAAACTAAATGTAAAATGACCAGTGACGCAAACAGGAGGGCAAAGAGGGTTTCAGCTTTCCTACTATAAGCTACATCACTTAGAAAATTTAATTCATGAATGCAAGCTTTCAAACGTGTCCTGGACTTAAACTGTATAGGTAAAGGAGAGGGGCTAAAGGAGGTGGGCAATTCAATTCTTTCAAACGGCTTCCAAATCTGAGCAATTAAAATCTTTCAAGTATTAGTTCCAAAAACGAACAAAATATGATTCAAATGGCTATTTTTACAAAAAATCACAAAAATCGTCTAGCGACTGGAGGCAAACCTTCGGCTGTGATACGATTAAGTTTCACCAGTTTGCTCAGCACGACTATAAGATCAGATATTTTTCGGTAAAAAATTTTATTGTTTGATTTAAGTCCTCTCTTAGCATAATTGTAGTTGCACGCCTGAAAATTCTCCCCCCCAAATCAAAAATCCTGGCTGCGTTTTTGCAGATACGTATAATACGGTACATTAAATATATAATGAGCTTTTTACGACTTTTTTTAATAATTTCATTTAAGTAAGTTTTAGTTAGTTTTATTGATACGTAATTCCTAAAGAAAAGACTGTAAAGGTGATCATGCTCCGGTCTTTGAGTAAGAGGCATAACTTTAGTTGAAAGCACTCTTCAAAAATACTTTCAGTGAAAATCTACACAAAGTGACGTCATCGAGATGTGATGACGTAATCACTTCGACTAAAGCAATTTGTCATCTAACTCAACTTAGATAATCATATAACTAACTTATGAGCAAATCTGAGCCCCCAAATTTATTTTCAAAAAACTGAAAAACCCAAAGATGCCGTCATTTTTTTGGTCTTGAACTTTGCCGGTCATGGTCTTGCAAAAATTTTGCGGTCCCGGTCTTGGTCTCGGTCAAGTCGGTCTCGACTATACAGACCTGATCATTTTTTCAAAAAGAGAAATAATGTCAAAAAATTTTAAATTTATTTTTCATGACAACTTTTCACCAGACTTTTTTACCATTAGCAGTTGAAAAGTATCTGTTCGGGATCGGTTTTATTAAAAAATGAAAACCATTTTTTGCGGTTGTAAAGAGGTGATCTAAACCTTGTTCCACTATTCCCTTATCAACGAAAATTATGTAATTTGTTTGATTTTATAATATCGTCAACATTGCGTTACAAATTTCCTGACATCCGAAAAAGACGGCTTTGCAAAATTTCTTGCAGAATAAGCAACGCGATGTTCGATTATCGCTTATTTCTAGCAGAATAAGTTACGCGATGGTCCATAAATTTTACTAAGTTATCTTTTTCTGATGTCACGAAATTTTGAAACGCAGGTTTACTAATGGTACGGAGTGGAAAGGATTAGAGCTATTTTCGCGGATAAGGGAATAGTGGAACAAGGTTTAGGCGCCTTTTTATTATCTCAATTAGTTCTCATTTCTTCGATAAAACCGATCTCGAGCAGTACGTATTTCTTCAAAAATCATGAATAACTAGACGTTCATTTTCCCGCGGGAAAATAATACGGTAATTCCGCCAGTTCCATTTCACCATCATTCTTCCCTTCATACTCTGAAGGCTACCGATATTTCTGTGAAACTCAATCGTATGCAATGCAACAAACTAATTTTGTTTCATGAAAAAATAAATGTGGGATTTAAATCGTTTTTGGTTTGGGTAATACCGATGTCCGACTAAGTATTTGAACACAGCTCAGTTCATTCTCGACAATTTCAAACCCTGGCGCCTTTAATCATTACACCAGCTCAGCATATGAACCCAACTGACTAAAATCAATTGGTAAATTTAGCTTTCAAAAAGGGATTTTTGGAAAGGTTTATGTTGGGATTTGGTACCCCCAAACCACGTAAAAAATTGTCTTTCAAATATCTACTGATATCCAAAAAAATAGCGCCCTAGCTCAAGCCGTTCAAAATAGATGATTTTGTGTGGTCCATTTGGGAAGGTTCCGGAGGGAAGTACTCAAAAATATGTCAAACATTTTGTCTCTTAAATATCTTTTGATGTAAAAAAATTGGAGCCTCAGCTTAAGTTCAACAAATTGATTTTTGTGGGGTTTACGTGGGGATTTCCGGGGGTGTGGTACCCCCATATTATGTACAAGAAAAGTGGAGTTTTAGCTTAAGCTGTTCAACGCAATGACGTTTGGGAGAGTTTGGGGGAAGGTGCCCCCAAACTACGTCAATTTTTTTGTAGCTTAAATACCTACTAATATCAAAAACAACGAAGCCTTAGATTAAATCGTCCAAAAATTGATGTTTGTGAGGGTCATTTGGGGAGTTTCGGGGGGTGGCACTTTCAAAGTATGTTGAAGTGTTTGTCTTTTTTTTTAGTATTTCATAATACCAAATAAAAACTAGAGCTCTAACAGAAGCCGTTGAAAAAATTGATGTTTGAGGGGTCCGTTTTGAGGTGGGTGGTACCCCGGAACTCTTTCAAAATATTTGCCTCTGACATATCCACTGATATCAAAAACACAAGCATCGTAAACTTGGTCGTGCAAAACTTGTTTTTTGGAGGTCCATTTTGGGGGGTGGCACCCTCAAACTATGTCGAAATATTTGTCTGTTGTATCTGTTGATATCGAAAAATAAAACTGGCGCCCTAGTTTGAGCCAAACAAAAAATTTATTTTGGAGGGTCCATTTTGGGGGGTCCCAGGGGGTTATTCCCAAATGATGTCAAAACCTTCGTCTCTTAGATATGTGGTGATATTTTGAAAAAACTAGTTCCCTAGCTTGAGCCAATCAAAAAATTGATTTTCGGTGGTCTGTTTTTGGGGGGTGCCCGGAGGGCGGCATTCCCAATATATGTCAAAGTATTTTTCTCCAAAATATCTACTGCTGATATCAAAAAACACTGGCACCGTAAATTAAGTCGTTCAAAGAATTTGTTTTAGGGCCATACCCCGAGTGGGGCCATACCCCCAAACCACGCCAAAATATTTGTATCTTAAATACCTACTGACAGCAAAAAACACTGGCACCCTAGCTTGGGCCATTCAAAAAAATGGTTTTTGGGGGTCCATTTGGAAGGGGCCTCAGCGAGGTGGTACCCCCAAACTCTGTCAAAGTATTTGCCTCTAAATATCTACTGATATGAAAATACACTGGCACGGTAAATTAGGTCGTTCAAGAAATTGTTTTTGGGGGGGTCCCCAAGGGAAGGGTTGGCACCCCCAAACTATGTCGAAATGTTTGTCTGTTAAGTATGTCTTGATATCAAAAAAAAAACTGGGACCTTATTTTGAGCCAATCAAAAAATTATTTTTTAGGGGGGTCCATTTTGAGGGGGTCCGTGGGGGTAATACCCCAAACGATGTCAAAATATTTGTGTCTTAGAAATGTGCTAATATCAAAAAAAACTAGTGCCCCAGCCCGGGCCAATTAAAAATTGATTTTTGTGGGTCCCCGAGGGGGTGGTACCCCCACACCACGTCAAAGTATTTTCTTGTTAAATATCTACTGATATCAAAAAACAGCGGAACCTTAAATTACGTCATTAAAAAAATAATTTTTGGGGGTCCATTTTGGTCCTCGAGGGGGTTGGTACCCCCAAACCACGTTAAAATAGTTTCCTCTTAAATATCCACTGATAACAAAAAAACACTGGCACCCTATGTTAAGCAGTTCAAAAAATTGATGTCTGGGGTGGCCACTTGGGGATGTTCCCGGGAGGTGGTACCCCGAAACTATGTCAAGATATTTGTCTCTTTGTTGTGTCTTGATATCAAAGATGTAACACCGTAGCTTAAGCCGTCAAAAAAACTGATTTTTGTTTGGGTCCATTTGGGGGTTTTGGGGGGTTGGTCCCCCCAAATTATGTCAAAATAGTTTTGTCCTAAAAAGTTCTTTTGACACCCAAAAAATCTAGCGCACTTGCTTATGGTGTTTAGAAAGTGTTTTTTTGGGGCGTCTTTACAGAGAATGAAACCTGATACCCTCTGATCATACGTAATGTCGAACAGAAAATATTGAAAGGGATTTTGTCGTAATCGAAAAAAAATTGATATGCTAGATTCGATATAATCTTGGTTTCATAAAAGCGATGGCCAAGCAGATAATTGAACCCAGGTCTTATGTTTCAAGCACTGGCGCCTTAAACCATTCGGCCATGGCAGCACGCGGGCGAAGGTGCCTACCTCCAAAGTATGTCAAAATATACTTGTCTTGAAAATTTTTAGTGGTAGCAAAAGAAAACTAGCTCGATAGCTTGAGGTCTTAAAAAAGTGATTTTTGGGACGTTTTCACAGAGAATGAAACCTGATACCCTCTAATCATACGTAGTGTCGAACAAAAAATATTGAAAGGGATTTTGTCGAAATCGAAAAAAAATTAATATGTTAGATTCAATAAGATATTTGTATGATCAAAGCGATGGCCAACTAGAGAATTGAACCCAGGTGTTAGGTTTCAAGCAGTGGCGCCTTAAACCATTCGGCCATGGCAGCACGCGCGCGTAGTTGACTACCTCCAAAATACGTCAAAATATCCTTGTCTTTAAAATTTTTAGTGGTAGCAAAAAAAAACTAGCTCGATAGCTTGAGGTCGTAAAAAGCTGATTCTTGGGACGTTTTCACAGAGAATGAAACCTGATACCCTCTGATCATACGTAGAGTCAAACAAAAAATATTATAAACGATTTTGTCGTAATGGAAAAAAAATTAATGTGCTACATTCAATATAGCATTAGCATGGTGAAAGCGATGGCCAACTAGAGCATTAAACCCAGGTCTAAGAATTTCAGCACTAACGCCTTTAACCATTCGGCCAAGGCAGCACGCGCTAAACGTGACTAAAATCGCAATAAACTTCGCTGTAACAAGTTTGGGGTGCATATGCCCCAAACCACGTGACGTAGCGCCTCCAAAATTGGAAGGACGCAAGTTCATGAATACACTTATGACTTATCATCTGTCCAAATTTCAAGTTTCTAGCTTTGGTGTAACTAAAATCACTTAATAAACTTCGCTGTCACAAGTTTGGGGGCATATGCCCCAAACCACGTGACGTAGCGCCTCCAAAATTGCAGGTACACAAGTTCATGTATAGATTTATAATCTGCCCAAATTTCAAGTCTCGAGCTTTGGTGGTTTTCGAGTATAGTTGTCACCACCATGTGATTTGCTTAATAAATAAATAAATAAATAAAGAAATAAAGAAAAAAAAAGAAAAAAGTGTCGGAATCGGCATGGTTTATTTTTGAGAGCTGAAAGGGCATGTCCAGACGCGTCTAAATTCGAAAGTTTTATTCCACTAGTGCCATTAGTTTTCGAGCTAGAGCTGTTTAAACCTAAAATTGGTATTTCATTTTTTGGCTTGGAAACCCGTATAGCATTATCGATTGCCCCCAAAATTTGCACTAAGAATGATTCGTATGAGCATCAGCTAAGATCTAAATTTCAAGTTTCTACTTTAAGCCGTTGCTAAGTTATAGCGTTTTTATTTTTGTTCACGAATTCGTAAAATACGCCGGAAAAAACCATAAGGACTTTCGACGCAAAGCGTCGCGGAAGTCCCAATTAACAGCAAAACGAGCGGCGTACCTCAAAAGTTGCAGGGTAAATCGCCCAAGCCACGCTGCAACACAAAACGAGCTTTGAAAAACTAGATCATACTGCGCGTAGGCGTAGCCAGGATTTTTGGTTGGGGTGGGCCCAAAACACAAATCACATGCAATGACGTCATCAGAAATTTTCAAAAAAGGAACTTTCTGTAGGGCAAAGATATCGTAGAATAAAAGATCTAAACTCTTAAGTCGTAGTCTGTTGTCACTTAATCAGGATTTTGCTAAAGGTAGAGGGCGAAAACTAACAGTTAAAAAGCGAAAAATGTCTAACTTAGGAGACGTGTTGAGAAAGTTAGTGTACTCAAACGTATCACAGACCGGGGTCTAAGTGCCGGTGGCTATGAGTGTCTGGGGGCAAAGCCCCCAGCCGCTGGGCGATTTTGGTAAGTTTTTGGAAAATAAGAGCTATTTTAATCCCATTGAATTACATTTCGCACTTGTTCACAGCCATTTGAAAGAACTAGATTTTTAACATTGAAAGCCAATCGAAAAATTTTGATTGTTCAATCCTCTTTTAACTTGCAAGTAAATTTCAAAACACCTTTAAAATCTTGCATTATGGTGTAAAATTTTAATTGTAAGTGATTTGGTCCATATAGGGGGAAGTAAGACACATTGTCTTCTGCAATATTTTAGCAGTAAATAATAATCCACTCAAAGAATTTCCTTTCATGAAGTTAACCAGTTATAGAAGTACATGTACGGCCAGGGGACCCAGGACCCCTCAATTTAACTTCAATAATTTGTTCAATGAGCATTTTCCAAGCTATTTTTTTAAAAGTATTTCGTGCGTAAAAACTGGCGAGGTGGAGGTGAATCGTTATTGAAAAATGGTCCAATAAATGGTTACGCTTACTAAACATGTTATTCCCGGGCCGCATTTACATAGCGCGGTGCCTCTGGCACTTAAGGGATTTTTGCAACATCTTCCTGCCAAATATAAGTGAAGACCAAAAAATGTCCTACTATCTGAGGGCGGGGCCCTGTCACTGTGATATATGGCGAATTCGGCGCTGGTTGTTTCATTACGTCCATAAAAAGTTTAGATGAGGGCCTGCGGAAGCAACTTTTAGGACAAAATATTTGATTTCACCCTGGTGATACGTTTAAATTGGTTGGAAAAAATTGAATTAAGGCCGGGCTCCTAGTCGTCAATATTATTTGATGTTAATTACTGTTGTGCGCGTGTACTGTTGTACGCTAAGATGCTAAAAAAAACTGAAAATGAAGAAACAATACTTTTTTTGTCAAATTTTTGTCTTTGGTGGCATTTCGATTGAGGGGTCCGGGCCCCCTGGGCCACCCCCCTGGCTTCGCCTATAATTTTGAGATAAGATCGCGCCCTTAAGTTCTTTCATAAAAAAAAAAACAGTTAAAGCAAAATTAAAATAACTTTTTTCCAAAACGTGGAGGACTTGAGTCAAGTCACTTGACAGTTTTTTGAAACGTACAAGAATTGCATGACATTATTATGACGTGGGCACGTGGTCGCCATTATTGTTACCTACTTTTGTACGCGTAAATCCTAAATTAAAGAAACTGCAATTCCGGACAAGGACAACGTATTGGCTATGCCCTCATTATATTTATCATTAGTAGCATTTTGATTGGGGAGTTTGCTTTACCGCCTGTGTTGTAGCATTAAGTTCATAATAACGTTAAACGAGGGCCTGAGGTTGCAACTTTTAGGAAAAAACTCTTAAATTTCTTACAGGTTTTGAATATAAATTATTAAAAATTTGAATTAAAGGGCCCCTGGCCCGGGACCCTAAGTCGTCAGTCAAGGGTTCTGGGGCTCTCTGGTTGTCAGCTGGAGGTCCCGGGGACCCCTGGTTGTCAGTTAGAAGCCCCGGTGCCCCCTGGTCGTTAATTAGGGGCTCTGGAGCCCCCTGGTCGTCAGTTTGGGGCCCCGGGGCCTCCTGGTTTTAAGTTAGGGTCCTCCAGGGCCCCCTGGTTGTCAGTTAGGAGCCTCCTGGTTGTCAGTCAAGGACCCCGGGGCCCCCTGATTGTCAGTTAGGGTCCCCCTTGTTGTCGGTTAGGGTCCCCGGGGCCCCTGGTTGTTAGTTAGGGTTTCCGGGGCCCCTGGTTATAAGTTAGGGGCCCTGGGGCCTCTAGTTGTTAGTAAGGAGCCCTAGGGCCCTCTGATCGTCAGTTAGGGGCCCCAGAGCCCTCTGGTTATCAGTTAGGGGCCAGGGGCTCCCTAGTTGTTGGTTGAAACTCCCTAGTTGTTGGTTTGGGCCCCATAGTCGTTAGTTTGGAGCCACCTGGTTGTTAGTTAGGGGCCCTGGGGCTCCCTCATCGTCATTAATGTTATTGTTAATTACTGTTATGTGCGTAATTGCTGAAAAAAACTGCAACTAAACAGCGCTAGCCTACGTTGTTGTAATTTTTATCATTGGTGGTATTTTAATTGGGGGGTCCGGGCCCCCTGACTACGCCTATGATACTGCGAGTAACCGAAGTAAACTAACCTGTAGTTAACCGATACCACCACAACTTGGCCAAAAGCAGAGAGGTAGCTTCCGTCATATATTTTCAATGCTGTCGTTCCACTAAGGAACGACCCTCCATAGATCCAAACCATCACTGGTAGGAGAGCAGTGCTTTGGTGATCTCCAATCGAGGGTGTCCAGACATTGACGTGTAAACAATCTTCGGATTTTTCATTAGGAGCGTTCCACATTTCGGCGCCTGTAACATCAAATAAAGCTTTAAATTGAATGACATCAAAAGCCAGAAGCTAGATGGATTATCCACCCTCACAAGGTATCTTTAAAAAATTTATACATTCTGGAGTCATGAAACGAAAATTATTCACCTATAGATTGAAAAAGGCGTTTGATATAGTCTCAAAGTCGGTTCAAGCTCAGTGTTGCGTGAAGTGTAGTAATCCTCATATCTATATGCAAAGATAAACGCTTGCTTGATAGACAAAAAGGACTCTTTTGGTTAAAGGCAATTGGTACATCGCAGTATACTGATTGCATCTATACTATACACATTACACAGGCAATGCTGTACTACAATAATATTTTTTCGCATATCCTAACTAATGCACCTGGAAACCCAGGAAAAGTTTCATCATCCGTTTGGTAGCAAGATGGGCCATACTCCATGACAGGCTTGATGTCAGGTTTCCACGACAATGCTGCTATAGGCGCTTCGAAACGTCGAGGAACTTTCGCAAATGGAATTCCAAGATAAGCGGAAATGCTTCTTGTATCTTCGCCCACTGCAATCCTCAATTGTTTTCCCCTTACTTTGCCGTTCCTCATTGCAAACAAAAAAAGAAAGAGTTGTTATTTCAGTTGCCGGATGAACTTGCTACGCTGTGAAATTTTGTTACAACAAATTTTGTTTGATATTCGACGTTTTGTTACAACAAAATTGCAATATACAGTGTTTTTTGTGGCCGCGTTTCAAGCCCGGTTTTTAGTTTCTGTGCCAGTTTATCGCTGAGCCATGTCAAAACCAGGGTTGGAAAAATCGATTAATAATCGATACTGCATTCTTTGCTTTGATGTCATCGGTAATCGCAGATGCTTTGCTTTCAATTTTTTCTATTGATTATCGCCTTTTCTGTGCTTTTTGCCTACATGTTATCGATTGGTAGAATCTTTGTACTTTACTTTTGCTCTTGTTGAGTCTGCCTATAAGAGCTTACATCATTTCGTTTCTCTTTGCTATATTGCTCCTTATAATTATCCTAATTGTGTATTTTTTATATCCTTTATATTGTAGTACGGTAATGATAGTTTTTCCTCTCACAAGTTTTATTTAACGGTCAATACAGAAAAATTTTAGTGCATTCTCATGAAAAATAAAAATTTTTGTAGGCATTTCGGCATCGATCACCATAATCTTTGCTTTTTGTTTCTGATTTCTTTGCTTTTTGTTTCTGATGTCTTTGCTTTTTGTTTATAGTATCGACTATCGACATTTCTCTGCTTTTTTAGTGAACTTTTGATGTCGACTCGCCTTTGCTTTTAAACAGCATTGACTTCAAATCCCCGGTCAAAACATTACTAAATTACAAAAGAATCGACCAATCAAAAAGTAGATATGTTCACCAAAAGAGCATCGCTGTTACAAATTCCTTACCTAGCAGACGTAGATAAAAACTGAATCCGTAACATCGCTAACAGATCCTCTTTTTGCTTGACACAATTCTTTTGTAATTTGGTAATGTTTTGGCATTACTCAGTAACGACCAGGCATGCACCTAGAGCAGGGAGTGAAAAATGCTAATAATTAATAAAGCTGTTATCTGCTTTAATCTTTTATCAAAAAATGGAATGTAGCGGAAGTACAGATTCATACTAATCCATGTTGAAATGTCGCCTGCTTCAAAAACTATCTAGGAATGGCATGCTCAGGATTTCGTTTAGTTTCCGACCGAAACCGTGAAAATAAATCAACACATCGGAGGACCACTTTTGCGAATAAATCCTGATGAAGACCAAAAAATGGCCATTTTCATCTCAGAAGTCTGACGATAATTTATTTGTGGGCTACGTTTTACATATCTAGTATACTACTGTAGGCCGGTAGAGCTTCGCTATCTCTTAGGGGGACCGCTCTTGCCTCCCTCTCCTCTTTGATACGCTCACGTACCCATGCTATTTTATTGCGATTTTCGAAAATTTTCCTACCTTGTTCGGGTAATAGGTCCGTTGATTTGAGCACAATTGTGTTCGAGCAATGCAGTTAGTAAAATCACAATCAGAAGATCAAAAATTTGAATCTTTTCAAGTCGAAAGAAAGAAATAACAAAATTCATGGTTATTTTATCTCCAAGTTGCTTTTCTGAAAATTCAAGTAGTAAATTTTCTAGGTTGCCGCACAATACGAAAATATATTCCATGTTTTCTTAAGGTGAATTTACTTAGTATCCGTTTTTTGTCCGTTTTTGCTTCTCCAAAAAAAGTATGCGCTTTTTCGTCCGCATTTTTATAAACTGATATCCGCACTAAGTAGACTGTTACTTATTTATTGACAAAAATTTTGTGTGTGAACGAAGAAAGCGATATTTCAAAATAGGGTTATATCCCTTCGCAAAAAATATTTTTCGGAAAACTTTTGTCCACTGTGTGACAGTCTGTTGGTTAGTGTGGAAATGGACATATAAAAATGCGGACGAAAAAGAACATACTTTTTCTTGGAGAAGAAAAATGTATAAAAAAAACTGACAAAAGCGGACCAAAACGGATACTGAGTAAATTCACCTTTAGCTTTTTGTCATTATTTTATGAGACAAAATCGTTTTAGTTTAAGGAAATTCATTAAGTTTTTTGTCCGAATACTAACAATTGAAATTATATTTTATTTTATTCTGCGTTTTTGTTTTACATTCTATGAAAAAAAGCTCAACTTTTTCCTCTCGTGAATGTATAACTTTTAATCTGATCCTGTAAAGTCAATCGGTGGTCCGCATTTTGAACCTTCAAAAAACAATCAAACTCGCTCAGGGACCATTACAGCTTGGACTGATGGACTAAATAAATACGGAGACGCGACGGCATAATATCTGCAAGTTAGTCGTGGCCTAATATAGTGCAATACATAGTAAAAGCTTAAAGGGAAACTCTAGCCTAGCCAGGCTATATATCATTAAATAACCTGCGAAATTCTAAGGTCTTTACCAAAACAACGAACTTTCAAACAAGGATGGCAGTACGGTACGGTACGCCTCAATTTTTGCTAAAAAGCACGGTACGCTTATACGATACGCGCTTGTTCTGAAGGTACGAGTAGGGTACGTTGGTACGCTGCTTGAATGTGCGTATACTAAACGTAACAACGTATTGTACCATGCAAGTATGTTAAGTAACAAAGTTTGCAACTCGCTGACGACGCTGCGTACCGTAATTGTGCTAGTACGGTGCATTGTTACGTGTCTGTAAATTATTTTTTACCCGTGTTCTGTTGACTTCTGAGTTCTGATTATTTGTTTTCCTCCTCTTTCTTCCTTAAACACTAAAGCCAATAGGTGTCACATAACTAGAGAAGCTCTATACTCGGCAAAACTGATATTAATGAATTCTATTTTACCGTAGAATATAGAATGCAGTTAAACCTTCTTTTTAAAGTGCGGAAAACGAGAACTTCGAAAAAACCTTAGCAGTTTAGAGTTTTATTGACGTACGTACCGTACCTTTTAAGCACGGTGCGTTTAGAGCAAACCATCTAGTGAAAAGTACGTAGGTACAGTGCGTAAGCAAAAATTTTTTTTGGTACGTCACATTAGTACGGTACGGTAAATTTTTGAAGTACGCTATGTTGAAATTTTGCCATCCTTACTTTCAATACCTTATAATTTTGATGAAATCCAAAAAAAATGGTGAAACGGAAATCGATTCTGATTGGCTGACGATCTGATGACACAGCTGTGAGGCTTGCATTTCGCGAATTTAGTGGAAGTCACGCCTAGATAAAGGAAGTGAGTTGAATATTTCGTGAAAGAATAAAATACGAGCGCAGCTGGTTAGCGTTTTTTGGTATTACTAGCAGGTTTTATGCCCAGACAATGTAATAGTCGTAGTCTCAATTATACATGCAGAGCCAGAGTTGTAAGTCGGGCCGCGCTTTTTGGGTGGGGTTCGGGCCCAAAGTTCACAAAGTTTCGGGCTCAATTCGGGCCTCAGACGTGCTTTTTGTCTTCGGTGCTCAAAAATATAATCAAAACAACATGGTAATAACGCTCAGATTTTTCAGACCAAACTTAATTTTTGTTTTTTTTTTTTTTGGGCATGATTTGGACTTCAAATTAGTTTTTAGGTTCGGGCTTATATTTTCGGGCTCGGGTCTGAACTAGTCGGCCCGTTTATAACTCTTTACATAGCAGACTCAGAGACTCTTCAGCAATACATTCGCCTAATCTAGTACCCTATGCACCCATGTAGCGGTTAGCTGTTACGACTACGTCTAATCAGCAACTTGAATAAAAAAAGTGAGTGAGACGGCATTTATTGCTAGTCACGGTATATTGTATTGGTTTGCTGTATCATTTACCGTGCGGTGCCCATTCTGACTGGTTCAAAGTGAGCAAATTTTGCATTGGCTTGTAACTAAAAATTGACGAGAATTGCTTTCTATGATACCAACCTAAATATTTTATCGGTATACGCAAAGCAACACGTTAACAGTTTAGTTGTGAGGTATTTCAAGCCGATACAATTCTATAATGGGTCAGAAAGCGTTTTTCTGAATTTTATTCATTTTGTAAGTAAACACGTAAGTAAGTAAATGTATTTTATGCGTTTTGCGCTGCTCGTGAAATAAACTATTTACTTACTTACTTACTTTTGTAACCATTGAGTTCTTATTCTTCCTCTTTATCTTGCGTTAAATACTAGATTTTGACGAGTAAAATAGTAGTCTGTGTAGTGTTCTGGTCACAGGGCGTGCCTGCTTGAGTACGATTCGCGTTGCTCTTCTTTTATTTTGTTTTTGGTTACAGTTTTTGTAGCATATGCCAATTGAGGTAGTAAATCGGTGAACTTTATAGTATTTAGCACTGGAAGTGAACTTCCGCTACCACTGCTTTTGTAGACTATTTTAAAGTTATGCTACTTGACCGATACGAAACACAATAGTAAGTGCTGTATTGAATTTTGAATGTAGCAGCCATCTAACTTATTTGAGTTGAAACATTGTAGTTGTATACTGGCAATAAAGACAATAAGATAACTTCCAAAACCTATCGGTACAACGTACCAGCACTAGTATTGAATACCGTCTCAGTCACTTTTTTTCTGATCAAGTTGCTGACTAGACATACTGGTAGCAGCTAACCGGCTATATGGGCTCATGTGGTACTAGGCTAGGCGACAGTGGTACTAGACTAGCCGCATGTGGTTCTAGGCTAGGCGACTGTATTGCTGAAAAGTTTCTAAAAGCTCTATATGTAATCCGAGACTACGCCTTACCAAAAAACGCTGACCAGATGAGCCCGTATTTTATTCTTACATGAAATATTCTACTTACTTCCTATATCTAGACTTGACTTCCACGGAATTCGCAAAACGCAAGCCACACAACTGCGTCATCAGATCGTCAGCCAATCAGAATCGACTTTTGCATTACCGGTTTTTTTCGGATTTCATCAAAACTATCTGGCTTTGAAAGTTCGCTGTTTTTGCAAAGGCTAGCCCGGCTAGGCTAGAGTTCCCCTTTAAAGCATTGTCGGCAATGATTAACGAAAGCATACAGCAACGCGGTAACTTTGTGATTTTAATGTCATTGTATCTTTTAATGTTACAAGGTAATTTTCCGACCAATATTTAATATAAACCTGGTTAGGCATTTCTCAGACTCAGAGTTTTGTGTTAATCCTTGGATTTTGTTTTCGCTATCACTGCTAATCTACGCTACTTGATTGCGTGCATTTTGCCTGTTTTTCTTTTGGACCAAAATTACACCGTTTCTATGTGTTCTAATTGTAACTTACTATTAGCTTTTCGGATTTTATAAGCCGTGCAGTAATTTTATAAATCAACAAACTTTTGTCTTAATGGAGCTGTAAACGTAGGCTGTTGCGATGGAGTGAGGTAGCAAGAAAATGGAGCAAATCAAAACTCATCATAGAGAGTAAGAGATTGCGCGATATTGGTAGGGCTTTAAACAGGTCAAAAACAAGCAGTATATTTTTATTCAACCGTAAAATAAGTGGTCTATCGATAGGATATGAAAAGCTAATTAATAACAATCCGACATATCTGGAATGCAATTTTGAATAAATTTGAAATACACGCTCTGATGATAACGTTCTAATAAATTCGAATAGAATCGGACCCTAAAAAATCTTCTCGAAAGCAGAGGTTGTCGGATTATATCTTAAGTTTATTTTTTGCTGTATGAGATCATAGCGTTATTAACTGAGAAATAAGAGAACTGCATCTCTTAATTTGGGCTTTCGAAACAATTTTTGATAGCTCTCTTACTGCTCAAAAACAAACTCAAGTCTATACAAGGCAAACATTTTCAGCGCAAAATTTTGACTAGTTTTTTTATTAATTCTGATATACAACTCTAAGTCAAACTCAAATCCATACTCTTTAAAGTTACATCCGACCCAAACCTTAACTCAAACGCTAAACTCAATTCTTAACCCTGTAAAGCCCAAACAAAAAATGAGAGGATGAATAATCTTTATTTTTCTTTAAGCCTCTTTACTTTAAAACTTTCTGTAAAATGTTCACTCCTAAATCCCACCTCTATACTGCATTGTAGAATGATCATAATCAGTAGAAAATTTGCAAAGAATTTGAACTTGAGAATGTAGGTTTTATATGGTATAGTTAATCGATTTTCGGAAACATTTTAGTATCGATTTTCCGAGCCGCTTACGCATTGTGTTTACGCAACTCTACAAGTCTTAGAAAAAAATATGTAAGTTGTGACATTAACATACATCCAAAATCGATGATGACCCGAGTCATATTTTCAACACGTCAGATTGATTTGCTCTTTAATTAATTTGCTGTTTTGGGTTGAAATATTTTGCAAAGTCAGTTATGCTGAGGCCCAGCTTTGTTCAGTTAAGCGTTGGGACACGTATGCCTTTTATGCCTTGTGCCTCAAATTGTACGTTTGTGCAATTGTGTGTTAAACTATAAGAACATCACAAAGCTCATTTTTACTTGAAGTTTAAGAAAAAATTGAGAACAATGCCAGCTAGGCATGAACAAATTAATTAAGCACACGGACTGAAATTTAAAAATCAAAAAATCAGTATCTATTGCAGCGAAATAACCAGATTTTTGCTATCATTGCCAGTGTATCGTGATGTTTTATTCTTGCACGTTTACGAAACGACAAAACTTTTTGACACAACAGAACTTCTTATGGGGCAAGATAAAATTTGTGTTACTTTATACTCTCAACAAAATTTAAAAACAATGAAGAACAAATGAGACTAAAAATTTGCGCAAATTTAAGAACCAGCCTTAACCCAAAGTCCACTGGTTCTTGTAAAAAAGTGTTGCAACATTGAAAAATAGGGAACGTCCGTACTGAAAAAAAAATTTTTTTACGGATCCTTATGATCTTTTGATATGGGTTCAGTGAGCCCCCTGAGGGTTATTTCACAAAGTATTGCAAGAATTACAATGTTAGCTTGTTAAAACACACAAAACTTACGACATAGTAAATTCTGCAAAACGGTGTAGTTTGCTGGCCAGGCAATTAATCACTTTTCAAGCAGCTGTATTTGCAAAAATTGCTACCGTTTTGAAGTCAGTAACGGCAAAATATTTTAGACACATAGAATTTTAAAATCATATCTTGATTACTACCTATAATACGCTGAAACGTATATAATGAGCTTCCGAGGCCCATCTCTTCAGTTATTCATTGCACTTGCAGGAACCACTAGTTTCTTTTGAAGAAATGTTGCACCCGCTGTGGTGAGCCGTTGCGTCGGCACGAGGTTTGAACCTTGAACCTTCCACTCCAGAGACGTATGCGTTACTGCTCAACCAACGGGCCATTTTATAAAATTTGGTTTCTGTTAAGTACCAACCGCACAAGAAAAATAAAAATTTTGTTCTGATAGTATTCAACCAATTCTGTATTCTACAATCTACAGTATACTTTTTTATAGGAACCAGTAAATTTTAAGTTGAGGCTGGCTGTTCTTAATTTTCGGCCAATATTCAGCCTGATTTGTTCATAATTTGTTCTAACATTTTGAGAACATTAATGTCAATTTTAGGAACTATGTTTTGTAAAACTATTTAATTCTCATTGTTCTTGTCTGTTTGAGTAAAATGTTTTTGCTGCTTTTGCATCATTGTAAAATTGCAAAAGGGAAAAAGTGAACTTTTTTCAATTTGAACGACACCCAAAATTTTCTCGGTTGCCCGCGCAATGCGCAACAACACTCTATAACCGAGGAATAGTTGCAATTTTGCTTGTAAAGAGTGGAAAATCACTGAAATTTTATCCGTTTTTAATAGTACAGAATTTAGTCTCTTTTGTGATTGGAAAAAAAAATTTTTTTTGCTCGTTTTCAATCTCCTTTTCTTTTTGCTGCTGGCATTAGTTCTTAAACTTTGAGCAAAAATGAGCCTCGTGTTCTCATGAAATTGTTCTTATAAAATAAGTGTATTATGCCGAGTAGTAAAATATGATTTTGTTAATCGCTTTTATGTTGTACTTTTCTGCCAATTCTTTTCTCAATTCCTATAACCATCATTGTCAAGATTGCTTGTGCCAAATCGCCAACTGCTTACTTTCTCCTTAGGCAAATAAAATCATTATTCTGAGCTAAAAATAAACGGTGCAAATGCGCGGTGATTATCATCGCAGCGGCAACGTTTGATCAGCGCATTTAATTGATCTTTCGTTTGTCGCTGTTATTGCTTGAACTAAGATTTCGGTATCGCGTTTTGTGATTAGACTTCAAAACTAAAAGTGGACTTACGGCAAAATCAATGGGGGTATTTAAAGTTTGGGTAATCGTATCAGATTAGATTGGCGTTGACCAAATCCTTCTTGGCTCAGACGTTCCAAAGATATTCTACCTTAAAGGAGCGTTCAAATCGTTTTTCACTGTTGACCAAATGTTGAGAAACGCCTAAGATGCATTCTCACGAAATTTAAACTTTCTACATTTTGCCGTTTTCAAGAAAATACAGTTTAAAATTAACAATTTTCCTCTTACTTCAGTGTAGCCGTTTTGCCAGTATTGTGACAGAAGATTAACTTTCTAAAAGTTTGTTTGAATTTGCTTCAAAAGCAGCTAATTAATTATTCTACATTATTATTTTGTTTTGACAGCAACACTGCCGAAAGCTCTAGTTGAGAGTTACAAACATTTCTGTACCTTTTCGAAATTTTGTTTGTAATGGGCAACCTCGGTAAAATTTCTAAGGAGAAAATGTTTTTCTAAGGGAAATTTAAAATGTCATATCTTGGGAACGTATCAAGATCGTAAAAAACTCAAATTTGGTGAAATTAGTCTTCAGATCAGTCAAAAATTTTTGAGAGAAAACCGAGCAAAAGTTTTTTCAAACTGAATGCTCTTTCAAACATGACGTAGGTGCTTCTCTAACTATGATCTTTATTATGTTTGAGAACATCGACGATACCATCTTAGTTCTATCCTATAAAGCAATCACACAGTTAGGCTAAGCTACAAAGGTCTTTTAGCCTATTACGAAGGTTAATATAGGCCCTGTGGGCTAGGCTACAGTATTGAAACGTCAGGATTGCCAATAAAAATTATAACTAGGGAGACCTCGACATCATATTAGAAGTAGAATACTTTTGGAACGGCTGGGTGAAGAAGGATGCAGTCAACGCCAATCTAATTTGATACGACTGCCCTAACTTTAAGATACCCCCATTGATTTTGCCTTCAGTCCTCTTTAAACCCTCTAGTTTTGGGGAGTTCGGTTGTAAACAAATGCACACGCAGTACCTCCTATAATAAATTTTCTTGTGCTGCTTTTACTTTATTTTTTCTACAGTATTTTTAATTGTCCATTCTTGTTAAGGAAAGGGACCGTTATTAAAATTGCCAGCAGGACCGTTGAGAGAAATTTCGGACCCAGGAGCAAAGAAACAGAAACGAGCTCCACTGAGAGAAATTTCAGGGCCGAAGACCTAACAAAAAAGGCATTTTCTTAAAATTTTTAAAGTGGAGACCAAAAAACGAATGATTAAATATGTAAATAAAATAAAAAGGTCCTCGCCGGTTGTTAACGAAGCAATTTTAAAGCATGTACCTCGTAATCAAATAGGCTATTCAGCATCTACATCCGGAAATTCATCGAAACTTCATTAACGATTCGATTTTGAAGAGTCTACTTTGTAATCTTATCGTTGACCAAGTTTCGATGAGTTTCCAGATTTGACGCTGAATCGCATTTTTGGAATTGTAAGTTAAAATTTTGTAGCCAAGCCATTCACAATGGAGAACAAAGATGAAGCCAGTAAAGTCATAGGGGGTCTTAAACTCAGTACTGATATCGAGGGAACAGGCTCGGTCTAAGTTCGTACCGTATTTTGGCAGGGTAAGCTTGGTTAGGTTCCCGCCTGCTTAGCCACACGATTGCCCTTATATACTTGTCACTGATTACCATTCAAAAATTGGACCAAATCCCGTAGTAGGCCTATTGTTTTTGGTCCTCACCTATTTTCAGGCTGAAACTTTGACCAAATCTTGGTGAGGACCTTTTTTTTTGGTTTTACTGGTCTTTCTTTGTTTCCTGACCTAAAATTAGGACATATTTCATATTTTGGGCACATCCTTAACTTTCCTGAGCCAAATTACAACGAATTTTTCGGAGCCTATATCCATCTATTTGTTTACGACGGCAGCGCAGCTCAAACTATTCACTGTCTAAAAAAGGATGCCTAATAGGCAGGCTAAAAGAGCAGCTATAACTAGTCTGAAATCACTGAACAATAAAAGCTCCTCTTATAATTGATCAATGAAGAGTCTGGGTAGGACAATTTTTCAGTCCACGAAAATTCAAGTTTGACGGCTAGCTGCCGCCTTTGCAATTGGGTCCTCCTACGTCTATTGTTAGTAGTTATTGATATTACTGTTGTCATTATTATTATTATTATTATTGTTATCATTATTGTAGATATTGGTGCTTTATAGCAATGTTGGGTTAGTAGCACCATAACAAAATTAAATGAAAAACACAGACATATTATTGTAAAAACCTATGGAATTTATACAGGGACGTCGCCAGCTTCGCGAGATCAGGGGGGCAAAGGTTTTCGCCGAAATGCAAAGGCTTTTTCTGGCCGAAATCGCAAATTTTAACGTTTTTTTCGCCCAAAAACACCAACTTCTTCCTCCCAAAAAAACACCGTGGGGGGCAAGAAAAAGATCGTGGGGGCAAAAACGAAAATCGGGGGGGCATTGATCCCCCTGCCTCCCCGCTGGCGACGCGCCTGAATTTAAAAAAAAGAGCCAGTACTTCTGCAGCGACAGCAGGTGCCTCATATCGTTACAGAAGCGCTCAAAAAGAATCAAATCAAATCTTTTATTACACTCTCTGTATTACGCCGAAGCGTGTAGCGAGTTGGCGGGACCTTTCTCTGCGTCACTGCGCCCCGGAAACACAGCTTCTTTCGAAGAAATGTCACAACGGTGGTGAGCCGTTGGCAACACTGCGGCCGATTTGACCGGCCCGAGATTTGAACCTCGGACCTCCTGCTCCAGAGACGATTGCGTTACCGCTCGACCTACTGGCTCAAAAAGTAAACTTATAAAAATAAAATTTAGCACTTATGTGATAGATCAGCACAGATCAACCAGAATATTTCTCTATAAAATACAAAACATTTTTACACCATTAAGAAAATAACAATTATGCACTTTAAGGAAATAAACAGTATGAATTTGTTTATTTTCTTCATTATTTTATTCTGAAATATTTTGCAAAAACAAATATTTTACTAACAACCGGATTTAGAGATTTCGACAATTAGCTAAAATTTAAACGTGCGCTTTCAGCAAATTACATCCATACTAATTAGGTAACACCCTTTAAGTTACGCAGATGAAACAACATAAACGCGGGTTTGAATCTGGATGAAGCATGCGCTAAATAGAAATAAACAAAACGGCGCTATACACCGGTTGTGGACCTGTTTTCTGACCACGAAAAATAATCTTGTGATTGAATTTACGGTCGGTGCTTGTTGTCTTCAATATTAAAACCGTTTGGGTTCCTTAATTTTGGCGGGCATTTCCAAAATTGCCCGGCTTGAGTCCTCCTTTACTCCCTTCTCAACGGCTTTGCTTGTCAGTCTGTAGTACCCGAAATGAACCATCAACGTTCTTTAGGCTCAATCTTCAAGCGGCAAACTATCGTCGAACTTACAATCAAACTATGTGTTTGTTCTTTGCTTATTTTAAATTGATACTGAACGCGCGGTTGATTCTTTCAAGAAATAAGGTTTTATTGAGGAAATGAAAACTATTTAAGTAATAGAGATGTCCCAAATCTTGTCCCACTAGTCCCTTATCTGCAAAAATAGTTTTCTTCCGTTTGAATCCATAACATTGGCGACCCAGCCTTTCGAAATTTCATGACATCAGAAAAGGATGATTTTGAAAATTTCCTGGCAGAATAAGCAACGCGAGATTCAATGATCGAATGTCGCGTTACTTATTCTGCAAGGAATTTTATAAAGTCATCCTTTTCTGACGTCACGAAATTTCGAACGCAGGGTTGCTAATGGTACGGAGTCAAACGGATTGAATCTATTTTAGGGGATAAGGGAAAAAGCAGCAAGGTTTGGTATACCCCTTCATTACCTCAAGTACTTCTCATTTCTTCAATAAAACCGATCTTGAGCAGTATCTCTTGGAAACATACATAGGATACTCTTGTACTTTTACAACAATTGTAAGCTAAATGTAAACCGAGCCAACTTGATTGCATAGACGCCCAAAAACTCATAGCTTAACCCGATGGAGTAGTGCTGAAACTCAAAAAAAGTCTTGACAATTTTGATTCTATTTATCTTTACAAAGCTCTGAGCAGAGTAAAATGCGCATGATACAGCCTATAATACCACTATTTAAAATTACGTTAATTTTCTGGCTTTTTGCCTCGCAAAGGTGTCGCAAAGTTGGAGAATAGATTAGGAAGAATAAAATTCATGTTATCTACTGTACTATACATCGTTGTAGATAAAAGAATAAGTGCTTTGCAGCATATTGAAAGTTTAACGTGGCTTAGGTTTGAAAAACAAATTTCGAGATGGTGCTATAGAGCTGCTCGCATAAATAATAGAGAAGTATGAATTTCGAGAATTTTTCTGAGATATTCTCCTGGTTGGCGGAGTGAAAATAAAGTTCAAACAGCGGCAATGATGATTTTATTAGATGATTTTTTAAATAAAACGTGTGACTCATAAACTACGGTTGGTGGCGATATGACATGCAACAGCTAAATGAGTAGGCTTATCTACACGCTTGTTCCTAAAACACATTTTTTTGCTGTTTAATGTGAGCTAAAGTTTTCCACAATGACAAGCATAAGAGCATCGTTAGAACAATTATTAAAGCCTAACTTTGCTTTTCATTAAAAACTTTAGCTAATCAATGATATGATTGGCTGCTGTTGTTGTTTCTATTCCTCCTCTACCAGGCATTGACAAAATTTTTTTTAGCAATGACCAACTAAAATATAACCAAAGTTCACAAACAAATGAGTCAAAACACCTATTTGATATTGAAAATTGCAAAAATTGTGCACTGATGGGCTGGAGTCTACTTTTGTTTCAAATCCCATTTTTGGGATTTGATCAGGCAATCAATTGCATTGGGATCATTACGTAAAAACTAGATGTTTATTTACTGAAGACACTAAAATAGGACTATCGCCCATACTTCTTCATCAACACTCTCACGTTCATATTAACTTCAAATCAAATTCTCTATTATTCTAGCTGCATTACGCCCATGCGTGCAAGAAGTTTGCGGGGCCCGTTATTGCGCTGATGCAAAACAGCCCTTTCGTAGAACTGTCGCAGCGTTGGCGAGCTGCTGGCAATACTCTGTCCGATTGGACTGGGCCCGAGACTTGATCCTCAGATCTCTCGTTTCAGTGATGAATGCGTTACTATAACCGTAACTAGTTTCCGTCTTGCAAGTGGATCTTTGCAAATATCAGTTATTCACGATTGAAAATGTATTAGGTTGGGGTTAATTGTTGATACGAAGGTGGCAGAGCCAATTATTTGACTTTGCGTAACTGCCTTGCGATGTCCGTCCATTATTGTCCAAAACAATGAACAATATGCGCTAATAACCGCAAAATGCAAACTATTACACAAAAACAAATAATTACTCAATTTACCCAAAGACAAGTAATATTTTTGCGTTATCATTATTCCGAGCATAAGACAGTGTTAATGATTCTTCTGTTTATAGAAAAGACAACTGCCATATTTTGTGCTCCTGCGCATTTTTTTTTTTTGCGCTGAAGCGCATTGAGTCTCCATGCAGAAAATGACCAAGTAACTAATCTCTGATCATTTGGAAAGAAAGAATCATTTTTATTGCCACATTTCATGTTTTAGCGCGTTCAACCATTTCGATCCAAAGTTTGGGCGTTTTAACACACCCCATACCCATAGCCGTAGAGGCGGGGGGCTGGGGGGGCGGTCGCCCCCCCAATTTGTTCAAAACATCGAAAATTTGGGCAAATAGTTTTCTTATTTGGGCACACCAGAGGCGAAAAACCGTCTCAATTTCATTTTTTTTTATTTGTTTTATTTTTTGTTTGGAGAACACCTTAATTTGGACAGAAAAAACGTCCCAATTTTAGTGAAGACCTTTTTTTTTTTGAGAACACCTCAATTTCGACAGAGAAACCGATTGATTTTGTGTGCAAAACTCAATGCATCAAGTCATTTTTCGGGCAAAAGTTTGGTGCCCCCCAAATTATTTTGAGCTCCTACGGCCTTGATAATACCCCTTTTTTATGTTACAATTTTTAGCTCTGCTGCTTCGCAGAGGTGGACACAAATAACATTATACCAAAAGCGCAGCGCAAAATGCGCAATTTTATTTTCTTAAGTTCTGAAGCGCAGCGCAACTTCCGCAATAAACTTTTCGATTTAATTGAAGCGCAAAGCAATTCCGCAATTGCGGTACAGCGTTTTCGTAGCAAGTTAAAGCGCAACCTAGCTTCCGCAATTGAAATTTCACAACATAATGCAATTAATACAGCATTTTTTGCGATTTTAGACAGAAAAAGAGCAAATAATTTGCTAAGGCAGATATTTATCTCTGTTACGATCAAAATGGAACAAAATTAAGCTCAATGCAAAGAATTGCGCTATTAACCGAAAAAAATTTTGAAAGCGCAGCGCGATTAAAGCGCAACAAATTTTAAAGACTTTCGTCCGCAACGCAATTTCCGCAACGTTTCAAAATATAAAATTAATGCGCAACGCAATTTCCGCAATTGCAGAGGTCGCGAAAGTTGCGCTTTGCGCTTCTAATTGCGCTTTGCCTACATCTGCTGCTTTGTAACTTTGAATGTAATGCTTTTGATCTTTTGGAATTTTCTAGACTCCGCATTTCTTTGTGTCGATTGATGTGTATGCTGTTCAATAGTCTCCCGTCATTTTGCAAAACGGTACATCTCAAAATGTTCCCTTTTGTAAAAATTGATATTTTTATTCTAAGACGGTGTTCCAGGTCTGGTAAAATTTTCAAGTCTCTTCCTCGTTTAGTTTGCGAGTGATCGATTATCTCGATAAATAATTCTGCCAAAGGAACATCTTCATCTGAACTATTACGTCACAACAGCTGTTTTTCACAATTGAAAACCTAAAAATTTTATATGCAGCAGTCATTGTTGCAGACAATGCGATATTTATAAAGAATGCGCAGCTTGTAAAAGCAAAGCAAACAGGCAAACACTTTGAGATGCAATTTGTTGTCTTTCAAAACTTTAACTTGTTTGACGACGCCAATCAATAGCGTTTTTAAATAGAAAGTGCTAACCAACAAAAAATACATGATTATGCAGCTAAAACTCAAGACCGAGCTTTCAATGACGGAAACATTTTTGCACTGAAAAACGATTTGCTGTTATGGTATGATATTAGCAAAACATTCCAGTATTGTAATCTACAAAACGACTTAATTAAGAAAACCAAGAAAGTGAGTTTCTAGCTGCCTATTTTTACGATGGTCGTTGTTATAATAGCCGGGTCAGCAATGATATCAATAAGTTTCCAAACTGATTTAATTTAATTTGGCTGACTGACCGGGTTATCAAAACCAACCGGTAATTTAATCACGAAGTTTGTGTCATTGATGGGCCAGAGTAAATTTCTTATTAAACGATTTGCGTGCCCAACCTTTGCGAAATCCTGGTTGCGCACTTCCTGGAGGCTGAACAAGCTACAAACACTATTAAAGGCCATATAGTTGAGGTCTTCCAGCGGCTAAAAATCAAGAGGGAAAAGCAAGCAGCTGATATGAGCAAAAAGCCCCTAGTCGCTAAATTTAAGCTGAAAGAACTAAAAACTCTCTCAATATCTTTTGCAAGACTTTGTGCATAAGTAGTACAAATAGATTCTTGAATAGAATACAAAACATACAATATATCATGAAGGCTTTAGGAAGTTTGAACGAGTTTATATGGAAAAAAATGATGTTTTCAAGTATCGTTTTTTTATTTAGTTGATTAAAATACAACTTACAACGTGCATAAAGGAATGTGAATTCAACTGATTCAAAGAATGCTTTATAGCTGAGACTAGAGCATATATCCAAAAACGGAACTAGTCCTGGGCCGGATTTAGGGGTCTAAGATGCCTAGGCCTCCACCATTTACCATTAGTAGCCGGTACCATAGCTCGATGTTGCACAAAAAATATTTGTCTTGACTTGCAAAACTAGTTTGGTCAACTTTTCCACTTTCTTTTGCTATAGGTTAATTTTGTCATTTGGATGTCACCAGCGCATCTTTACTGGAGTGGGCTGGCATGAAATAATTTCGCAATTTGCTTGGCATAACAATCATGTTTTTTCACTGCTTATGCTGACGAGTCAGTGATGCAACCAGCTGGGGGGGTGCCAAAGGGCTTAGTCTCCTTAGTCTCCCCTTTCTCCTTAGCCAAGTCACGAAGAAAATTCAACTAAACAAAAAATTGTAAGCTCTAAACATGTTTTTAACTTGACTTGTTGGTAAGGTGGGAGCTTGAAGAGGCTGGGCAATTCATTTCTTTAACAGGATTTCAAATTTTCGCTATTTTAGTTTTTTCAAATGGTTCTAAAATGATACAAAGTTTGATCCGAAAGACGTTAAAAGCTCTCCTTAAGAATCTTCGAGTAGAATTTTCAGGTGAGCTCACAAACAGTGTTGCAAACACAAAACACAAAGGTTAAAGTATATTTTCTGTTCAAACTTTTTAGTTATTTGATTCTGTTCACAAAACGTTTAAGGTCAATATCTCGTAATAAAAAGTCACGCAATTTGTGATTTTTTATTTAGAAGTGCTTTTATTGTTGTGCTCTTTCCTTAAAAAAAGTGGAAGAAAAACGAGGCTTGCAAGTCATTTTTTGACATTTTGCAAATGTGCGTAGCAGTAACGTAACCAGAAGGAGGGACTAAATGGGACTGAAGCTTCTCGTAGCTAAATCACTTCGAAAATTAAACCCAAATAAGCATGCTTTTAAACGTACTTTGAGCTTGACCAGAAAATGCAAGATAGTGTTGGGCGTGTGTCGAGCGCGTGACTTATCAATACGTGCGTGAGAAGCTACTCCTTAAGAAATGGCAGCCTTTAAAAGGCTATTGAAAATTGTAGAGATCTGAGCTTTTCACTAGTTTTGATCAACTTGTTCAAGATCTTGAGTTGTTGGTCACTGTATCGTTTTCGAAAATATTTGAAGAGTTGGTTGATGGTACAGAACTTGAGAACTGTCTTGATTAAAATGTTTATATCTTCGAAACTTTTTGTCAGATACTTGTCAAGAAAAATCGTCAGAATGAAGAGCAGAGGAAAATGAGCGACGATTTAAGCCGCTCATTGCCGCTCATTTTCCTACGCTCTCCATTCTGACGATTCTTCTTGACAAGTTTCAGTCAAAAAGCTTCGAAGATATGAGCATTTTAATCAAGACAGTTCTCAAGTTCTGTACCATCAACCAACTCTTCAAATATTTGTTTTCTGAAAAACCTTTATAGCGTTTACCATACATTTTAGTGCAGCATTCAAAACGTGATGGCGTTAACGTATACTCAATAATTTGAAAAAAAAATTGAACACGAGATAAACTAATGTGCTCGGATATTACTGCAAACTATCAAGTACTGGCATTTTAACTTTTTATTTAGGCCATAATTTATAGTTACTGTGAGTTAAAATAAATCGAATCTTAAATTCCCTCTATATTTGTGGGTATCTCCTTGATGTTCTTTCTGCCTGAGAAAAATGTGGACTTCGAGACGCGCGCACGGGCCCGAAGGACCTTTGTTTTTACTCGGCGATTCGCGACACACTATTATTTGAAGTTTATGCGGTAACTCAAAAATGGTTCAATGTAAAACGAGGAAATTTGCCCACAATATAGAGATAGATGAAAGCATCATGCAATAATTTTTTTTATGTCTAGGATTCAATAGAATCAGAAAGTTTTTTTGGAAAAAAGCTGTTAATGGCTCTATGCTTCAGTAAATAAGGGGAGTTACGGGCCTTCCAGGAACTTGCTGCTCGCTTCGGAAAATCATTTAACATAAGTAAAATTTAATTTTTCTTGTAACTAAAGTTCGATGGAGACATCGGAGCTGATGTGATTGAATTCCGACGCTTTTGGTTTAGGTGTTGATTTCTGTGCTGTTCTAAATACAGCAATGAAATAAAATCATGAAAACAATAACTAAACTATTGATAATAAACTACCAAAATTTATCACTTTGATACTATGAAACGACAAGAAAAAGATGAAAAGTTTCAGTAGGTATTGTTTTCTGACTTGTTTTTATCAAAACTGAAACCACTACCGGTACTCGATTCACGCAGCAAAGCAAAAAACAAA
Organism: Trididemnum nubilum; assembly: GCA_963965965.1. NCBI lineage: Eukaryota > Metazoa > Chordata > Ascidiacea > Aplousobranchia > Didemnidae > Trididemnum > Trididemnum nubilum. The sequence continues at coordinate 39,670,020 of OZ014472.1, read as the reverse complement.
AAAAATGCTTGCGCTGCTGCAAAAAAGGCTTCATAACAGCAAAACGCTTCATTAAAAAATTTTTTTGTTGATTAGCACGTTTCAAGTCAGTTATGCAAGCGGCTATAGGCGGGCTTCCGTTCCAAACTCCTAACTTCTGGTAGTTGAGGGTTTCATCCCAGATCTACAGTATGTGTGAAGTCCACCAACTAACTTGAGGTTTACGTTTCCAAGTCTTGTTAATTTTTTCCTTTTTTTTCAAAGTGATGACACAATCGCTGGGCTTTTCGTCAGGCCCGACGCAGGACTTAAACTTTCAGTTAATAAAAACATAAATCCGGAAAACTTGTGGATTAAAACTTAGCTAAAATTTACAAAATTTTAGAGCGGCTGCTGGAGGCTTTGACCCTGGATCTTTGCATCCACAACATAGCATTGAATACTTGATTTATTGCAAATTTTTACTTCGCCTCCCCCCCCCACCCTTCAAAATTCAAATGTCTCTTCATGATTTTGTCAATGGCTACGTGCTTGCTGAGCGAGTGCAGATTGGTCCGAAAGAATTAGCGACGCTGTCGCTTTTTCTTAACTTAAAAAAAAGATCAAAACATTTAACATATCGGTACAGTAAAAGATGACGTAAGCATATTAACAAACAAACTTTCGAGACAACCCATTGAATTGAAGTAAATATATTATGTCAAACATCGCCAGTTTAGAGTCACAGGCGGCGCTCATATTAAACATTTATTAAAATCTGTCATAGAACCAACAAATATTTGTACTTTTCTTTGTAAATTTAACCAATAAAACTTATGACCTTCAACATAAAAAAGATTTAGTTTCATTACGATTCATCGAGTAGTTTCCGAGATATGGGTATTTAGAATGGGGTCAACCATTTTGGAACACCGTGTATATTAGCGTAAAAAGATGTTTGAAAAAAACGTCCTCTAAGTTTTTCGATTAATTGCGCAAATTTTTAATCGAGACAGTTAGGCGTTATCAAATGAAATACAGTATTATATTTTAGTATAGCGAACACTTACAAACATTGAAATTTTAGCAATGCTGTACACTATCTGTTGAATTTTTACACTAAACAAATTTAGTAATTCGTAAAATCGTAATCATCGCGTTTGCGTTCAGCAAATATTCTTGCGCAGGGTTTACGTAAAACACGTGATCAGCGATACAGAAACTGCTTGAGTTGTCGGTTTCCTGCAAAGTTTGTGATTGATCATGGCAAAAATAAGCAACAAACAAAGGCTTTTGATCACTTTTACGAGAAATCAAATTGCAAATCTATTGCAATTTATAACAAGATGCAGTTTAACTTCAAACGTTTTTGAATAGTTTTTTCAAGCAATAGCGAAAGAGCCATGTAAACAGCTCCTTTCTTTCAATAGTTATAAGCGTTTAAATTCGATTGTGTCTTAACGACGCAATGTCTCGCTTTAGCATCGATTTTGAGCAGCTGCGATATAGGGTTAAACCGCTAAACGCACAGAATCCAAACTTTGGACCATTGTAAGTGTCAGAAAGGACAAAGTCCCGCTTAAAATTGGGGATGCCGCAATGGGATTCCCCCTGAAACGGGTCTTCTAAATTTTGAAATTTTGAAGCATTGGAGCTAGATGGATAAAATTTTCAGAATGGGTAGATAATAAAAATAAACTAAACTTAGCAAAAATTGGGGTGACACAATCGGGTTCTCTCTCAAACGGGCTCTTCAAAATTGAAAATTTTTGACCTCTCAATCTAGTCACAGTTATGAAATTTTCAGGATAGATATAAATATAAAGAAAAGTTAAAACATAATACAATTTAGGGATTTCAAACTGGGGGGGGTACGCTCAAACGTGTCCTCCAAAAGTCAGCATTTTTAACCACTTAAGGTAGTTACGTGATATTTTTAGGATAAATACAAACAAACAAAGGTAAATTTTGACAAAATTTGGAGGCACCAAAATGGAGGGTCATTCCCAAACAACTACTCCAAACTAAAACTTTTTTACCGCTCTAGATTGACACATGAAATTTTCAGGATAGGCAAACATAAAGAAAGGTTATGATATGACAAAATTTGAGGGTATCAAAATGGGGGGTTTTTCTCAAACGGGTTTTCTAAAATTCAAAATTTTTAACTCCCTAAACCAAAAAGCTAAAATTTTCGTTATAGTTGAATATGAAAGATAGACAATGGCAAAATATTTGGGTACCAAGTTATGGGGTCCTCCCCCAAATGGGCCTCTAAAACTCTGAAATTTTTTAGCACTCAAGTTAGAAAAATGACATTTTAGGGATAAGTTGGATGTTAATGAAAGATAAAGCATGGCAAAATTTAGGAATTCGATGTTAGAGGGTTCCCACTAAAAATAAAACGTTTTGGTTTATTAAGCAAGACAAACAAAATTTTTGGAATTGGTGAGTACAAAAGAAATGTAAAATATTTAAAAAAATGGATTCTGCCTGTGTTCTTATCTTTTTCCATGATGATTACTGAGGCACGCTTTGTTCTGATTTTATTTTTAAAGTGTGAGCAGACTGTTCTTATAATATAGTTCTTTTAAAAAAATACCGCAACATGTTATTTGTGAATTGTGGGTGTAGGTTTAGGTTTTAGAAAAATAGAAAGAAATAAAGTTGCAGAATAATACTGGCAGTTTTGGTGCTTGTTAGTCAAATAGTTTTGCTGCTACTTACAATGTTAACGACATTACAAAAGAAGTTTCCACACCTTTCGTTCTAGTTTTGTTTTGCTAAGATAGTATAGAATCACAGGCGGCGCTCATATTGAACATTTATTAAAATCTGTCATAGAACCAACAAATATTTGTACTTTTCTTTGTAAAATTTAACCAATAAAACTTATGACCTTCAACATAAAAAAAGATTTAGTTTCATTACGATTCATCGAGTAGTTTCCGAGATATGGGTATTTAGAATGGGGTGAACCATTTTGGAACACCCTGTACTGCAATTACAGTATAGAGCAAAATTTTATAGATATGAATAATGTTGCATTTAACTTTTTTTATTTCAGATATTGAAATGCCTGCATTACAAAACCACAAAATTAGCAATTCGTGATCTCAATCAAATATCCCAAAACTGCCAGCTAAATAACACTGATTTAAATGGTTTTAAAGTTCTACGCATTTGTGATTCAGAATATGCTACAAAAATACAAAAAGCTTTACTCATAAAAACGCACAATCCACAACTCAATAGACAGCTTTACGCTAATGATTCATTCTTTCTGCTAAATGTTTGTTAGGTTAGCATGTATTATGTTTGTGTGTATATGTTTCTTTTTTTTTCTTCAGATTTCTAGTAATATTCTACAGGAGGTACTGAATGTATGTGTCATTGCAAAGTTTGTACAATTGTTACATTAATCTTGCTTGCTTGTTGCATTGAGGTAAATTATATATTGCTTTTTTGAAAGTAACTCATTTGCTAGTTTGTCTTTAAAATGTTAACATGTAATACTTTACTCTAAAGAGGACCAGAACAATGGTCGAATACGTTTAGTGCGTAATAAAAAATGATATCTGTTTTAAAATTTTGTCTGTTGCTACAACATGGTTGTCAGGAAACGTATGATAGTAGATGGTGCGACTATAACTGTTCAAATAAAAGACACAGAAAACGCTTAAATTTTCTATATCAATTTTGCAGCATTTTTCAAATGAAGCGTTTTGCTGTTATGAAGCCTTTTTTGCAGCAGCGCAAGCATTTTTTTGTTTTTTTGTTTTGCTGCGTGAATCGAGTACCGGTAGTGGTTTCAGTTTTGATAAAAACAAGTCAGAAAACAATACCTACTGAAACTTTTCATCTTTTTTCTTGTCGTTTCATAGTATTGAAGTGATAAATTTTGGTAGTTTATTATCAGTAGTTTAGTTATTGTTTTCATGATTTTATTTCATTGCTGTATTTAGAACAGCACAGAAATCAACACCTAAACCAAAAGCGTCGGAATTCAATCACATCAGCTCCGATGTCTCCATCGAACTTTAGTTACAAGAAAAATTAAATTTTACTTTTGCTGAATGATTTTCCGAAGCGAGCAGCAAGTTCCTGGAAGGCCCGTAACTTCCCTTATTTGCTGAAGCATAGGGCCATAAACAGCTTTTTTCCAAAAAAACTTTCTGATTCTATTGAATCCTAGACATAAAAAAAATTATTGCATGATGCTTTCATCTATCTCTATATTGTGGGCAAATTTCCTCGTTTTACATTGAACCATTTTTGAGTTACCGCATAAACTTCAAATAATAGTGAGTCGCGAATCGCCGAGTAAAAACAAAGGTCCTTCGGGCCCGTGCGCGCGTCTCGAAGTCCACATTTTTCTCAGGCAGAAAGAACATCAAGGAGATACCCACAAATATGGAGGGAATTTAAGATTCGATTTATTTTAACTCACAGTAACTATAAATTATGGCCTAAATAAAAAGTTAAAATGCCAGTACTGGATAGTTTGTAGTAATATCCGAGCACATTAGTTTATCTCGTGTTCAATTTTTTTTTCAAATTATTGAGAATACGTTATAGACCGGCAGCCCAGAAAGTTTATTTACCCTAAAGACGGCGGAGGGTTTGATGCGCCTAAAATACACGTCTTTACTCACCTTTTAAGAAAATGTTTTACTGGCAAGCCAAAAGTTTTATCCAAGACCCCCCAAATCCACAATTTATGGGGGGTCAAAGTGGCCTTTATTTACCCCAAAGACGGCATGGATAAAAATTGCCTAAAATCGTTTTCTGGGGTCTACTGAACAATGAAATGGCGAAGACAGTAATTTTAGATGCGGCTAACCCCCGACAGTAACGAATTTAGGGGGGTCAAAAATGACTTTTATTTACCCCAAAGAAGGTATGGATAAAAATTGCTCAAAAACGTCCGTTGGAGTCCACTGAACACAAAAGTTTAGGCGAAGACAGTATCTTTAGGTTCGACTAACCAATCGACAGTAACGAATTTAGGGGGGGGCACAAAAAATGACCTTTATTTATCTGGAAGACGACAACGGTAAAAACTGTTAAAAAACATTTCTTGCAGTCCACTGAACACATAAATGGTTAAAACAGTTACTTTCGGTTCGACTATCTCCCTGACAGTAACTAATTGAGAGGGAAGCTCGAAAAAAATTGCTTTTAGTTGTGTAAAGACGGCAGGGGTAAAAACTGCTCAAAAACGTTTCTTGGGGGTCCACTGAAAACAAAAACAATGGCAATAAACTTTGGTATCCTCTAACTGATTTTTTACTCTTACGGCAAAAGTCATTGCAGCACTAAATATTGCTTTTACAGTAATGTTTTTGAAAAAACTCATTTTAAGTTGGTGGTTTCATCAATAATGAAGTAACGTAATGGTCGATTTTAGCAAAAATAACGTCATACTGCAGTGACGTTGTCTTTACAAGCTATCTAGATTTTGCGCATCACCTGGTTTTTTTAATATGAGTATTATTTTAGAAAACTGTTGATAGTCAATCTTCTCAAACAGTGCTCGATGATGTACAAAGTAAAACAGAGCAAAATTCAACTATAAAATCACAGTAAAAAATTATTAAAAAAATTTATAGAAATTTATTGAATAATTCTCTATATGTTACTTTAAATAACGAAGTATATAGGCTTCGTTATTTAAAGTAATATATAGAAAATTATTCAGTAAATTTTGATGGGCGATATCACACCGCAAAAACTGCATTGAATTATAGCACAGACTCAAAACAACCCAGAGCATTTTTTAAAAAATCTAAATTCTTCAACACTGTGATAAATTGATAAGTCTACGTATTACCAATATTCAAAATGCTCTTTCGGTTATTAAGTCTTTCGTTAAGTGCTTTGAGTCCTACGTTCTCTGAATCTTTCGTTAATGCGAATTATGCGACTTAATAATCTTCATTAATTTTAGAGTTTATCGTAATGAGTGCACCGTTGCTAAAATATTAATAAAATTTTTTCTGCTTGCAAATAATTTTGGAACAGGTAAATGCATAAAGTTTGATTGGATTGAAAGCATTGTAATGAAATGTCACATTACAAAACCCATGGCGTTTTTAAAAGAGGACTGAAGCAAATTCACTGGGGCTAGTTAAACTCAGAGCAAACGTATTAGATGAGATCGGTGTTGACTCCATCCTCCTTCACCCAGCCGTACCAAAGATATTCTACTTTAAACATGACCTAGGGCATCTTTAGTCATTGTTTTTGTTGGTAGCTCTAGCTGGCGATAATAACATCTGCGACGCCATTTTCGTTCTATCCTAAGGCAACGTCACAATTAGACTAAACCACAAATGCCATTTAACCTATATAGAGGTTAATCTAGGCCTGTATGGGCTAGGCTACTGCATTAAAATGGCAGGTTTACCAATGAAATTTTAATTAGGAAGGTTCCTACCTGGGGTTTGAAGTAAAATATCTCTGAAACGGCTGGCTCAAGAAGGATGGAGTCAATTACGCCAAATCTAATCTAATACGATTACCCCAACTTTAGATACCCCATTGATTTTGCCTTCAGTCCTCTTTCAACATAAAAAGGCGCACGATAGCGTCTAAACTCGAGGTAGTTGTAAAAACGAAGCTAATGAACAAAATTGACGGGAATTTTGCAATCGCGCACATAGCAAATATTTTAAAACTTTGAGGCCATTATTCATATGATGTACTATACAAAAAACTAAGGCTTGTTAAATTCAATTTGCAGCAAGATTACAGTATTCAAGCATTAACAACACGGATTTCGTTTAAAACCACGTTCCACACGGGCAATATTAAAAAAAATTTTGATTATTTTATTTTGAACTTCTCAATAGACACTAATAGGGATTAATGGCGTTTGTTTTTGGTGTTATGAGGACACGAAGGCCAATGAGGTGGACTTGATCAAACAGATCAACGAAATTACCGCATTAATAATGACATTAATAACGACAGCAACTTAATTTCCAATATTTGGTAGGCCTGTATGTAAGAATTAGTCGTGCCATTTAGGCCCATTCTACATTAGGCGTAAAATTGTGTGCATAAGAGTGTGTTCTTAGTTAATTTTAACCGACTGTTGTCTGTTTGAAATAAACTAAAATGCGCTTATTCGCTCACGATTTTACACCCAGCGTAGACCTGGACAACAGTTCATCAGGTTTTTGGAAGCCAATATATGGCGTTTTTCCACAAGTGCAAATAGGTTTGGAACATACCATAATTATTGACTACTGTATGATCCAACATTTGAAGATATAAAGTTTACGTTTTTGCTTTGACAAGTGTTTGATAAAAGGGCTTATAGGACGTAGGTCACCTTTGGCTCTTCTGGTATTTTAAGACAAGAATCTTCCACAAATTGCTTTGGTGCCTTACTCTTCTAGCATCTCCGTTTGGTTGATTTTTATTTCTGGACTGATGGATAGGTATTTTTGGTTTTACTACTGCCACGAAGTACCTTCTTTTGAACTAAAACAACCTCACTGTCTCTTGCTTTTCTTTTTTTTTGTAGAATAGAGCATTCATTTGCAAATGGTTTGAAATCTCGTTCTCTCCCTATCGTAACTCACATTCCATTATTCAATTATTGCTTTTTGGCAACGAATACTATGTCCGGTAGTTGCTCTTTGGAATTAAGTGTCCTAGATTGTCCTTTGCTCACTTTGCCAGTGTCCACAAAACTAGGCGCGATTGACGACTTTGCCAACTTTAGCTCCAAATTCTGAACTCATTTCTATCTCTATAATGGTTTTGTCACATTTTTAAACACCCAGCATAATCTATTAAATAAGCTCGTCCTAACTTAGTGTTTGTCTTGTCTCACACCATAACCCCGATGTGATAGAAATATTTTATAACACAGGTCACTATAACCTATTTTGTGCCATGGGCCGGCTTCAAATAAAACAAATTGGGTGGGAGCTGTCCTTAACAAGATACAATACGGTGCCATTTAGCCAATTCGCAGAAATCTGTAGCTTAATTTAAAGAACTGGTTACAGATACAGTTCTAGCAAAACTTGAGTAGCCCCATTGATTTACAGAATTACGATCATCCATCTTGACTTGAAAAAGTGAAACAGGATTTTCTCTAAAAAAAGCCTTTTTTTCTTTTGTTTTTGACCACTCAATGTTTGTTTGTATCTTTTAAACAAAACTTGAACCTTTTTTTACAACTTTTACATGCTCGAGGTCGCAGATCATTGTAAAATAATACTCAGAATAGAAATTCGCAACCGGGAAGCAAATTCCTCAAGGACGTGTTTACTAGAAATTGCTGATGTATGAAAAATTTGTCAAATAGATATGCAGGATAGTTGCGAGCTGTGATACAGTAGCCTACTATCTGACACTTTTCCGCCGTTTTGTGCCAACCTATCTCTCTTATTGGTAGGCCTCTGTTTATGGATTAAAACTGGGTTATGTTGCATCAGTAATGAAATCCATTATGTTAATTGATACTTTCAAAGATACGCTTGTTGGACTTACGAGTTGACCACTCAAGCAAACATCCTGCTGTTTGCGCATATATTGATAATCAAATGTTTTCAATTATCTCTGTTTCTTCTAAAAAGAACTACAAATTTACAATCTTCGAATTTATTTGAGTTGCTAAATGTAAGATTTGTTATCATTAAAATTCTCTGCGCTGAGCGATTTGTGCATTGTTTAATCGCAATCGAAAACTAGCCATCGAGTACTTTGCATGCTGGTAATATATAAATTTATCACATTTTTTTGAGATCCTAGATTTTTTTGAAATACTATACTTGTATTAGTTGTTTCGAGACTGTGATACAAATTCAACGCAGTTTTGGTGGTGTGATATAAGACATTAAAAGTTACCTAATTTTATTTTTTTAATTTTGCCGTAGCACAATTAACTATGCGGACCGGTGTGTCTTGAAATTACTGCAATTGTAATTACATTTTATTCACCAAGTTGCCTTGGCCAGGAGATAGCAAAGGGACCTTTTGGTCTTCTAGTCAAGCTGCCACTTGCCCACCAGTCTACCACACACTATGAAAGCTTCACACTACCCTTTCAATACTGAACGTCAAGCAAACAAGCTGTGAGTAGCAATTTTCATAGTCTTTGGTTTCACTTCACCCGACCGGGAATTGAACCCAAGATTTCCGTTTCAGTAGAGCAGACGCTCCATCCACTCAAACACTGATCGGCTCAAAGACCTAATCAATCCTGCAAAACAGTTTCGTGAGCAATCTTTGAAGTTGTACGATTTTTGTGATAACGTGATAACTGCTCACATGTAACGACATTGAAAACGACGTCATTTTTGCCAAATCGACCATTACGTTACTTCATTATTGATGACGCCATCAACTTAAAATGAGTTTTTTCAAAAACATTACTGTAAAAGCAATATTTAGTGCTGCAATGACTTTTGCCGTAAGAGTAAAAAATCAGTTAGAGGATACCAAAGTTTATTGCCATTGTTTTTGTTTTCAGTGGACCCCCAAGAAACGTTTTTGAGCAGTTTTTACCCCTGCCGTCTTTACACAACTAAAAGCAATTTTTTTCGAGCTTCCCTCTCAATTAGTTACTGTCAGGGAGATAGTCGAACCGAAAGTAACTGTTTTAACCATTTATGTGTTCAGCGGACTGCAAGAAATGTTTTTCAACAGTTTTTACCGTTGTCGTCTTCCAGATAAATAAAGGTCATTTTTTGTGCCCCCCTAAATTCGTTACTGTCGAGGGGTTAGTCGAACCGAAAGTAACTGTCTTCGTCACTTTTGTGTTCAGTGGACTCCAACGGACGTTTTTGAGCAATTTTTATCCATGCCGTCTTTCAGGTAAATATTAAATAAAGGCAATTTTGAGCCTCCCCCTAAATTCCTTACAGTCAATTGGTTAGTCGAACCTAAAGTAACTGTCTTCGTCACTTTTGTGTTCAGTGGACTCCAACGGACGTTTTTGAGCAATTTTTATCCATACCTTCTTTGGGGTAAATAAAAGTCATTTTTGACCCCCCTAAATTCGTTACTGTCGGGGGTTAGCCGCATCTAAAATTACTGTCTTCGCCATTTCATTGTTCAGTAGACCCCAGAAAACGATTTTAGGCAATTTTTATCCATGCCGTCTTTGGGGTAAATAAAGGCCACTTTGACCCCCCATAAATTGTGGATTTGGGGGGTCTTGGCCAAACTTTTGGCTTGCCAGTAAAACATTTTCTTAAAAGGTGAGTAAAGACGTGTATTTTAGGCGCATCAAACCCTCCGCCGTCTTTAGGGTAAATAAACTTTCTGGGCTGCCGGTCTATAACGTATACTCAATAATTTGAAAAAAAAATTGAACACGAGATAAACTAATGTGCTCGGATATTACTGCAAACTATCCAGTACTGGCATTTTAACTTTTTATTTAGGCCATAATTTATAGTTACTGTGAGTTAAAATAAATCGAATCTTAAATTCCCTCCATATTTGTGGGTATCTCCTTGATGTTCTTTCTGCTTGAGAAAAATGTGGACTTCGAGACGCGCGCACGGGTCCGAAGGACCTTTGTTTTTACTCGGCGATTCGCGACACACTATTATTTGAAGTTTATGCGGTAACTCAAAAATGTTTCAACGTAAAACGAGGAAATTTGCCCACAATATAGAGATAGATGAAAGCATCATGCAATAATTTTTTTTATGTCTAGGATTCAATAGAATCAGAAAGTTTTTTTGGAAAAAAGCTGTTTATGGCCCTATGCTTCAGTAAATAAGGGAAGTTACGGGCCTTCCAGAAACTTGCTGCTCGCTTCGGAAAATCATTCAACAAAAGTAAAATTTAATTTTTCTTGTAATGAGAGCGTAGGAAAATGAGCGGCAATGAGCGGCTTAAATAGTCGCTCATTTTCCTCTGCTCTCCATTCTGACAATTCTTCTTGACAAGTGTCAGACCAAAAGCTTGGAAGATATGAACATTTTATTCAAGGAAAAACAATTATCATACATTATGTTTATAATCAATATGATTTAAAAAACCAAAAGCAGGTAGCAGAAGGAGCAGCAGAGAGAGCACCCAAAAAAATTAGCCAAAAGCATGGGCGTATTTAACGTATACTGTAAATAAGCACGTACTAAAGGCAAGAATACCGAAATACGTGCCGAAGACAATATGGTGCTATCACTTGCTAGTACATCTAAATTATTCCCAAGTTACAAAAACATATCTTCTGTACCGTAGTAGGCAGTATTTAAAATCAAAAATGACTCGCCTTCAAAAATAGGAAGGCTTTAAAATTTTTATCTACTTTTTTATTAATTTAAACTCAAATCTAACCCAAACTCAAATGCTTACTCTAAAACTATTCCCAAACTGAACCCTAACCCAAATCCTTACCTAAACCTTAATCTTAACCCCCCAAAAAAATGAAAAAGCGCGGATGAATATTTCTCATTTTCGTTTTATTCCCTTAAACTTGAAAATTTTCGGTGAAATAGTCACTACCTAAAAAATAACAAAATTTTCAATTAACTTTTTTGAATTATAGAGCTAGATAGAAAAGTTAAGTAACAAGAAAAATAAAAAGCTTTTTTAAAACCGAAATTCAAGGAAATTGAAAATATTGTATTAGAATTTGAAAAATAATCGCCCTCCCAGTATGAAAAGAGTTAAGTGCAAACCATACTAATTCGTTTTCTGTTGCGTGTTTAGACTTGAGTTGTTCTTGCTTCGCATTTTTGCATTTATTTGTGTTATCTACATACAGTTAATGAGGTTGTGTGTTTAGAAGCACTTGTAACAACTGGTAACATTCGTAAAACAAAGTTTGCATCATTGCGAGGTAACTCTGGTACGAATAAAAAGCGAGTTTTCGTCAAGAACATAAAAAAGACCAAAAAAATTTAATTGAATAAAACGAAGGTTAACTTCGAAAGTTGCAAATCGATTTTATATTGTAGCGTTTTGGCTTCACTTCAAACGCGATTGCAGTGTGTCTAGAATATAAAAAGCCGTGAAGTGAAACAAACTTTATCCTTTTGCATGAATCATTGTAATTGATTAGGCTTCCTCCTGGTTAAGTTTTATTTGCTGGAATAGTTTTCGAAGCTAGTTACTCAGCCGATTTCGTTCATAACTAAGCGCGACATCTTCGCCGCAAAACGACGTCATGATGATTTCCTGAAAACTAGACAGCCTGGATGAATCGGCGGTGCCGGGGCATTTAAATTTGGTTTGACAGCTCGAATGTCTGATATTTACCTGAAAACACAGGGTCGAGTTCAAAAAACCGTTAGTTGCATTAGAACGATAAATATTTTGACATCAAATTTTTTATCTTCATAAACTTGAATAAATTTTAGGAAAATCAAGAAATTTCACGATTCTTGGACAAAGATATCCCAAAAAACTTTTGTTCTGAAATTTCCTGCGTCGATTCGACACACTGACCCGTAGAAAAGGGTTAAAAGTAGAGAGGTTGGGAAGAAAGCAGAAACAAAATAAGAAAAATAGTATTCAAGTCAATCGGGTAAATGAACATATAACCATAAGAAAGGTGGTTGATAATGTGTTTAAAAACTACAAACCGTTTTTCATCAATATCGGCACTTACCGAGATATGCTGGTTTAGCTTTGACCACTTTTTGACAATTTTTGTCCTCTAAAATTGTACGTACAGTATGAAGCCTCTATTTTCCCTAAGTAGGACGCCACTATTTGCCCCATACTATGCCCAAATTCCAGCTTATCTAGTCAAGCCTTTTCGAGTTAAAAGCGAATTAATAAATTTTCGACAATACACTGGCCGTTTTTACCAGTTTTTGATTTTTTTAAACCACGATTACGTTACTTATGATCCCCAAATTGGCATTCATGATGCTTTTATTCATTACCATGTGGGTTGTGTCCAAAATTTAGCTTCCTGGGTTTACCGGTTTTTAAGTTATCAGCAAATCAAATAAGTTAGGCCTGGATCACACGATCAGGTTTTTTGCACAATTTTCTGGCATCTATCGTGTTAAACGTCGTGCAAGTCCATGACTCACTATTGAGGGCATCTGTCGTCAATTACATTGAATAGCCCGTGTGAAAATGCCATAGCCATAATAAATAGCCCGTGTGAAAAAAGCCCATTATTAAATGAAAATCAGACGATAAAAAGTCTTGTTGACTTTTTGCAGAGAAATAGAACCGAGCTCTATTTTCCCAGCAAGTTTTCAAAGAGCCGCCATTCTCAACCAAGAAAACTGAGCTTTTAGCTGTGCCTTTGAAAATATTGAGCCGCAGAATACAAAAAAATGCTGCCGATGTCAACGCAAAAAAATGCTTCACGATTATCAAGCGAAAATGTTAAAAGAAATTTTACCTCATTTGTTTTAATTAACAAGGACGTGCTCGAGGACTCTACCTCTGGTAATAGATAAAAATATGCCTAAAATATCAGGACAAACTTTAACATAGTATTTATTACGTCATAGTTTGACAACAAAGGCGCTTAAAAACTGGATTATCTCGGAAAGTTACAATTGAAAAATAAAAAATGTTCCTTTAGAGCATAAAAATTGGTCTTGAGAAACAGTTTCACTAAGAATAAAAGAGCCCAAGCTGTCGTAAACATTTTATTTAATAAGAGACGTTTCGACTAATTACTTAAGTCATTGTCAACCTTATTCAAATAGAATTAATAAATTTTCGACTTGAATAAGATTTACAATGACTTAAGTAATTAATCGAAACGTCTCTTTTTATATAAAATGTTTATGACAGCTTTGGATCTTTTATTCTTAGTGAAAAAATGTTCGCTTTTGCAAAATGACGGGAGTACTCTAAAAAAAGCTTCACTGATTTAAAGTAAAATTTTGTCACAAAAATAAACTAAGGCTATTACAGTAACAGCACTAATTTTTAGCTGTAAAAATATGAGCAACCAAATCAGTATTCGAACCCAGGACATTCTACTCAGTAGTTCATAATCCGGGGCAGCTCATAATATAATTTTTAGAATAAAAAAGAATAACCTCGATTTACAGTAATTGTGAATCGCATTGAATCAGAGAAAAAAAATATTCTTTACAGAGAACGGAACTCAAAAACCTCTGAACACAAAGTGATGTCAGAAAAAATTGGAATGTCATTTTGCCTGAAAAAAAAAGATTAAAAAGTCGACTTTATAAATAATGGTTGTCAGGGAAAAACTAATAGCCGACTGTGCATTTGAACCCATCCTTGGCCAATCAATAATGCTTCATGGTCTATAACTCCTTTCCTTTGCCCACTACACTATCACTGTCGACGTGCGTTAATGACTAAAATAAAATATCAAATTCGTTCAAAAATAGAAGGATTTAAATTTAGTACTTTGTAACCTTGAAGTGCTAGCCATGAGTTTTTGCAAAATATGAACTAGTTTTCATGACCAGCAAATTAGAGATGGCGCGGATAACAAAAAATGCATCTGCATGCTGCGTTGCGTCCGCAAACTTTGTCTGCATGCTGCACCGCACCGCATTCAAACACAACTAAGTTCACGCTGCACCGCACCGCAAGTTGAATATCCTTTAAATTTCCACTAACATCAGAAAAAAATTAGCTCTCTAGCTTCTGACATATAAAAAAATTGATTTTAGGGGTATTATTTTGGAGAGTTTTCAAAAGAGTTGCTCCCTCAAAGCATGTCAAAAGATTTGTTTTTTAAACATCTGCCGCTATAAAAAAAGTAATGCCCTAGCTTGAGCCGTTCAAAAAACTAATTTCTGAGGAGTCCATTTGGGGGCCCCAGGGGCTGTGGTACCTCCTTACTACGTCAAACTATTTGTTGGTTAAATATCTACCAATAAAAACAAAAAACTATCAACCTAGCTTGAGCAATTAAAAAAATTTGTTTTTTAGGCCCCCATTTTGGGGGGGTTTTGGGGAGAAGCCTCAAAAAAATTCAGGAGACAAAATTGCATTTGCAGCCCAACAAATTTACACAAAAATTAGATATCGATGTTGTGTGGTTTAGGAGAAGAAGAGTGCACAAAATTTAGAAAGCAAAAAATGAAAAAAGAAAAAAAACAATGTGGCTAAAAGTGTAGATAGAGATGAAAGAGTATCTTACGACATAAAACCATGTGAAAGATTTTTTGCCGTACTTCAGCCGTTTTTCAATAAGACCGCTTTTTACACCAAACTTTTGAAGTAGTTTTTGGGTCCAAAACCTGAAGTTACGAGATTCATTGCCTTGAAATTTGGCACACACAAATAACTTATGAATCTCAAACTGTTGTCAAAATTTCATGTAGCTATACCAAACCATTATCTGTTATTGAGTTATAAGTAAAAGTCTGAAACTTCGCACTCGTTAACTTTGAAAATGGCCGAGTAAAAACTAAAAAACATGCGACGTGAGATCAGTCGTTTCAATTATAGGCTTTCAGGTTTAATCTGCCTTGTGTGTGCTTTCTATCAGTTTTTCTGCACCATGTTTTGGCAATC
Source organism: Trididemnum nubilum (assembly GCA_963965965.1). Classification (NCBI taxonomy): domain Eukaryota; kingdom Metazoa; phylum Chordata; class Ascidiacea; order Aplousobranchia; family Didemnidae; genus Trididemnum; species Trididemnum nubilum. The sequence goes on along the minus strand of OZ014472.1, from coordinate 39,654,609 downwards.
AAAAACAATCTACCAGTCTACCTGATGATTCCATGCAACTGGTGAACTACTGTACTAATCCTGAACCAGTAGCTCAAATAATGAAATATAAGGTATCACGTGCTCTGCATGCTGTCACAAGCTACTACACTTATATGAAACTACTCTATGTATTATACCTTTGCCGTTTACATTTGTGTTGGATTGTGAAATAAATTTTGCTACTACGTAGGCTATTTTGTCATCGGAAATTTGTGTATTGTAGTCATCGTATTCTACTACATACAGACATAGGTCTGCCAGATCTGAGATAGGCTCCAGACATAGGACCGAAAGCCTAATTCTTGATGCCATAATCTGTTGACGAAGAGGCTACACTGAACTAACTCTTTCACTCTGAAATGCAAGCGCATGTGTAGTGGAAACTGTTGTCTAGCCTTGGGCTTGTACCAATACCATAGGCTTACAGCGTACACTAGGGAGGGTGTGTCGCTAGGCTTTGTTTTGTGCCTCTACTCTAATGATTGTTTCCCACAAATCTGTTTTTTCTACATTTGTATGCTTTTGTTTCATCTTCTCACCGACAGGGGTGCCGAAACCTGGAGGGGGGATGGGGATACATATCCCCCCAATAATTAGACTGTATTCCACCCAATAATTTGAGTATAGTCTGCATCTGCATCCCCCCGAATAATTTGACTTTGATGTGCATCTGAGCGCAGGTCTCCTCTACAATTTGGGGAACAAAGTTTTCCTTCTTTTGGTGAAGACCTTATTTTTTGGTGTTCACTTAATTTGCTCACCTGAAAAAAATCGTGGTCTAGGTTCATCCCCCTCAAAGTTGAAAATAGCGCAAAATTGGGGTAAAATTGCAAGTTATCCCTTCCAATACTCAACAAAGATGGGCACTCCTGCTCACCCAACGTCCTAAACCTTTCCTAGTCTAGCCGACCAAAACCAAAATCTTTTTGTTGGTGTCAAAAAAAAAAACACGTTCAGCCGATCAAAACTAAGTTTCTTGTAGCCAAAATAGCGGATTCTAGGATGCTCCGAATTCTGAAAAAATAAACTTTGACGGAAGGCACCTTTTCGTGTTTTAGTAGCATGCATTGTCTTCAATTCATATAATAGCTACATCCAGACTAACCATTGTTGTTCATAAAGAGAAAATCACCAACAATAATTGTAAAAAAAATGTAAAAAAATTTTTGTACGCGGCGCTGATGCTGTGACGTAATGCAGATTTTAGTTGCCACGCTGCGCGGCGCGGTGCACCAACAACAGCGCGCGGCCGCGTACGCTGCGCTGTTGCCATCTCTACAGCAAATTTCATTTCCAACAAATTTGCAAAGTTTTACTCAACAAGTTCAAGCCACTTTGAAGTAATTAGAAACACAATAAAGATAAAAAAATCACAATGTTTGGGCCCGTCTCTCCAAACCACGTGACCTACTACCTCTAAAAATGAGAGATCACAACTTCACTTATAGATTTATTGCTTCTCTAATAATTTCAATTTTCTAGCTGTCGTGGTCTAGCTGTTGTAGCACGGACAAAAAATTTTGTAATAGAAGAAAAAAAGAAGGAAAAGAAAAGAAATAAAAGAAAAAATGTAGCAAATCAAAGATTTTGAATGTGTAAATGTAACTGGTAAAAGTGGTAAAAGTAACTATACTAACTAAATCCCCAAGATGGCTTGTAATACAGAATTTTTATTCTCCTCCTTCAGTTAGTTTTTGGGCTACAGCTGTTTAAACCTGCAATAGGTTTTCAGGTTTTTGGCTTGTAAACCTGTATCACAAGACCAATTACCCACAAAACTTACGCGCAGAATGTTCCATGCGTATCTGCCAACGCTTTAAATTTCAAGTGTCTACCTTCAACCGTTATAAAGTTGTGACAATTTCACCTTTCGGTTGCAGAAAAACCGCGATTTTTGAGGGACTTCAGATACAAAGCGTCTTGGAAGTCCTAAAAATAGACTGCCAAAAATTTGTAGCCGTCGGAGGCAAGAAAGCTCACGTGCCATTGATTACATTGATTTAAGCAGTGGCCAACTAGAAGGGAGGCTAAAGGGTCTCTCCAAGACCCCGTCTGTGATACGCCAAGTTGCGCCAGTTTGCTCAGCACGACATTTAAAATGAAACATTTTTCGAACAAAAAGATTTTAACTTTAGGTTTAAGTTCCTCTCCCTACTTAGCAAAATACTGGTTGCGCGCCTGGACCTAAGCAAAAAGAAACTGACGTTTTGTTTAATTAAAATGAAGTTAGCTTAGCGCTATCTTTATTTGTTCTGATTACAGCTTATTTGGCATCGTAAGGTTTCCATAGAAAAGCATGCAGTAGCGTAGCCAGGGGGGGATAGCCCCCATTGGCCTGCCAACCAAAATACAGAACAAGATAAATACCACGTTTTTAGCACTTCTGAAACTGTCTTTTGCACTGGAATGGCCTCAAAAAAGATTTTGAGCATATTTTAAAACGTTTATTTAGGGGAGGAGGGCTAATTTGTCAAAAATAAAATTCATGGTTCAGAAAAAGCTTTGAAAGTGGCAAAAAATTGGCAATCAAATTTGATCGCTAATTGAAAAAATGCTTAACGTAGGTTTCATCAGAAAATATATAAGCTCAGGAATAGGGGGGGGGGCTATTCAGTATTACTTAGTTACCAATCACTTCTCTCAAGCTTTCGTTCTTTAGCCCTCCTAATCATATCTTTCTCTATAAGATATAGACAAAATAAGTTACTCCTTGAGAGTTTTATTGAACTACCTGTATAGGATTTTACGATTTACCAGCTTATAAATAAGAGAATTGAAATTCAAGCAGTACCTATCTCCCACATAGCACATTTATGCCACTAGTATAATCATGTTTTCGCACTGCTAATTTCTATGCCACGTTTTAATAATTAAGTTATTCTTGCAAAAAATATACAAAATTTTCTAGCGCGAGGGGCTCGCCCCCACACCCCCATGCCTCCGTCGACTGGGGGCTTTGCCTCCAGACCCCCCGAAACAGCCCCACCCCCAACAGCAGATTTCTGGCTACGCACCAGAAAGCAAGAATTATTTAACCACATTTGATTTAAGCATTCACGCCTTTAAGATATTAATAAGTTACTTATCAAACACAGCCGCTAAAATTAATAATTTCAGTCTTGGCTTCTGTTTTTGGAGGTTCAGCTTTGTGGTAAGCTTACGTAACTGGATTAATCAAAATGCGATAAGAAGCTAAGATTTAAGGAAAGAAGAAGGCAAAGTTCGAAAATTATTAGATGATGATATTTCGTTCATCATTTACGTGTTTAAGATTATTTTATTTTTACATTCTAACACCAACGCTTGATGTGGAACAGGAGTTGTTTACAGTATTGTTTTGCTATTAACTGTACACTATAGCAGCCTACAGACCAACGTAGATAAGAATAAATATAACAACATTAAGGAAGATTGCATTAAGTAGAATTTGGGGATCACCAGCGCTACTGATAACAGTAAAAAAGTGAGCATCTTCCGAATAGGCTTAAAAGAGTGTGAGAGATAGTTTAAAACCATCACGTAGAGTTAAATTACCTAAACTATGCCGTGTTGATTAGAGCGTGTCCACGTTCTAATGAGATAAAAAGTAGAGTTAGGAACAGTAAATGCCGCTCATATTAAATACTGTTAGGCCTACCATCCGTAAACCCGTTTTTGTCCCGATCTATTAAACTTTAGCGTGACATCGTAAGCGTGAGAACTTGTCCTTTCTTTATTTTAAACAGAAATTTGAGAAGCCAGGCGTGCGGTTTCACTTTACCAACATAAAACGTGTTCAACCAAGCGAAGGACGTCCTAGAACGCTTACGACTGTGCGCCAAACGTGGACAGCTATGACGCGCTAGTTGGGGAAAACGGATTGTGTTAAATTTACTCAAAAAATGGTAAAAAATGAACTGCTGTAAATATTCAAAGTAGCTTCATACGCTGTAATTTTCAGTAGCTAGTTTAAATGATATTAATAGTGCCCTAGATATCTACTAAAACAGCAACCGATGTGACGTAGCCAGAAGTGATACAATATCCTCGCACTATTTCAAGCATTCATTCATTTCCTTATCACTGTGTTTATTGTTCCACAATAATGGTGATCATCGCTCATTTTCAGACAATTAGGAACTCTATGCTAGCAGCGGTATTATATTATAGCGGCTGTATGCCCAAGCTCTATTAAGTGAGAGAAATCAATTTTTAGAGATAGCTATTTTGCAGAAAACGAATAGTACTGTGCAGTAATTATGTTCAGACTCAAATTCTTGATTTTTTTTGGCACGAAATTACAGTCAAATGTCCAAATTTAAATATTTTTTTGGTCATTTCGAAAATTCCATTCTTCAATGTACAGTATTTGAAACAAAATTTGTAACGTGTGTGCAAAAATACGCCTTTCGAAATTCGGACATTTTTTTTTCGAAATGCATTAAATTTTTCGATCGTTCACCAAAAATTTACGTGAGTGACCATTAACGTAGAAAATAGCATCTAGTCAAGACCCTACAACTCAGCCCAAAAAAAAGCCCGAAAGTTAGTTAAGTTTCGCCTAAAACAGAACTGCCCAAACTTCGCATCGCCGACCGCAGGTTTCGGTATAAACCAGCAGAGAAACCTTGCAAGAAACCAAATTAAGTCTCTTTCGTTTCGATTGGTAACCACCTAAAATCGCGACAAAAATCAATAAAAATGCAATAAAAACCTTACTTTGTTTTAATTTTGATCTTTATTTAAACTTCCTCCAGTTTTTACAACAAATCTCGCTAGAAACCATTTTCAAGTTTAGGCCGGCACCGATTGTGCGGACAGCTCAATGTCACAGTGACCCATTCCTCAAAAAGTTTGAGCGTCCCTGGTCTAAAAAGTGTATACGCGATTGCTCCTATGCGGATAAAATAAAGTTACTCATTGCTGATCAATCAAGACACTATGATAATTGTGTAGTAATAGTTGCATTGATCCTAAAACGAAGTCGTCATATATCTTAATTACGTACGCTTCATAGCATCTAAAAGTCTAAAATACAAGCCAAATACAATATCAAGCCCTATATTTAGTCAATTTTAAGCCCGACTCCAAAAGCTCGGCCCGACTTACAACTCCGTTGTATTGACGTAGTGTAGCTACACTTTTTTTTTGTTAAGAACAATTTTATACGAACACGAGTTTCATTTTTGCTCAAAATCTAAGAACAAATTAAGAACAACGCCAGCCTTAGCAATAAAAAAAAATATGAACAAACGAAAAAGAACAACTTTCAAATCGAAAAAGAAACCAAGACTCTGTACTGATTCAACAAAACTGCTACGATTCCGAGATTATGAAGTGCTGTGTCGCACATGCGCAAGCATTTGAGAGAACTTTTGGCTGTCGTTCAAATCAAAAAAGATTCGCTTTTTCACTTTTGTAATGTTGCGATGCAGCAAAAGCAGGAAAAAAGCATTTACTCTAGCTGACAGAGCTTTCGGAATTAAACGGTTTTAAAAACGTGGTTGCTGAAATTGATATCGATGCTCTCAAAATTTAAAAACATATGTGGCTGAAAATTGACAAAAAAATTAAGAACAGCCAGCCTCAAAACAAAATTTACTGGTTCTTATAAAAAAAAGTATACTTGAAAATAAAGCTCATTCGACGCTTTTTTATTGTCGAACAATGGTCAAAAACCTTTTCGTTGAAGTCATCAATGCTTTAGATCATTTTTTTTTTAATGGAAATCCTTGGCAGCTTTTAATGCAGAGCTACCATTTAAACTATTGCAACAACCCAGGGGCGTCGCCAGCTTCACGAGATCGGGGGGGCAAAGGTTTTCGCCGAAATGCGAAGGCTTTTTCTGGCCAAAATCGCAAATTTTCCGACCAAAAGCAGGTGATATCAAAAAAAAAAAAAAAAAAAGGTCTTCGCCGAAATCCTAAGGCTTTTTCTGGCCAAAATCGCAAATTCCAACGTTTTTTCCGCCCAAAAACACCAACTTAAAAAAATACCGAGGGGGCAAGAAAGAAATCGGGGGGGCAAAAACGAAAAGCCCCCCCGCTGGTGACGCGTCTGCAACAACCAGAGGTTGAGTTGAGGACGCTAGGTTCGAAGCCACGGCCAAAGCCAAGGACACAAAAAAATTCCGAGGCCAAGGCCAAGGACTTCAAAACGTGTCCTCGAGGCCAAGGACGTCCTCGAGGACTACGCCTCTGGCAATAACCCTTGCTGCAAACAATGCTCTGCTCGATTTTGCTCGTTAAAAAAAAAAGATAGCTTAATCAACTGCACGGGGTTCAGTCCAGGCGGCTGAATAGCTCCTTATAAAAAGCCAAAAAAAGTCTCGCTTTAGTTAAAGTCGCCGAGATATGTCGATTAAGCGGCGAGCTGGACTGCAACTTTGGCTGACTCGTGTCGGCAGAAATCGACGTACAGGATTTAACACGTTGATACAAAAATTGTTTCTTTGGCATTAATTGGGTGTTTAATTGGCTCATCAAATGAGGCAATCGCATAAAATTTTTAATAAAACTCGAATGTAAGAGTAAATTTCATTTTCCAATTTTTCTTTTAGTGCCAATGACAAAAAAAGGAAAATTATTTGAGGGGCTGCAGTCCCGCAATATCCTTAGACGAGCCACCCCTGCTACAGCTTGTAGTATAACAATGAATCGATCCATTTTCGATATTCTCACTTTTCTGGCTGAAAGACAGACAAACAGTATAATTATTTGGATAATATGGGCTATGGACATAAACATTACATACAGTACACACACGTTGCTCACCAGACAAACAGGCATACGTTCAGGCAGACAGCCAGATACATTGCCTAACCGTTTGTGGTTTAGTTTTCGATTTTGTTTTGAATCTTTTTTTTTTTTGAGAACCAATAAAGAAGTGCCCGAAAAATGTAACGTAAACTATATACTTTTCTATTTGTAGAAAGTCAGTCAGTAATACAAACAAGCTATTGATGCCCTGACTGATTGGCTTCTTGTTAGTCTGCTTACCACTTTTATGACCGGCTGGCCAATTCGAATTTTTCAAATTTATTAAGTTTGTGTGATTTTCTTGTTTGTTTCATTCATTTCTTTGCGTTTGTCCTTGCAGGTTTCATGTATCACCTTTCCCTTAGAGGTAATCATAAGTCATCACTTGGATTTCTCATGAAACCTGCGGCGAATAGTAAAGTAGCATTTTCTTGTATTCATTATTTAAAATTTTTGTTCGCCGAAATAAAACTGAACTGATGAGCCTAAGGGAGTATGAGACTAAATCAAGCTAAGATAATAATTCTTTGTTATTAGCAGAAATGTTTTTTGAAGCATCTGGGTTGTATTGAAAAGATTATTAAAAAGGTTGTATTGAAAAGTAAAATATTTTGATTTGGCTAGAAGGAAAGGCCGAAAATATAGCAAAAAATATATAAAAACATCCCAAAGTAAGATATAACCTCGCCGTCAATGCAAAGCATAAATCTTTAGTTTAATTGTTTTGGGGGCTCTGCAAGGCACCCCTACAGTCTCCCAAATTGAGCCCAGAAAGCTTTAAAATTCAGGATTTTAGAATTTGCAACTCCATTTAGTTTGGTAAAATACCGGTCAGCAGTTAGTTTTTGGAGCAAGAGGCCTGAGGTTCAAATTTCGGACCGGTCAAATTGGACACAATGTTGACAACGGCTCGCCACCGCTGCGACATTTCTTCAAAAGGATCTGTGTTGCCTACAGGCGCAATAGCACGGAGGTGGGTCCCGCCAGCTCATTACACGCATTGGCGTAATACAACGAGCATAATGAAAAATTTGATTTGATTTGGATTTGATTTAAAATGATGCTCAGCAAGCTTTTAGCAATATACTCCAGTTGCAGACTTGCAGTACTGACAATCGACAAGCTCTAAAACAAAGTATTGGTTTTGGGCAAAAAATGTTAGTGTTTGCATTGGCAAATGAGAAAGGACAGGTCTAATGCTTTATCAAGTATGCTTTTCATGGTACCACTGCCCTGATAGTTTGAATATTTTGCAAGCAGCATTTGTTCATATTAGTCTCTTAACCGCTAGCTGCCGCATGTTTTAATTTCCGATCACTGAAAACATTATCGAGTATGGAGTAGCCTAGTACGGTCTTGATAGTGCATGGAAACAAAGGTGAGAAACTGTTTTGCTGTATCGCCGAAACAAGATTGCCTAAAGTTCTTCAGGGGATTTTGCAAACAACAAAGCGCAAACATTTCGCAAAAATTGAATTTGAACGCTCTATTAAGAAACTTTTAAACATTGAAAATTGCCGTTTAGTTGAATTTGTAACTTTCAGGCACTTTAAAAGATACAGCTCGAAATCGGTTTTATTAAGGAAATGAGAACTACATGAGGTGGTAGAGGTGCCCCAAAACATTTTTCACCATTCCCCTTATTCGTAGGCTTACCATACGTCCTGCTTTAGCCGGGACATTCCCGTTTTTGACGAGTTGTCTTGCCCGGATGTTCAAATGTCCCGGTTATTCAGGATAATTAAAAATAATAACTTTTTAATGTATTAAATTTTTGTTGAGCTGCGTTTCACCACACTAGTTTAGAGAAATTTTTTACATTGTTACGTCATAATAATTATTGTATGTTAATTTGAAAACAAACTGTATTAGGCACCGTAGAGTAAGTAAAATTATCGAAATGCCAAAAAGAAGGTGCAAGTTTTCTAAAGAGTTAAAAAAAGAGTTAAACATTTTGAAAATCGTTGGAATTATTTGAAAGTATTTATTTTCTGACAAATGCTTTTGGTCTCAGTAAATAATGCAGACTTAATTTTTGTGTGTTTAAAAAATATTTATAAGATATTTTAATGAGATTCACATATGATAAAAGTTTCAAAAATTACTTTGGTTGGAGTCGAAACTACGTCGTTTTGATTCGCACCAGTGGCGTAAGAGGCAGGGGTCCGGGGGGGCATTGGCCCCCCCCGCTTGGTTTCAAAGTTTCGAAATTTTGGGCAATTTTGTATTATTTGGGCAATATTGGATCAAAATTTTGGGCAAGTTTGTGTCAAAATTTTGGGCAATTTAATATTCATCAAATCGTCTCAATTTCAGTGAAACCCTTTTTTTTTTGAGGTCACCAAAATTCGGACATAAAATCCGTCTCAATTTCAGTGAAGACCTTTTTTTTGGGGGGGGGGCTCCCTTAATTTGGATAGAAAAACCGATCGCTTTCCGGGCATAATTCAATGTCATTTTTCGGGAAAAAGTTTGGTGCCCCCTCCAAATCCTTTTGAGCTCCTACGCCCATGATTCGCACTGTCCCATTTTTTTTTTTTTTTTTCGTTATAGATGTGCAGTATGGTAGGCCCACTTATGCGCGAAAATACAATTTTTAATCCGATTGACTCCGTACGGAGCAAACCGGTATTTTGGAATTTTGTAAGTTGCGACATCACAAAAGGCATAACTTCGCAAAATTTCTCGCAACCGCACTGTTCGATAAAAAAGGTAATAGCCTAAGACTCTGCTTTAGCCAGCGATTCCAATTCAACAAATTTATCAGTAACATTATACGAGTAATATAATCTACTGTAGGCTATCAAAGTTAAACCAGTTTTGGTGATGTTTTTAGCATATAAATAAATTAAAATTTGAAGCCCAAAACGATCATACTTTAAGTAGTAGCAGCCTACCGGTACTGTAGGTCTGCAGGAACCAGTAGCAGTCGCCTGGTTTTGAGATTTGATTAGGCTTAAACGGTGCAAGTACCTCATGTTTGTGTTTATGTAATTCGATGATTGCGTTGATGGATTGCACGTGACGTCATCGCGCTGCCAGCCAAACCGCTGGAAGTCAAAACCGCGAATCGGCGCTATGTAAATGCGTGCAAAAACACTGACAGCGAAGATATGGAGCGTATTTTCAGGCTGTAAAAAAGTTGATTCTTTGTAACAATAAAGTTAAATGCTAGGCAAAAGCCTGTAAAAACTGAAAAAGATTTTTATTGGTAAGAATTCGGTTTTGTTTGCTTTTTTCAGTGAAGTAAATCCGGCTTGCTGTTAAGTAACCCATTAGAATCATTGTAATATGGATGGTGGTAGCCAGTTTTGGTAATCAAATTCGTGGCTTACTACTGATGGCGCTATAATGGAACAGTTGTATCTCCTTTATTTGTGACAAAATTAGCACATTTTTAAACTTTTGTAATTTCAGAAGTCTATTTTGCAGGATCTTGGTGATTTTTTGCATTTCGTGTAGTCATTAGCGACTTATCGCTATAATTATTGGTTGCTAGGAGTTAAAATGCATTAGCAGTTGTTTTCATTGAATTATTTCGTAGATATGTCATCTAAACTTTAAACTAATGATTTAACTGGCCTCAGTGTAACGGTGTAACTTTGATCGAGTCTTAATTTGCAGTTATTTCGACTTGAGCTAGTGATGTTAAATCTTATTTACAAACAGTGCTTAAACTAAACATTAATCTGCCATGCGTTACTGCTGTGACATAGAATTTTAAGTATTTTAGGATATGGCCGAATTTACGATTTGAACCAAAGCTAAAAACCGGTCAAAGTGAACAATAGCAGGCAATGGACGATGAGAATTTACAAAAAGCGTACTTTTTCAGATCCGCTGAGCTAGGTAAGCTGCTTGAATCGTTCCTGGTAATTACCAATTTAGGCCAGGCTATCTACAAAAGTGTTACTTTACAATTAAATTCTTTAAATATGCCCACTGAAGAAATTATACGTTGATTTACGGTAACGTCCAATGCTTTGTAATGGCATTTTGACATCCAATCGTTTTGGCAGGAAAAAGCTATGACGTAGCTGCACTCCATCAATACTTTACTCCAATAGGTGGCGAAATAGCCAATAAGGGATCTTGTATATCTTTAAAAAAGCTGTTCCCTTTTACTCTTCTTCTTTTACTGTTTCGGAAGTTAATTAAATACCACCAGTTGGTTGAGCGGCTTGCATACTAGGTTTCTAGAGTTAGTGGTCTGGGTTTAATTTCGTTTTAACAAGCTGAATATAAGTAGCGCCACAATCATTTTAGAAAAAGAGCAAAATAATTAACCCAAGCGCATTGACACGCAAATGGTTCCCGCTAACTCTTTGTGCGCTTCGGCGTCATTCAGGAAGTTCTATGAAAAATTGATTTGGTTATTTTTGGAATTAATTAGTTGAGTCACACACACTTGTATGCCCAGATTGGAATCTATTATACTCTGCTATACATCGTAGGTTGCGACTGTTTTAGTCGAGCTTGAAACAATGAAATAATTTGACCTATCAATAACTCAAAAGGAGGCTACAAAGATTTTGATTCTAATTTTGTCAGTGAATAAAGGTGTAACTAGGTGCGCACGCTAGCAGTGTTACCTCTAAGCTGTGCGCGCTCACAGCTCTCAGAGACTGCGCGCACGCATAAATTTACTGCGCAGAGACATAGTTGCAGATCGGTCGTTGCACAAATATCAGTTATTTTCACCAAAGTGGGCATACACCAAAATTTTTGCACACACAGACTACAAAAAATTAGAGGGATCATTCAACGCAAACTCTATTTTAAAAGGAAAAGTTGAATCAACAATTACTGTGCTGCTAGATTGGAGTTTTAACGGAACTGCATTTGGAAGAAGCATGTCGACGAGTAAAGATTCCAGAAGGTCGAACGATGACGCAATCGTCTCTGAAATGGGAGGGATGGGTTAATTTTAAAACCTCGGGCCAGTCAAATCGAACACAGAGTCGCCAACGGCCTACCGCCGCTGCGACATTTTTTTCAAAAGGAGCTATGTTGCCAGTTGTCCGCAGGCGCAATCATGCGCACAATGGGCTGAACTCGTTACATGCTTCGGCGTAATACAGCGAATACAACAAAAAATTGATTTGATGCGAAATAATTAGCCTTGTAACCAGTCGCGTAGCGAGGATTTCGCAAAGGGGGGGGGGGGGGTGGGGCTTTATTTGAAGCTTGAAACAACACTGAACAAACTCGACTCAAATTATCAACATCAGTCTTAAATCAGATTGAGACGTTTTTCTACAGAAACTCAGGCGATGTCCAAAAAAAAAAAAAAGTCTTCATGCGCACTGAGACCCACTTCTACTCGTCAACATCATCGCAGGATCTTTTCTCACCCCAATTTCGTTTGGGGGGGCTATTTTCGTTTTTAGAGCAAAAATCAGCCTCAAAACTGCTAAAAGCATGCTATTTAGCATACTTTTCAGGCCAATGGGGGGGGCTATAGCACCATTTGCCCCCCTTAGCTACGCTACTGCTTGTAACACTCCCTTGAAGCTGTCAATTTTGGAGAGTTTTTGCAACTGTCATCTTTAGCTAGCTCAAGTGATCAAAAGTAGGAGAAACAAACGAAAACACTTTCCTTTTTTGAACTGGTTACTAACTTTTTTGTTGAAAAATGATTTTTTAATCAGCTCCGTGACCACTTATTATTGTAGTTTTGTAGATATATCTTGAAAGAATGTAGGATAAAAATTTTAAAGAGATTAAAAAAGATATTCAAATCCCTCATAAGTTTCAACATCTATTGTAAAAGCGATTGTATCATTTTCAAGGCAAATCATGTGCAAATTTTAATTGGACATTCAGGTCGGAAATTTTTTGCTCAGTTTTTCTTTAAAAAAATAGACAAATCTGAAGGCCAAATTTGAGCTTTCTACGATCTTCCGTTCCCGAGATATAACAAATTAAATTTCCTTAGAAAGGCTTTTTCCCTAAGAAATTTTGCATGCGCTGATAATTAGAAACATTTCAAAAGAGTTACTGCATGTTTCCGATTTTCAATGTTTTGCGGCAGAGTTATTGTCAAAATAGAGTCAAGAATAAGATTCAGAAATGTAAAATTAGTTGCTTTTCAAATAACTGTTAAACCAGCTTTCCAAAAGTTGATCTTCTGTCTCAGTCAATACTGACAGAATCGCAACAATGAAGTAAGAAGAAAATTGTTAATTTTGAACTGCAATATTTTGATAACTTGAAAACGACAAGACGGAGAAAGTTCAAATCTAGTGAGAATGCATTTTAAACTTATCCCAACATTTTGGCTAACACTTGAACGCCCTTTAACGTCGCTAATACAAAAAAATTTTTGAGTACAGCAGAACAATCGCAATTTTCGAAAATTTGAAGGAGCTGAAAATCTTTGTAATCGCTTCAAGATTTTTGTTATAATAGAATTCGGTTATCTTGAAAGAGGTCAAAAAATAAACGAACCACCCCACGAGTTCTGACTTCGTAAATAATTTTTTGCATGAACGCAAAACGTACAGGAACGTTCAGCATCGGCACCCGCAGAAGGAATCGAACCGCATTGCCTCGGGTGTTAGATTACGATTTTTTACTACTGCGCTATTTCAAAACAAAACTATAAACTTCCAAACCGACGATATGACAGCAAACAACTCATAATTATAAGCATAGCAGTACTGCACATTAATACGTGCCAAATTTTTTGCATGAGCAATGACATGTAAATTTTGTCAAAATTCGAGAGTGAATAGTAAGCGCATTTTGGTGGGAATTTTTTCATTACCAAAGTTCAACTTTTAACAAGCGAGCTTTCATATTACTCGAGTTACATTTTTTCGGTTCTTTTGCAAAAAGAAATACTCAAAACAAAGTATAGTTACGTCACGTTTTGCTGACGTCTCTTTAATCACATACTGCTACGTTACAAAGTATACAGTAAAATCGTGAAATCACAATCAGTTAGTCGAAGCAAATTTGGAGCTGATCGTTAGAAAGCTAAAGGCCATATCATATTTATCGCAGAAAGTTGGTAATATATATGTCCTGTTGTAGCTAGTGAAGAATAATATGAGCTGAAATCAGAAAAGCAATTAAGAATAAAGAATTCGTTTATTGTCAAAATGTATTAACGCTTTCTAACGCTGGAGGTTTATCTAATCAAGCTAAAAACTGGTTTGGGGTAAGATTTTGGTCACTTTATATTTTCTTGATCAAAAGTTCGATCTGTTTGCGATAAAAATGTGAATATTCATTCAAATCCAATTGTTTTGACTTTGTAAATCAAAGTGCATAGCTTGTGGACGGTTTTAAATTGTGCAATTTTTTTTTATAAAAGCCAGAAAGTTTGGAGTTGAGGCCGGTCGTTCTTATATTTTTTCGAACTCCATCCTCATGTGTTCTTAATTTGTTCTTAACTTTATTCGAGAAAAAAGTGACACAAATAATTTATTTAAGCTTGATTAAAAGTTCGCTTTTGTAGTAGATTGCTATTACTGTTAGATATTCAATAATGGCAATTTAGAAAAAGCCAAAAAAACTGTGCTGATTATTCTGCAAATGCGTAGTACTAGGTAGTATTTTTAATTAGTTTTTTCATGTTCAAGCTGGCATTGTTCTTAATTTCTTCTTAAATTTTGAGACAAAATTAGTCTCGTGTTTTTATAAAATTGTCCTTATATAAAAAAAGAAATGTAAAAAGACGTTGCAAACAAAGCCAACCTTCCTTTTTATTTTAAACTTCCAGACATTTTTTTATTTATGTTCAACTATGGCTCTTTTCTATGCGAGTTCGCCACAAAACTGATAATAGCTTAAATTTCTTTTGGCATGGTTTTTACAATTTTCATGTGATCTCAGCAATTATGTAGATTAGACCCATTAAGTCAGTAGTATTATTAAATTGAAGGGGAATCGAGTTTGTAATCGTTGCTCTCGATACAGGAAGTTCAGTTAAAAATTAAAATCACTAAAAATTGAAAAAAACCCTTTAAAGTCTGTTTCCCCCCAAATGGGTTCGTCAGGCGGGGTAGAAATTAAACAAAAATAAAACGGTAATATACTTCAGCACATCAATCGCGTCTCCCCACTCCCTCACCGGAAGCTCTGTAGCGGGTGTGAGCCCAGGCCAGCTTACTGGGGCTAATCGTAGCATGCACCGGCCAGGACCAGTAGCCGTAACCTGGGTCGGCGGTAAAAAGACGAAGCTGGTACAAAACACTGTAAGCGCTAACTGTAAAGCCTAAGTATCTTAATCAAACACTGCATATGCTCTGGTGCGCGTCTGTCAAACATTGTGATAACGTTGTTAAAATTTCAAACACTGTCAGAGATACAAAGCGGCATTTTACGTTACAGTGATTAAGCAGTTTCCGTTAAAAGTGATTTAATTAGTTTGATGATTCCTCAGTGTATACTTGGCTTTGTGACGTTTTGCAATCATGTTTGGAAGTTGCTTTTTAATGTTGGGTGGGTGGTTCGAACTGGTGTGGATATATTGTGGGTTGGAGTTTGGTTTGCGGTATGGCCAGATGGATTCCGTACTGAGGTCGAATGTGGCATCTATGAAGTCTGTTTGCATAATGCCAGCTTCTGTTGTTACACCCGAGTTAAGGCTTCTGGTCCTGGCCGGTGCATGCCACGGTTAGCCTTAATGGGCTGGCCTGGGCTCGCACCCGCTACAGAGCTTCCGGTGAGGGAGTGGGGAGACGCGGTTGATGTGCTGAAGTATATTACCGTTTTATTTTTGTTTAATTACTACCCCGCCTGACGGACCCATCAGGGGGAAACAGGCTGTTGTGGGGTTTTTTAATCTTTCATGATTTTAATTTTTAACTGAACTTCCTGCATCGTAATTGGCTCTGGCCCATTGTCCATTGAGTACTTGGGAAACTGGGACAACAGTGTACGAGTAATCGTGGTTCTCTATCTTCAGCAATCGTTTCGATTGAGTCAAAAATGCAAAACTGTATCTACTCAAGCAATTTTGAGCAGCCGGTGCGCTAAATTTTTTTCTCTAAATTATTGTAAATCGGTCAAGTAGCACTACTGCTATTACAGCTTATTAAAGTAGGAAAAATTATTCTTTCGGTTTGACGCAAATTTGTAGAGATTCTATTTGGTTCATTTAAGTCATGGCTTTCAGCCAAACGTTCATTATAATCAGGCGCGAAACCAGAATTTTGCTAAGGGGAGCTTGAAGCAAAAGTTAAAAAATTTTTGTTCCAAAAACGTCTGGTTTAGGCTGCATGCTTAGCAAACTGGTGCAACTCAAGCATTGCACAGATGAAGGTCTGGTGTCGAAGCCTCCAGCCCCTGGGCAATTTTTGTACTTATTTGGCAAAAAATAGCCGTTTAGCCCCACTTGAACCACGTTTCGCACGTTTTAAAACTCATTTGAAAAACACTAAAATTTCTAAAATTCAGAAGTCATTTGAAAAAATTAAATTACCCAGCCTATTAATCCTCCCCCACCCCCTTACTTACAGGTCAAATCAAAAACATGTTTAAACGCTTGTATTTCTTGGTTAGGGGCTAACACCCTCTTAGCCCAGCCCTGGTTGCGTCACGGATTATCATGTACTGCAGTATTGTATAATTATGATATACAGTGTATTGGAAAGTTATTATGTAGCAAAAGGCTGCATTTGGCAATTGTCTGCATTGAAACATTTATTGACAATTGTAATGCAAGCACTGAGAAACACAGAATTTGTATACTGTGCATATTTTGGTCAGTTGGGCAAAAAAATTCCGTGTTTCTTGAGCAGTTGTAAATCTCATTTTAGTTTTGCCGTAAGATTTTCTTCATTACTTAAGCCTGAAATGTTTTTGGTTTTGGCTTTTTTCGGCTCAAAAACCTATTTTGGACAAAAAAATTCTGCCTAAAATTGTTTATTTTGATTTCTATTTACCAGCAAATAAATAAAATACAAACAAGTGGAAAATTTTGTCTTTTGAGGGCATTTACCCCTTGTGTGTTAGTGGTTTAATCAGGGACGTGTCAAGGCAGCCCCGAACCCCCCGGTCGGGGGGGGCCCCACCAAAATGGGGGCCCCACATTTTACTTTACTACTACTACCTTAAAAGTTGGTATTGTCAATCAGTGCTAGTATTTTTTGCAATATTTAGAACAAAATTAAAGCGTATTGTCAATTTAAGATACTGAAAATACGCTCGCTGTACCTGTATGTCTCTGCTGCAGCGTTGCAATTTTATCTATGATGTGATAGAATCACAATCGCTTTGTCTTAGCAGAAAAACAACTAGTTAATCGATTTAGATGTTCAGCTTACCAGTCGATTGCACAGCAGCCAGTCAGATTCAGTCCATAGGCGTAGCCCGCCCCCCCCCCCCCCCCCCCCCCCCCGATTGAAATGCAACCAATGATATAAAAAAAAATTATCACAAAAAGGACTATTGTTTCTTCAGTTTCAGTTTCTTTTCGTTTCTTCGCGTACAACAGTAATTAACAATAATATTGATCCCAGGGGCCCAGGCCCCCTCAATTTAATTTTTGCCAACCAATTTAAATGGGCCCCCTACAATAACATTTAAATGGGCCCCCAACAAATAATATTGATTCAGGGGGCCCAGGCCCCTTGAATTTAATGTTTGCCAACCAATTTAAAAATGCCTCCTACAATAATATTTAAATTGCCCCCAATTTAAATGGGCCTCCAACAATAACATTGATCCAGGGGGCCTGGGCCTCTTTAATTTAGTTATGGCCAACCAATTTAAACGTATAACCTGAGTGAAATTGAGACTTTTTATCCTAAAAGTTGGTAACTGAGGCCCTCATCTAACCTTGTTATGAACGTAATGCAATAACCAGCGACGGATTTAACATATAACATATGGCACAGTACCAAGGGCTCTGCGCTCAAATGAACCTTTTTTGTGGTCTTTACTTGTATTTGGCAGGAAAATATTGCGAAAAACCCAAAGTGCCATGGGCCCAACTCGATGTAAATCCGGCCAAGGCAAAAACATGGTTTGTAGACGTAACCATCTATTGTACATTTTTCAATAACAATTCATCTCCACCTCGCCAGTTTTTATTCAACGAAATACTTTTGAAAAAAATCAGCTTCAGTAAGAGGAATGCCTATTGAACAAATTTTTGAATTGAGAGGACCTCTGGGCCCCCTGGCCATATACAAGTATGTATATCTATAACTGGTTGTTTTTAAGACAAAACAATAATCTCTGAGGAAAATATTCCACTGGATTGTTAGTTGCTGCTACAATGTTGCAGGAGGCAATGCACTTTACTTCCCCCTACCTGGGCCAAATCACTTAGAAAATTTAACCCCAAAATACAAGATTTTAAACGTGTTTTGGACTTACATTGCAAACAAAAAAAAGACTGAATAACTTAATTTTTTCAATTGACTTTCAAATGTTAAAAATTTAGTACTTTCAAATGGCTCTGAATACGTGCGAAATGTGATCGAATAGTGTTAAAATAGTTTTTTTTTCCAAAAAATTACAAAAAATCCCCAAACGGCTGGGGGCTTCGCTCCCAGTCTTCCGTCTGTGATGCGTTTGAATTACAGTACACTTCTTAACTCAAACACGTCTCCCACTTTAGACATTTTTGCATTTTAACTATAGGTTTAAGCCCTCTCCCTTAAACGAGTCCTAGTTACGTGCCAACACCTGGCCACGGCTTCTGATTTTCAATTCTACGATATCTTTGCCCCCACGAAAAATTCATTTTTCGAAGTTTCTGATGACGTCGTTCCATGTGATTTGTGGCTTGGCCCCCCCCCTAATCAAAAATCCTGGCTACGCCTATGAGTCAGTCTAGTAATAAGTACAGTCAGATTGCCTTCAGATGTCAGCAATCAAGTTAAAATTTATTCCAGGAGGTTCGGTTCTGCTACTACTTAAAGTGGTTAATCGTTTTTCTGCAGTCTAAAAAATTTTCTTGTCTAAAAAATTTTCTGAAGTGGTTTGGAAGTCTTGTCTTACTTGACAGCTTTGTGACGAAACATTGTTTGATTGCTCAAGTTTTATACTTCTGATTAGTAATTATATCGTTATAGTTAGCTATGAGCAGGCTCAACACTCGGGCAGATCTAAAATATTTGTTCCTTATCCGGATAGCCTACGATCTCGAGTGGATGTTAACCCGAAAATGAAAGAGTACAATGGACAAACAATAGGGCTAAGGGCTAGGGCAGTAATGATGAAATAATTATCGGCAAACAATTTTCGGGATATGCAATCTCCTTTGCGGACTGTGTACAGGATCCCGATTTGTAATCTGTGAAACTAAGCCCACTAAGATGCAGATTAAGCTTTGGTTACCCATTGAAAGATCAAGAATGGTAACCACTACACTAACTACCAAGTTATCAAATGATAAAACAACAACACAGGATCATTGATGCTTTTGCCACTGCAAAAGCTTGAAAAAAGAATTTTTAAGATTTGCAAGAATATCGTTGATGTCACTACAGCAGCTTACAAGGATCGCATCTTTAACTCATAATTACAGCTCCAGTACCCAAATTATTTTTTCACGTAACATTGTAACAATATAGTGTTAATAGTCTTCAGAATTAACTAAAACTCACTCTCAAACGACACTTCTAACGATTTTTGTAGTTAACACGGAGTGGCAGTCAATAACCTGACTTATATGCTGCAGCTATACTGGTTTATTTTATATTTTGGATGTCATTAATCTAATGTAAATTTAACTGTAAATTTTCGTGCTGATCTACAATCCTGGTTGTAGAAAAGTAGTGCGTCTTAGATATGTGAAAGTTAGTGCTATTTAAGCCGATTGCAAAAATGTCCAAATTTAAGCGTTTCGGAGGGGGGCCCGTCTTGAGTTTTCGGGGGGGGGGCCCAAACCACCTAAGCACGGCCCTGGGTATAATCTTAATCGTCTTAGTAACTACACGTTGGTGCTATAATGAGGGTAACATGAACAATTTTAGCTACTGGTGACTGAATGACTATGACCCAAGATAAACCAGGGTAATGAATGGTTTGCCTTTCAGCACCGGCATAATGGCGTGCTACGTCGTTTGAAGGATATGATTATGATACCAAAAAATCCATTTTGCGTATTCTTACTTCTTTCTGCGCAGTTGTAGGTTACTTATATTTCTACATAGTACATCATAAATGATACATGATATTGACATGTTCGGGTTTGTTTTCTCAATGATAGAAAAATTATGTTTGCATTACAAACTAGACATTAAAAAATGCGTTCAACAAGTTGTAAAGCAATAGCAGCATGTTAGGTGTATAACTATATCTTTTAATAAAACACCGTGGTTAGATTTTTTTGGATAAGCACTTCCGTGATTGCCTTTGCTAATTAATGATTGCGCGTTATGCTGCAGTGGATACTGTTTTTCTATTGCATTTACCTCAAGATTGTGCAATTAGCAATTCAGGAAACTGTAAATAGCTTTCATCACGCTACCTCAGTTACAATGCCATCATCGTAATGCTACCATTAATACAGGTGTATGCTAACTTTGCTAAGCCACCTGGTATAGTAGTTAGGCAAGGATCTCTGGATTCTTGTGCCAAGCAGGTACAGTAAAAGTTGCAATGAAAAATCTACGGCAAATCTGAACCTCCGAATCGAGAACCTAACAGGCGTCTACTACTTCTAATAAACAGACGGTTTATCGCTTGATCGATCTGTGGTTGAGTGAATAGACTTGACAGTTTCAGGCGATGTGGCTAAAATTGTGTGAATATTGGGGTTATTGTTGCGGCTTGTGTTGATGCAGTTTAGGATCTATTTCCATCAGTTATCAGCGAAAATTTGATTATTAAGACGTAAATGAATCTTGAAACATTTTAAACTGTAATTGATTTTTCTACAATCGAAGAGAAGGTATGTGAAATCGAGTTGTGTGGTAATGCTGTAGCAAGAGATGCTTACAATAAAGAATGCTTATGTGTAATAGATTTTTGTAGCGACAGCATAATCATGAAATCACAAGCTGAAGGCGGTAATTACAAACCACGTTGCATCATACCTTTTCTTGCTTACTAATCGCTTTTTCGCTTTGGACTCTAAGCCAGTTATTCCAGCTTTAGTATAAGTACCGAGAAATGTCACGTCTGCTTAGAAAGCAAAGTGCGAATCGGCGCAGCTTGCAATATTGTCGTATGCTTTTGTTGAAGGACTTAACAATTTGTATTCTATTGACATTACAGAATATTATTTAGCAAGTGCATATTTATAATTTGAAATAAACATGTCAAACAACGTGTACAAAAATTCATTCTGGGAAACAGATTTTTTGAGTCAAAATGGTTTTGACACTCTGACGTCACACATGAAAGAAGGACAAAAATCTTGCAAATGGCTAGAAGATTATTTGAAACAAAGAGCTAAAGCTGAAGAAGACTATGCCAAAGCACTGAGCAAAATTTCAAAGTAAGTACAGATTATAAATTATTATTATTATTTGTTAGGTGTTGACTAAATCATAAATCTACTACATAAAACCATACTGCAGCTTGTTATGACTTGACTGGGCATTTTTTCATTATGCTAGATGTAGTTAGATTAACTGTGCTTATGTAGTTAAATTATGAGGAAAGGGTGCTAACTACTAAACCATCAGCTATATACCGCTAACGCAGACCAGTTTGAAAGGCCGAGCGAAGAACCGCTGCCCAAGACATACACTAATTTGTTTAGATAGGACTCGAGATATCGGACACAGTGAGATAGATTAATCTATATTTATCCTCCCCTCAGGTGGAAGCCACAGAGGCGCTTTTATTTCGGACGAATCCGCAGTCGCTTTGGAGCTGACCGTAGTCCAAGCTTTCCGGTTAACGTTTGACTTCTTGCCACGTAAATTTGCTGCTTGTTCGAAGCCACCAAGCATGAATAATTATTTAACTTTCTCACAAGACTGGCGAATTTTTGCCTTTCAATCTTCAATAAGTCATTCAGCCCCTTCTTCTTCAAGGTAAACGACCCAGAAATAAATTGAATTCCTTTTGGACAAAAATAAGCAAAGCTGCTCGTAACCGATAACTTGCAAGAATTGAAACTAAAATTGGGAAGAAATCCATGGAGCGAAGTGTTTCAAAATGTTCTGAGACGGTAGACTCCGGTTCGATTCCTGGACAGGTCAAACCAAGACTATGCAATTTGACATTCACAGCTTCCCTGCTTGACGTTCAGCATTTACTGTGAATTTTCCATCTTGAGTGTAGAAAGGTGGCGGCTTGACTCAAAAATCGAAAGATATCTTCGCTCCTATGGCCAACTTAAACCTATTTGTTAAAGAAAATTGTATTGCAGCTGAGGGCTGCCGATGAGAGCTAAAAGCTCGAAACAGCGCTGTCCAGCTTTGTGCATACTTGAAAATTGTATTATTACAGTTTTTTTGTATTAGTGATATAACTTTATGAAACTGCCGTGAAGCGTTTTAGCACGTCCAGTAGTCAAGAATCGGTTGTGGCGTGTCAAAAGGAAGCGCGCTCCGATTGCGGATAGCTGAGGGCTGCCGATGAGAGCTAAAAGCTCGAAACAGCGCTGTCCAGCTGTGTGCATACTTGAAAATTGTATTATTACAGTTTTTTTGTATTAGTGATATAACTTTATGAAACTGCCGTGAAGCGTTTTAGCACGTCCAGTAGTCAAGAATCGGTTGTGGCGTGTCAAAAGGAAGCGCGCTCCGATTGCGGTTAACCGGCTCGGTTGTACAACGTATGAGCTGCTATGATCTGTTGAGTTATAAAGCTATCGGTTCCAATTATCTTTCATTTGTGGTTACTTCCATGCTAGTTTTCCACATCGCCACTGGATGAAGCAGGAACTGCGACACACTTCCCCCTTTCTGATAGCAGTGGTAGGAAGGGGCCTGCTAACGTCCTCTCGAGCGCCGACCATCCAATCACGTCGGGGTCACCAGTGTGGCGTGTCAAAAGGGAGCGCGCTCCGATTGCGGTTAACCGGCTCGGTTGTACAACCTCCAGTGAGCTATGATGTGTTGAGTTATAAGGCTATCGGTTCCAATTATCTTTCATTTGTGGTTACTTCCATGCTAGTTTTCCACATCGCGACTGGATGAAGCAGGAACTGCGACACGGTGTTTTAGTATAGTTGAATAGTATAGTTGTAGTCAGTGGTGCAAATTTTTGTTGAGCATTGGGGGGATTATTTGCAATTTTACCCGAATTTTGCCCTATTTTCAACATTGGAGGGGATGAACCTCGACCAAGACTTTTTTCAGGTCAGCGAATTAAGTGAAGACCAAAAAAAAAAGAAGTTTTTTACCAGAAATGAAACACTTTTTCCCTCGAATTCAAGTACAGACCTACGCTCAGATGCACTCCAGAGTCACATTATTGGAAGGGATGCTGATGAAGACCATACTCAAATTGTTGGAGGGGATACAGTCAAATTATTGGGGGGGATATCTCCCCCCATCCCCCCCGGGTTTCGGCACCCCTTTTTGCAGTCAAGGATGGCAGTTCGGTACGGTACGTAGATACGTTACGGTACGCCTCAATTTTCGCTAAGAAGTAGGGTTCGCTGGTACGGTACGCCTTTTTGTACGGGTACGGTACGTTGGTACGGTAAGCTTCAAAAACTGAACTGAAGTACGGTGCTCTGGTACGGTTCAAGGCGCGATGTACGTAGCACGCAAATTCTAAGCGTACCGTACCGTACTGCCATCCTTGGTCGCCGTTTCCAGTGTATAACTGTTGTTTAAGAGTCTGCAGTAATTTTAAAAGATACATCAAGGTAACTTCCGATTCGTTGCAGCAACTTCACGCCTACTCAAACTAGCAGCGTTGCATTTTTGTTATCTCCTGTTTTGACTAGGCAATGACGCAGTTGGATTTGAAACTTTATGGGGAGATTTTTGCTATGTGACAGACAAGGTCGTTGAGAAAGGAGCAAAGGGGGATGGAGTACCCAAGCCCGGCAATTTTTGGGTGGCCCGCCCAGATTTGGGGTTCCAAACATTTTGAATACTGAGCTTTACCAAGTACCTGGAAAAACGGAGCCCCAGTTTACTACTGGAAAAGTATTTTTTGCCTTCATTTTAAATCCCGCAGAAAAATAGGTCCAATTTTGACATGCGGCAAAAGCCCTTTTTCGGTTACGAAATTTCTCTTCTTGGGGAATGTTCATGTTTTTTTGTATCCAGACCGAAATTGTCAAATTTCTCTCAGCTGCTCTTGTAACAGTTTTACGATTTATAAACTTCACTTGCAAAGAAAAGTTTTGATTAATTTATTAGCATATTGATATTGTTGTGTAATTTTTGGCTGTTTGCTTGGACAATGACCGATGTCAGCACTTACACTACAGTTCATGATTCAGCTGCTACAGTGACTAGTTTTGATTAGAATTTTGAATATGACCAAGGCCCAATGAGAAAAAAATAGTGTCAGTGTTCTTATCTTGTAACTTCCCAGCATGGACTTAAAGTTCATCTTAGAAATTCCCAAAAGATTGACGATGCTCTGAACTGATTTTGTCGTAACTGTAACCAGTGGCGCAACCAGGGGAAGCTAAGATGGTTTGAACCTCCCTTAGCTCAATCACTTTGAAAATTTAACCCAAAATACAAGCGTTAAAATGTGTTTTGGACTTGACCAAGCAAGTAATGGGGCATAAGGGGCTGAGCAATTTAATTCTTTCAAATGACTCCAAAAACGTGCGTAATTTGATCCAAATAGCATGAAAACGGACATTTTCTCTAAAAATCACAGAAATCGCCCAGCGACGGGGACTTCACCCCCACGCCCCGTGTGCGATACTCTTGAGTAGCACTAGTTTGTTTTACACGCCGCTTATATGAAGCATTTTTTGAACCAAGCCCCCCTCCTTTAGCAAAATCCTGGTTCCGCGCCTGAGAGTAACTCATCAACGGAAAAGCACTTGCAATTCATAGAAATAGCCATGTTTTATATAGTCATGTTTATTTAGCACAAAACAACGCACAGCACACAAAAAACAGGGAGTTGAATTTGACAGGAAGCTGGAAAGGGACTTCTTGGTCATAAAGTCAAGCAGACACTACCTATGAACTTACGCAATCATGCTGTGTGTGTAATTTATTAATTCAAGTGTAGCAATGAAATGGGCAACGGGCCAACAGAACCTGCGAAGACCACACCAGCGAACCCGTCTCCACTTTTTTGGTCTGCTTTATTCTACCATCAACCACAGAACGTTCGTTTGGTAAAACAAAACAAACCCGCGAGCTAAGCGACGCAAAACCCGCCAGCAGCCACTCTCCAGCATAGTCAGCAGAAGCATTCCTTTGCGGTATAGCAACTGGTCCGACAATAGTCACAGAAGATGCAATTATGTAAAGCTTCCAATTAAAACTGGAAACATCAAGTCACAGTAAATGCTTCTTACAGTGTATTTTAAATCGATTGAAGGCTTTTTTTTTATTTCTGGAGGTACCGAGTTCCAAATTTTAACACCTTGGAATTTAATATTTCTCAGTAATGTAAGTGTTTTATATCTGAGCAGGTACAAACTATATTCGGATGACGACAAACGTGTTGATCGTTTGAGTACCGATACGACTCAGGTCAAAAAAAGGAGAAGCTGGGGGGAAAGTTTTTACGCGTGTACTTGTACGTAAATCCAGCAACCTCATAGATATATAATTCCTGTGACTTGAGAACTTGTAGAGTTACATATAGCAATTCACGGTATTTTCTAACCAATGAGCTACGGGTATTTTAACTGCTCGATTTTGAAGGGTAGTTAGCCTTTTTAAGTACGTTTTATAAGTGTTTCCCCAAATGATAATTCCATACAGGAAATGAGGGTGAATTAAATACAATACAAATTTTGTAGAACTTTTAAAGGTAAAACATGTCGCAGTTGGGACAAGACTCCAATAAATCTTGAGATTTTCCACAAAGTAAATTAATATGGTCATCAAAATTTGGTCTTGAGTCGATCGTGACACCTATGTACTTGACAGAATCTTTAACTTTTAATCGAGATTTATACATTATACTTTAACACTTGGAATTTGATGGGTACTGTAAGGTGGTATTATTAAAACATGTAAATTTTATGCTTCGGCGATATTTTGTAAAGAGCTAAACATACTCAGGGCAGGGTAATTTCTGAAAACACACCGCGTCATTAATGATTTACGCCTACGTAATAAATACCACAAACTTTCTTCTTCATTCCCTAATCTTAATACATTGCTTTTTCTATTTTTACAAAAACCAGCAGGCGCGTAGTCAAAAATTTGGATTGCGAGGCTAGGGGTGAAGCTCAAGTTTCCGGAAGCTGGGGGACTAAGCCCCCATGCAGCCACCGGAGGCAAGGGGGTTTGGGTGTGTAGCCTTCAGCGCTCGGAGATTTTTGCAATTTTTTAGACCTACTTCAGTTAAAATTATTTCTTGTAAACATCGCTCGTAATCATGTACGTGATGCAAAACACGATAAAACTGGCCGCGTAAGTAAAGTAAGTGGCGGTGGCTATAATAAGAATTGGAAAGTTTTTTCCATCCTAATTCCAGCCATGATAAAATCTGTTGTATTTGGAAAACTTTCGCGGCCATATCTTTTTCAAGTTTTTACTGAAATTTTTAAGTCAAATGTTTTTAAAAATTTAGCCCCCCTTCCCAAATAAGTGTTTCAAAAAGGGGTTTAAACGATTTTAAAGTCCATATCACTAAAAAAGACTGCTGGTTCATATACGTTAAAAACGTGGTATTTTTCTTATTGTGCATTTTGATGAACAGGCCAATGGAAAAGGGCTGTAGCCCCCTACCTCGACTATGCTTCTAAAAATCAGTTAATTATAGGTTGAACTTAGCTGCTATTCTTCCACAAAATTTTAGGCTCATTTGTTCTAAACAATTGCGTTTTTGTAAAACTGAAAAGTGAAGAAAAAGGCACAAAACAGATTTATCCAACCCAGGCTATGACTGCTGAAACCTGATACACAACTACTTATTTCGTTATGATGCTATATAACAGATTTTTTTTTTTTTTTCGGTAAGCCCGGTGTTTTTAATTTTTTTTTGCAGGGATCTGGTCGAGACCAACTCGTTCGAGATCAAGACCGAGACCGCAAAATTTTCCCGAGACCAAGACCGGTCTCGACTTTGGCTTTGAGACCTGTAAAAAAGCGGGAAAAAGACCGGAAAATGACGTCATCATTGGTTTTTTCGATTTTTTGAAAAACTTTTTGGGGCCTCAATTTGCTCTTAAGTTGGTTTTATTATCATATAAATTGAGTCAGATGACAAATTGCTTTAGTCAAAGTGATTGCGGCATCAAAGCATCTCGACGACATCATTTTATCTTGATTTTCATTAAAATTAATTTTGCAGAGTGCCTTTAACTAAATTTGTTGTTGTTGTTGTTGTAGCGCATATTTATCCTCCTGTCACCGGACAGCGTCAGACGCTTACTTGTTGGACGATTCGCACACTTTTCATTACCAGGACTACTTCGTGATTGGAGGAATCCACACCTGCTTAGGAGTTTCCGATGATCCAATGTTCCTTTGGATTTCATCGAATTCTTGTCCACTGAATCTGCTGCTTGTTCGAAGCCACCAAGCAGAGATAATCATCGTAAAGCGTCTTATCCAAAGGCGCAACAACGTGACCAGGGTGTGGGTTGAACCCAGATCATTCGATCAGGGTCGTCGTAAAAACGACGCCTTTACCCATTCGGCCACACTTCCGACTTACTCAATATTTAATGTCTCTTACTCAAAGACTGGAGCATGATCACCTTTATTTACGTGTCAATAAAACTGACTAAAACTTAATTGATCAAAATTAGAAAAAAAAAGAAACTCATAAAAAGCTCATAAAGCTCATTGTATTTGAAGTACCGTATATTCTTTGCTAGAAAAACGCAGCCAGGATTTTTGATTTAGGGGGGAGGCAATTTCAGGTGCGCAACTACGATGAGGCTAAGAGGAGGCTTTAACCAAACAGTAAAGTTTTTTTTTCCCGAAAAATATCTTATCTTATCGTCGTGCTGAGTAAACTGGTGCAACTTAATCGTATCACAGCCGAAGGTTTGGCTCCAGTCGCTTGGCAATTTTAGCGATTTTTCGTAAAAAATAGCCAGTTTTACGCCGTTTGAATAATTTTTCGCACGTTTTTAAAAACTACGTGAAAGAACTTAATTGCTAAGATTCGGAAGCCGTTTGAAAGAAATAATTGCTCAACCCCTTTAGTTCTCTCCTATACCCACAGAGGTTAAGTCCAAGACACGTTTAAACGCTTGTAATTACGAATTAAATTTTCTAGGTGATGTGGCTAAAAGGAGGAGAGCTGAAGACCTCTTTGCCCTCTTGTTTGCGTCACGGGGCGTTTTACATTTTAGTTTACACGTCATGAACAAACAAAAATTACCGATTTTAAAGTAGTTGGTTTGTTCGTTGTCGAGAAAGTGACAAAATATGTAGATTGTTATCACAATTATCGACTTTCGACAATAAAATAATACTTATTCACTCGAACCAGTAGATTTTGAGTTGTGACTGGCTGTTTCTAATTTTTTGCAAATTTTCGACATCACTTTTTTTAATTTGTGCTTAAATTTTGAGAGCATCGACGTCATTTAACCAAACGTGTTTGTAAAACTGTTTAATTCCCAATAAACGCTTTTTTCTTGCTTTGGCAGCATTGTAAAATTGCAAAAGCGAAAATACGAGGTTTTTTTAACTGTCTTGAACGACTGCTAAAAAATTTCTCAGTTACTTGCACAATGCTCTATAATCTCAAAATAGTAGCAATTTTGCTTGCAAGCACAAGAAAATCACTGAAATTTCATTGTTTTGAATCAGTACAAAATTCGGTTTGTTTTGAATTAGTAAAGGCTGCGTTGACACATAGCGGTTTTCGCAATCAGAAACGAAACTTTAGCCATGAGTAAAGAAGTTTTCACATCGTGAAACCAGGTTTGGCCCGTTTATTTCCCGAGCGGTTTTCACTCCTGGTTTCGCGACGCGAATGGTGAAACTTCATTGTGCAAACGCTTTGACACAAAATTAAAAAGCTGCGGTGCTCGAATTGGGCAAGAACTCCTTAGTTTTGCCTAAACTGTGTGGTTTCAATAGTTTTCGCTACTTTTGACCGTTTACACATGCGTAAGATTTTGTTTCTCGTCGTCAAAACCGCTTTGTGTAAACGATTTCTTTTCTCATGTGGAAACTCGACTTATTTGATCTCCAGGTGCGAAACCTAGTTGTCTAACCTATACTTACAAAAATTGCCCGGTCCCAAGACCAATTTTAAGCTACGATTGTCCAAAACCGAGATCACAAAACATCGGTCTCTAGACCGAGGCCAGCCTAGAGACCTTCAGCCCTGTTTTTTTTTTTTGTGCCAAAAATAACATTATTCTTCATTTTTAATCAAACATGAGCTTTGTGTTCTCACAACATTCTTCTTCTAAAAAATAAATATACAGTGCAAGCCAATTTGCAAGTTTAAATCATCATTTAGCTGAGTTTGATTCTGCGTTTGGCGGTATATTGATTCAATCGGAATCCAGGAAAAGACATAACCGTACAAAGATGCTAATGAAAGCTTTCGCTAGAGCAATCACTCACCAACAATTCAAGTTTGAAAAATTCAGCCCTGACTTAAAAAGAATTTAAAAAAATCAGGATAGATTGACTCTTTGAAGATTCATATAGGGCTAAAGTAAAGCGCGATTTATAAATTTCAACTTTCTGCGTCGTCTTGTTTTTTAGATATTTTATTTCAAAATCAAAAACATCTTTACAGTGGTGTTTTCAGTTAACATTTCATTTTTCACACATCAGGTTTTTGTTTAACTTCCTTAAAAATTGTTTGCAACGCTGCCCCTTTGCTATAATGCTTTCAAACCTTTTTTTGCGCTGATTGTTATGACCTGCGCATTTTACACAGGAGGGAAGGGGTCAATTAATGCCTCCCAGTCAGCCTCTTAAACGGAAAATCATAGAAACATCACGTTTGGCATGTGGGTCGTTATGTACCAAATGTTTTTGAACTTTGAGTTGGTGATGTCACTAGAGTAACGACACGGTCATATTTTCGAAAAATAACTTATTTTTAATGACGTCACATGCGGCTCAAATTTTCCACAGAATAGTTTGTCTTTTAAAATTGAATTGTAAAATGCTTAAGTCAAAGTGGTTACATCACAAAAACGTCTTATGACGTCATTTAAGTTAATTACAGACCAAAAAATGCTCAAATTCAAAGATTGACTTTGGAAAACGTCAAAATTATAGAAACTTTCCCCAACTTCAGCTATCTCAAATTTTTAGTGATTATTTGTGAATAAATCGGACTCAAAGTTAATTTATTTTATATGAAGTAAAAGAATTTTTTCTGAAGGGATATATTACAAAAAATACCCCATTTAAAATAGAGTTAAACCCTATACCTTACAAACAACTTTTAAAAAGTTAAATTCTAATTGGCAACACTGCAGGAAAAATGCTGTTGAACGTTAAAATGAAATGACTTAAAGATGACTGTTGCAGGTTGCAGAAAGCCGAAATTTTGCGAAAAAATATTTCAGATAGAAATTTTCCCATAATCTTAGGTGAATGCCTCATCCCCTTTACGTGTCTTTTCTTCTGTGGCAATTAACATTGAGGAAAAGTTCTGAATTATGTTCTGCTGACGTTTGGAATAACAGAAGCCACCAAAAAACTGGTCCGATTTTGTAACGTTTTCTATTTTATTGCTAAGTTTTTTTTACAGAGCCACCGTCGGAGATTTCGGAACTCTTCGTAAATCGTTGGAAAAACTCGCGAATGAAACGGACGCAGAGCATCAGATGCATCTCGACGTTGCAAACAAGTTGAACGATCAATGGGCGCAGATTTCAGAGTTTAGGGAAAGGCAAGTAATACAATCTATGAGATGATTGTTGATTGGGCCTCCAAAGAATCAAACCCAAATCGAAGAAACACAAGCTGACGATTTTGTGGAATATGTTTATTAATGCTGACAGTACAGAAATTGGTGTTTTCACAAAATCAGTCGATAAAAATTTTTACGATTTAGTTCTTAAAAACAACTAAATTGAAATAAACTACTACTACTACTACTAAAGTTAG
Organism: Trididemnum nubilum; assembly: GCA_963965965.1. Classification (NCBI taxonomy): domain Eukaryota; kingdom Metazoa; phylum Chordata; class Ascidiacea; order Aplousobranchia; family Didemnidae; genus Trididemnum; species Trididemnum nubilum. The sequence continues at coordinate 39,623,780 of OZ014472.1, read as the reverse complement.
TATTGGTAAAAATAAACTCACTGCCCGACCCTCCCTATATTTCATGTTTTTGGTGAAAGCAATGCCCACTATTTCAAATGTATCAACAACAAATCATAAATTTAGGCAGAAAGAAGACCGCAAAAAACATGAGGAGCTAGTGCACAAAGCACACAAAAACAAAGCGGAGCTCTACCGAAAAATGATTCAATGCAGGTAAGAGTCTGTAATCGGCTAATTCATATTTTCCTGTGATTCAATAATTTGAATGAGATAATTATCCTATAAATTGAAAAGAAAATTATCCAATAAAAAAATAAGAAAATTATTGATGAGAAAATTTTCTAATGATTTTCACAATATGTTTTGCAAGTAATATCTTTTGTGCAGCTAATCAGTGATCATATACAGTAGCTTATAACTGAAGTCTACCACGTGCATGAATTCATTTTGATCGAAAAAAGGAAATGCGGACAAAAAATAATGTGGCTCTATAGTTTAATGGCAAAGTTTTTGAGAAACAACTTGTGTTCTCAGGAAAAACAAAAAAACATTTGTGATTGCTAAACTTTTGGTATATTTATACTAACATAGATGACTGTTCAAGCTTACAGTAACTTACTGGAACCTACTCTGTCGAGCGTAAGCCTAAAGGTGAATTTACACGGTATCCGTTTTTTCCGTTTTTTTTACGTTTTTGCTTCTCCGTGAAAAAGTATGCCATTTTTCATCCGCAATATTATATGTCCATAGCCGCACTAACCAGACAGTCACAATGTCACATACTAGACAAAACTTTTCCGAAAAAAAATTTTTGTAAAGGGGTACAGCTCTATTTTGAAACATCGCTCTTATCGTTCATACACAATACCTTTGTATAAAATTTTTACAGGGTGGCCCAGAAATAGGTATACAGTTATCGCTTGAAAGTGTCCCGAGATTTTTTTTATTGGTGGTATATACTTCATTTCAAGTTATATTTTAGTTTCTGGTACTTAGCATGTAATGTGAAGTGCTTTGAAATGTGCTACATAGAGCGTAAAAAGAATTTAAAGAATTTAGATTGTGATTGCGGTATACCTACTTATGGGCCACCCTGTATAACAGTCTACTTAGTGCGGATATGGACTAATAAAAATGCGGATGAAAAAGCGCATACTTTTTTAAGGAGAAGCAAAAACGTAAAAAAAATGGACGAAAGCGGTCGAAAAGCGGATACTGTGTAAATTCACCTAATTGTATGAGGTAGCTGTTTTCCTTACTATGCTGTGCACAAGCGTGCACTGTGCAGCGTACGCCAGCAAAATCTGAACTTATTACAGGTCCGCTAAACTCACATTAAGATCAAAGGAAAACCTTTAACTCACTATTAGTTGAGCTTTTATGCCAACAGGAAATCAATTAATGCAACAGCGCAAATATGGTAGAAGTATACTTTCTCCGCGCAAATATCGAAAAGATTTTATGGGTTGTTGCAGTCGTTAGTAGGATACTAAAATGCACAATTTTCTGGTAGTGCATAAATTTGATCAAAATTTATACGTAGCATAACTCATTATTTACATCCCATGTGATTTCTAGATCAACATATGAGACCCGGTACCGTGCTGCGGAAAAATCGGAATCGGACGCCGAGAAACTGAAATTTGGTTCGAAGGCGAAAGAAGCTGAAAAAGCAAGAATACGAGCAACCCAAAGCCGAACTGCTGCTTTCAAAGCTGATGAAGAATACAAGTATTCGGTGACTACATTGGAGGAAGCCAGAGGGAACTGGGTAGGTTATACAAAAATGTTGTTGAGCTTTAGACTGATTTACGTGAGGGTTAGTACATGTATGAGTACACGACTTCAGTCAAACCTTAAAAACTAAAACTCGTCTTCAAAATCTTGCAAACTTTTCAACCTAAGTAGGAACGCTGGCACCACTCTCACATCATAACTTAACTTCAAGCTGGCGCGGAGCCCGAATTCTGCAATGGAGTCTGTTTGGGGGTCCGGTAGCGTAGACCCGGCACTCAAAATTTTGTACTTTTTTCCAAAAATGATTTAATTTTAGGCCTATTTTGGTAAAAATTGGTGCTTTTAAAACATGGCATAGAAATTAGAAAAGCAAAACGATGATTATAGTGGTTTCATAAACGAACTGTGTGGGAGCTGGCTAATGAGAACAATTTCAATTCTCTTGTTTACCAGCTGGTAAATAATAACAAAATAAGAGTAATACTACTGAACCCGCCCCCCCCACTTCCTGAGTTTTTATATTCTTATTTTATGAAACCAATGTTTACCATTTTTCAACTAGCGATTAAATTTGATTGCTTATTTTTAGCCATTTTTCAAAGTTTTTACTGATTTGTGAGTTTTATGTTTGACGAATTAACCCCCTCCACAGTAAATGCTTTAAAAAATGCTTTAAATCATTTTTGAGTTCATTCCGGTGCAAAAGACATTCTAAGAAGTGCTGAAAACGTGGTATTTTCCTTATTCTGCAGTTTGATCAACAGACCAATGGGGACTGCCTCCTCTGGCTCCGCTGCTGACTTCAACCCATGATTTGTTTCTCAATGCTTCATTTACGAGAAAAACGTACTGCTACTACATAATACTCAGTACTTAAATTGTAGGGGGGACGCGTCCCCCCATCGAGAGTTAGCGTCCCCACATCGAGATTTGGCGTCCCTCCATTGAAATTTTAGCGTTCCCCTATCGGGAGTTGAGTGCTGAATGATCAGACGGAAAAGGGTCTGTCAGCAGAAATAAATCCCACAAATTCTGGCAGAATATATAGTCCCGAATTGCGGTGAAGACCTTTTTTTTGGTCCTCACTCGATTTCGGGGACAAAAACTCTAAATTTTCCGACGAAGAACTTTTTTTTTGGTCTTCACTCGATTTCGCGGACGGAATTACATAATTTCCACTAAAGTGCTTTTGCAATGCGAATGCATTTGCTCAAGGCTGCAAAAGCGTCCCCCCATGCAAAATTTTACAGTTTAAGTACTGATAATACTCGAGTAACTATGCATTGCCCGTAGGCTTATTGCGTGTTTGTTCGCATAAACCAGGAACCAGGCACTCTTCGCCTGTTTTACCGCGCCAACGCAGAGTAGTAAGAACATCATTTTTTGGATTCTGTTTGCAAGTATTTTGCCAGCAGGCTTGGCCACCACCTACCACAATAGCTTGACTCCTTGGTCCGAATGCTGGAAATAAGCGTAAATAGTCTTTCCCATTAGCTTATAATATTACTGCTCTTTTAAGCTTTACAAAGGTTTATATAGTTAAACAAATTCTCAACTAATAGTTATCCAATGCAGCTTGGTGTAGAAATCTTACTCGAGATTTAATTTGTTTTCATGTTGTTAGTAAAAAGTATTGGAAAGAATTTCCACTGAAAAGTACGAGTTACGAAAAAACATTTCAAAAAGAAAACGAGATGCATTATTTAGGGTGTAATGATACAATGTTTTTTATGTTTAGGAAAAAGAACATGCTGGATGCTGCGATTTGTTCCAGAAGATGGAGGAGGAGCGAATAGACCTAATGAGAAACATGGTATGGGTCCTTTCAAATCTTGTGTCTGATCTTTGCTGCCAGTTAGACGACAGTCGTGAAAACATCCGCTTGGTAACTGAAAAGTGTTCGGAAGAAGCGGACATCCGAGAATTCGCAAAACTAAAATCAACTTCCACAGCTCCTCTTCAACAAGTCCAGTATAAGTCTTGCGGTCCTAATGGAACGCAGATTCAAAGTCCATCTCCCACCGCCAATCGAACTGATTTTTCGGGACAAGGTTTACCGCCAATCCCAAACGGATCAACCAACAACAGCAACCATATTTACGAAGTCGGTGAAGACCCAAACATGATTTTCACAGCTATTTTTGATTACATTCCTCAATCTTCAGACGAGATGGAAATAAAAGTAAACGATCGAATCAAACAACTGTTTCCTCCGGATTCTGGTTGGATGAAAGGCCTGAACCTACGCACAAAAGAAACAGCAATGGTGCCTATGAACTACGTCAAAAATTAATTAATGTGAACGACTATAATGCGCTGGCTTTTAATACGTTATGTCCTGCACAAAAAGTCCAATCTTGAGGAAGCTCTTGCAATATTTCGATGAAGAAAAGTTGTTAAAGGTCTTGTAGTTAGAGGCGTTTAAATTCTTTAGAGATTCTTTTTTCCGTCAATACCAGAAATTTAAAAGCGTTGCGGAAGAGTGAATTCGTTTCCACAGACGCTCTCAAGATATAGTATTTTGTTTTCGTTGAAAAAAAACGACAAATTCCTTTGAGGAATTTGCTGCTACAGTATTTGACGTTTAAAATTAAAAAAGAACTATAAAACCTGTTATTAACTAACTGTATACACTCGCTATTGACCTGTTTCGTTTCAAAACGAAAGTGCTTTTAGATTTTTTTTTCTTTTTGATTGACAACGCCAGCCCTGGCGTTTATAAAACAAAGAGATCTTGCAAATATTGGTAGAAAGTAATTTTTGCCATACTTGAACGGCCAGTCAAGTACTTAAGGTCTGATATGTAAGTTAACTAAGTAAATAGCGCCAAAATAATCGCACAACATTAAAAAATTTTAACTCTACATAGAACATTGTACTGTACAGAATTATGTTTCCAAACAAACGCACAAACTATTCTTTGTCATTGTCGGCGGGTATTTTACGTAGTTTAACTGCATTATGTCTCAACCCATTACAACTAATTTATAAGTGCAACCTACTATTGTTGGTCATAATTCACATAGTTGCCTTGGTCAGGAGACACCGAAAGGACCATTCGGTCTTGGAGCCGAGCTGCGGCCAACCTACAAGCATATATCACAGGAGTTAACGTCATAGAAGACAAACGATAGATTTGGTACCTCACCCATTACCAGTAATTGTGGTAGTCTAGTTACATCGAGTTTCGTCTTTAAATATTATGTCAATGACCATTTCTCTCACTAATTATATTTCAGCAAAGCACCGCTGGGTCGTTACAAATCACCTCATCTACATGAATAAGCCAATAAATTTTAATTATCAATAAATTATCCGACCAAGCAGCACCATTTTGTGTTGTTGAGCACATTTTTCCTTTAGCCAAAGAATGTTTTAAATTACCGAAGAATAGCTATTGTAATAAATATGATGTTGGGTATGTTATAAAGTAAAGGGCATTTCCTACCACAGTATTGTACAGCAACGCTGAGTAAGTGATGGTGACACAATTGAATTACAGCGTTTCAACGAGTCAACTTTTCCAGCCCGGTCATTGGTTTCGGTTCCTGCTTATTGCTGATTTATGTTAAAAAAAGTCAAATTACAAAAAACGTGCCTATCGAAGAGTGTATTTGTTGTTGTAGTATATCTTTATCTTCCTGTCACCAGACAGCAGCAGACGCTAACTGTTTGACGATCCGCAAACTTTTCATTGCAGTAACTACTTTGTACTTGGAAAAATCTGGACCTGATTAGGATTCGGTTCGATACTCGGGTTCGATTCCCGCTCGGGTCAAATCACAGACTACAATAATTGGTAATCACAGCATCCTGCTTCATGTTCAGCATTAAAAAGGCCGGTGTAAAGCATCCATCGCGTGTGGTAGACAAGTAGGCAGGTGGCAGCTTGACTCGAAGACCGAAAAGGTCCGTTTGCTGTCTCCTGTAAAGGCAACTAGGTGAATAAAAAATGTGATTTCAATGCAACAAGAGATTCCGGTGATTTTATGTTTCTTTCGAATTCTTGTCGATTGAGTTTGCTGCTTGTTCAAAGCCACCAAGCAGAGATAATTATCGTAAAGTGCCTTATCTAAGAACGCAACAACGTGACCAGGGTGCAGGTTGAACCCAGATCGTACACGATCAGGGTCGTCGTAAAAACAACTCTTTAGCCCTCACGGTTATATGTCACCTAAAGAACCCTAACGTAATGAACTCTTTGATTTGTTTTGAATGGTTCTTTTGTAATTTTGTTTAGATTAACGCAATTAATCTATTTTTGTTTGAAAAACTTCAAAGAATTCTTTGATGCTATCTATATGTTTGTTTTGAACCCAGTAATTTGTTAAACTCACCCGAAAATTATAAATTTCTTTCGTTTCAGAGAGATGTTAATAGTGTTATAAGAATGCTATTATAGCAGTGCTTTTTTTGTGTAAAATGCAAATTTTGTGCAATTTCTATTTCTTGAATTTTATGAAATCGTGTTGTTATTATAATGGGCTGTAGCTGTTTTTCGTCCGCGTTGGTTTGCTTTTTTCTACCAAAGAGCATAAACTTCTTCATCCGTATTTATATGCATGTCCGTATTCAAGCCGATCCAAATAGCTCTATTTATTTTTATTAGAGCCTGTGAATTTTGGGTTGAGGCTGGCAGTTTAAAAATTTTCGCAAATCATTTGCTTCATTTTGTTTCTTAATTTTATTGCGGGATAAAGACAAATTCATTTTGCTAGGTTAAAAGTGTCGTTGTTATTTGATTATGATTGCTAAACATTAATACTCTCTACTACATCACAGGCTATAGTCGCTAAAACGTGGTTATTTTATTACGATTGCTGGGCTAAAAGTGTCTTTGTTATTTGATTATGATTGCTAAACATTAATACTCTCAACTGCATCACAGGCTATAGTCGCTAAAACCTGGTTATTTTATTTCGATACCGCACTGTATACCAGAAATTTATTTTTTTTAATCTGGCCTATTTTCCTCATTTTTTTAAGGGTAGGCTAGCATTGTTCTTAATTTGTTCTTAAATTTTGCTGTAAAAATGAGCCTCCTGTCATAATGAAATTGTTTTCATAAAAAAAAAGAGCGTAAAGTATATCACAGATGGGCAAGAATTGGCAACGGCTTGCCACCGCTGCGGCATTGCTTCAAAAAGAGCTGTTTTGCTCTGGCGTATGAAGCGGAGATGGGCCCTGCCAACTCGTTACAGGCTTCGGCGTCATGCGAGCGTACTAAAAGAAGATTATACAAGCAATTTTGTTTGGATTTCTGTTTCTAGCTCAAACGTATCGAGTATAATTTTCGGATATTGCTAAAATCGTCCACACGTAAATCTTTTTGAAAAAAATTTGGTATGCATAGCCTATGTGGATCATACTTTTACGTGAACAAAAATCTTTTTAAAAAATTGGACAAAGCGGACGAATAACGGATACTCTGTAGATTCACTCCTTTTAGAGCACTGTAAATCATTATTTGACGTCAATGCTTGATGAAGTGAGCTGTATCTATAACTTAACACCAGTACTTAAATTGTAGGGGGGACAGGGGGAAGCGTCCCCCCATCGAGATTTGAGCGTTACCTCATCGAGATTTGAGCGCTGGCTGATGAGAGGAAAAAGACGTTCAAAGTTCGGTCGAATACAGCACCAAATTCCACGGGAATAGTGATGCAGAAAAAAAAACATTTCTTGTTTCTGACCTTCTTGTTCTGGTCTACACCTAATTTCCGGCGAAAAACCACTTCAGTCTCCCGCGAAGACCTTTTTTTTGGAGACCACCTGTTTTTGGCCGGAAAAAAAACACAAATTTTTGATTTCGGCCACAAAAAACGTTTGAATTTCGGTAATCTTTTTTTTTTCTGGAGATCACCTTCTTTTGGCCGGAAAAAAAACATAAATACCTGATTTCGGCCAAAAAAAGCATTTGAATTTCGGCGAAGGCCTTTTTTTTGGAGATCACCTGTCTTTGGCTGGAAAAAAACCCATAAATATCTGATTTCGGCCAGAAAAAGTGTCTGAATTTCGGCAAAGACCTTTTTTTTTCATTAATGGAGATCACCTGCTTTTGGCCGGAAAGAACCCTTAAATTTCTGATTTCGGCCAGAAAAAGCGTTTGAATTTCGGCTGATCGCTTAATTTTCACTGAAAAATTGCCTCAATCCAATTCAAGGCTAATGAAAATTTGGGTCAAGTTCGTTTACGGTTGGATCAAACTTTTAAAAAAGCCCCTCCGTTTGCGAAACCCTGGCTAAGCGCCTGATCTTCACTAAGGTTCAGTCAATGCCGCAAAAGCGTCCCCCCATATGCAAAATCTTACAATTTAAGTATTGCCTAACAGTCTAACACTGTATAAATAACCTATTAAAGTTTCATGAAAATGATTACGTTGAGCAACAGCTTGTAGTTTGAATATAATTCGCCTACCCAATAACCAAAGTCATTTCAAAGTGTTTTCGAAAATTGGTATTAATTCTCTGCCCTGGTAGATTTTGAAAACCATTTTTAGCAGTTTTTTGCTGAATCAATTCTTCTCAATAATCCATTTTTTTTTCTGCAACGATAGCAACATTACTCTCTAGCACTTAAGCGGCAATGCTGAGATTTATTTATGGCTAATCGATAATGGTAGTTTATGAAATATCTTGAAACGAAACCCAATATACTGTTTTTATTTTCTCGCTACTGTCATTTTGTTACATTTTTGATTTTATTTGTCTAGCTTTCGCGAAGTCAATAAATTTTGTTTTCGCTTAAAAACGCCAGGCGTCAGTTTGTTATGATAAGCATCAGAAATTATCAAACGGACAGTCAAATCAATAATTTTTTTAACCGCAAAAACCGACCATAGACTGGGATTAAGATATATTTTAAGTTGGGCTAGGGGATGGTAAGGCGGTTAAACGTCGAACTTATTCCAAATTTTGAGGGTTTGAGAGCTTTTGTCCCGTAAAAAGTGTTTTCCAGGTTAAACTTATAGAGTGTTATTCCGAACAATTATGCCCACCTTTGTTAAGAGATTTCAAAAGTTGAATTATGACAAAGTTAGCTTTAGATTGTTTCTGTGTTTTTTTTTTTCTAGTGCATCCCACCTTGCATTACACTTTTTTTACAAAAACCAGTAAATTTTGAGTTGAGGCTGGCTGTTCTTAATTTTTTGCCCATTTTCAGCCTCATTTGTTCTTAAAGTTTGAAATCATCGACGTCAATTTTAGCGATTTTAGTGACATTGTTGATAATATTACATACTTCATTTCTAAAGCTTTGTCAGCTTGAGTAAAGGCTTCTTTGCTGCGTTTGCAGCATCGCAAAAATGCAGAGCGAAAAAGCGAGTTTTTTCAATCTGAACAACAGCCAAAATTTTTTTTAGTTATCTGCGCAACAGAACTCTATAATCTCGGAATTGTTGCCAGTTTGCTTGCAAATCAGTACAGAATTTAGTTTGTTTTTTTGGGGCTGGGAAATACAGTCTTTTTTGTTTGTTTTTAAAATTCTTTAGACCTACTGCTGAGGCTGGCATTGTTCTTAAATTTTGAGCAAAAATGAGCCTCGTGTTCTCATAAAATTGTTTTTATAAAAACAATATAACTACCTTACGTATAATAAAAACAGTTCAGCAGAAGTAAGCACGGTACTTTCTAAAAGTACCACGGTACCGGTACTTACTTGAAAAAAGTATCGTCGATACCGGTACTATTTTCAAAAAGTACCGCGGTACCGGTACCGATACTCGGTACCGGTACTTTTTGATGATTTAACTTAATTGTCTCAGAATCTTTGAAGATCGTTTATTGTAAAAAAAGCACGACAAACCAAGATTACGAGCGCAACTATTTACTTTTAGAAAAATAAGCATCTTAAAACAATCGTCAATTCGTCACTTAACCTAACTTTTTGGGGTTTTAAACCTATTTTATACGGGGACATTTTTGTTCCCTTTTTCGTTTTTTTTAACTCCCTTCAGAAAAAAGATTTTTTAAAAATCAGCTTGACTTTGAGTCAAATTTTATCACAAATAACTCCTAAAAATTTCAAGTTGCCAAGATAGCGGAAAGTTTTCCAATTTTGAGGTGTCCCGAAATCTTTTTAAAATCTGCGAATGTTTTTGCCAATATTTCAGTTAAATGACGTCATAAGACGTTTTGTGATGTAACCAGCTTGGCTTATAGGCATTGCATAATTCAGCATCAACAAACAAATCTATGTACAAATTTTGAACCGCCTGTGACGTCATCGAAAAAATGACGTCAATTTTCGAAATTATGGCTGTGACGTCATAAACTCAAACCCACTTTTTCCAAAAAAGTTTTGGTGAATAACAACCAGCATACCAAATTTGGTGTTCCCATGACTTTTGGTTTAGGAGTTAGGTAGGGGAAGCATTTTTGCTCAGCGAGTAAAACATAGGCGCAGCCAGGGGGAGGGAGCCAAGAGGCCCGGACCCCTTTAATTGAAATGCTACCAATGACAAAAATCTAGTGTTTCTTCACTTCTTTTTAACATCTTCGCGTGCAACAGTACACTCACAAAAACAGTTATAAACAGTAATATTGTCGACCGCGAGACCTGGGCCCCCTCAATTTAATTTTTTCAACCAACTTAAATGCATAACCAGGGTGAAATTAGGGGATTTTGTCCTAAAAGTTGCTACCTCAGGTCCTCATCTTACCAGTTTATGAACGTAATGCAATAATCACGGCCAGATTACGGTATGGCACAGTGCCAGGGGCCCAGCAATCAGATCTAGGTGAAGCCAAGGGGGGCCCTGGGGGCCCGCCCCCTGTCTCAATTGAAATGACACCAATAATAAAAATCTAACAAAAAGTCTATGTTTTTCAGTTTCGTTTAGCATCTTTGCGTACAACAGTACACGTGTACAACAGTAATTAGCAATAAATTGACGACCAGGGGCCAGTAGCGTACGCAGAATTTTGAAAAGGGGGGCCAAAAACTTCAGAAAATTTGAGAGGGACATAGATCAGAATTTGAAATAGTCACACTCAAATTTCGTCCCATTTTTCACCCAAAATCAGGTGAAGAGCAAAAAAAAAAAAAAAAAGGTCTTCACTCAAATTTTATCTCGTTTTTCGCCCAAAATCACTCAAATTTCCAGCCAAAAGCCTGATGCCCAACTTGCAAAGGAGGGGCCATGCCTCAATTTTGCTCACTTTTCTATGCAATTTTGCAATCCTGGCGACCCAAAGGGGGGGCCATGGCCCAATGGCACCCCCCTAAATACGCCACTGCCAGGGGCCCGGGGCCACTGCCAGGGGCCCGGGGCCCCTCCAATCAAGTTTGGCAACCAATTTACATGTACAACCCGAGAGAAATTAAAGGTTTTTGTCCTAAAAGTTGCTACGTCAGGCCTTCACCTAACCATTTTTGTGAACATAACGCAATAACCAGAGCCGGATTTACCATATGGCGGTGCCAGGTGTCATGCGCTCAGATGCTAAGACAATAGTTGATCTTCACCTATATTTGGCAGAAAGATGGTACGAAAATCCTGAAAGTACCAAGGGCCCCACGCAATGTAAGTCCGGTTCGAGTAATAACATGCTGGTAAGTGGGTCTAAGCATCTGTTTTACCATTTTTCAATAACAATTTCTTCCACCTGGCTGGTTTTCACGCAAAAAAATATTTTCATGAAAATAATTAAAGGAAGTGCTCATTTAGCTAATTATTGAGTTCAAATGGAGCGGGCCTTGGTCCTGACCTTACATATACTAGTAATACTACTATAACTGCTTATTTTTACGACAAAACTAAAATTTCTAAAAAAAATCTCCGGGTGGATTATTGTTTACTGTTAAAATAGTGCAAGAGACAATGTGTTTTACTTCCCCCTACTTGGGCCAAATCACTTACAAAATTTAGCACCAAATGTTACGTGTTTTGGACTCAAATTTTAAGTGAAAAGAGAATTGAACAATTAATCTTTTAATTAAATTAACTTTCATATGTTAAGAATTTAGTGCTTTCAAAAGGCTCTAAACACGTGCAAAATGTGATCCAATGGCATTAAAATAGCTTTTTGCTTTTGAAAATTACAAAAACTCGTCGGCTGGGGGCTTCGCCTCCGGACCCCCGATTGGGATACATTTGAGGTAGGCCTACACAAGTTTACTCGACGCGTCTCCCCGCTTTAGACATTTTAGCTAATTTACTTGGGGTTTAAGCCCTCTCTGTTTAGCCAAGTCCTGGTTAAATGTCAAGCACAACGCCTCTGCTTCTGATCTTTCATTATACAATATCTTTGCTCCACAAAAAGTTCTCTTTTGAAAATTTATGATGACGTCATTGTTACAGGAAAACTCGGCCACAGTCTTAAACGTGCGCAATTACCGACCGGATAGATATGACTCGTCAAGCACACCCAAGTTCACAATTCGAACAGTTCACTATTGACTAAGGTGCACAAATCACAATCACTAGAATCGACGTCTTTCGAATGGCAGTTGACGCTCGACGCTTTGACGTGAACTCTGACGCAAAACTTTTGACAGTTTTCAACTATTTTGAGACGGCAATGCGCAGAAACATATCAAGAAATCGACAATCGAACAGTAATTCATTTATCTCACATCTATTTCAACGTTTTGAGTCAATTGAAATGATTTCGGTTTTTTTTTGCAAGGGCATTTATAGAGAAAAATTATAAAGAATAGAATAAAAACCACGTGGAAATTTATGGGGAAAAAAGACTATTTTTCGTCAACATTGTCCAAAACAAGTTTTGTTTTGCAAAAGTGGGTGAATTATTCATCGCCACCGGCTGAACTAATCATATTGGAAAATACTAAGACGAATGCAAAACAATAATCAACTTATCACTACATTTCCGTTAATACTAGTAAAATCAACATTTTCTAACAGAGAAAGTAACTTGTTTTTGTCCCAATCCGCTACGCACCATTAGGGATCAAGGAAAAAAACTAAACATGACTAAGCAAAACAATTCGTCTACTACGTACGGCGAAAGTGAACATGACATCTTATCAATGATCGATATTGGCGTGCCTTTTCTCATGTTACAAAAGGTTTTCTGTTCGAATACGTAGTGGTTGGAATCTTGCAAGGCGAAAGGTTTTTGTTTGAATCCAAAGCAAGCTAACTTGCTGTAACAGTCATTGCATGTGATTTGTGGTTTGGGCCCCCCCAATCAAAAATCCTGGCTACGCCCATGGTGTAAATTAACGTTAGTCAAATACCCTGAGTAAAATAAATGTATCTGTCCCGACAGAAAACACTCTTTCAACTGCTGCATTTAAAGTCAGTTCAATGTTACATTTATATCAAATAAAGAGATTTTTCACTGCATCATTTTGAAAGTTAGACACTAGATGAACTAATCTGCCGTTGAGGCTTTTGATCGACAAAACTTTCAAAAATGTTTGTAGCGCTGTCTCGGCAAGTGTTGCTGTTTGTTTTGTATAAAAAAATCAAAAAGTTCGCCCGAGACTTCACTTTCATTCATATCGCTGCTATTATTAGAAGCGCTTTAACTTCTCTTGTAAGAGCAAGTTAACTACTTTAATTGGCTTTGACTGTTTGCTACTTTCCTCTATACACAAAGAAATTTCTTCTTTTACGTCTTTGATCGTTATCGTAGATAATTAAATACGAAAAATGCTCATGCAGAAATGTTGCAAGTACATATTTGCTGTCAAGCACACTTTGAACCTTTCTTTGGAGCAAACCGTAATGGTATTGTAAGTCGGAGTTAAAATTCATTTACTCCACTCCAAAAAGATAGCCTAGAGGTAATTTGATTTTCAATTAATACGTGATAATAAAAAACTGAAAATACCGAATACTTTTTTCAAAAAGTACCGCGGTACCGGTATTTCAGTACCATTTTTGAAAAAGTACCGTCGGTACCGGTATCGGTACTAAAAAAGAACCGCGGTACTTTTGTACTCGGTACTGCCCACCTACCTCTGCAGTTTCAGCAAAATATGGGTCGCGGCTGAATTTTTAATTGTCAACTAACTTACAAAAGAAAGCTGTTCCAGAAATAAAATTGTTTTACTGTACTCAAAAGCTGATCGTTTTTTGTTTTTTTTATCTTGGAAGCCTAACTTTTTCTCTATTGCAGAATTTCACGTGAATAGCCAGTAGCCACGCAGCATAGATCAATTACAAATGCAGTTATTTAGTCTCTGAACCAATTAAAGGTCAAATGGATAAAGCGTCTGCTACTAAAACGATAAACTCGGTCTCGATTTCCAGTTGGGTTAAATCAAAGAGTATAAAACTTAGGATTCACAGCTTCTCTGCCCATAATGTTAAGCATTAAAGCGTAAGTGCAACAGTGTTATAAGTCGGGCCGGGCTTTTCGGATCGGATTCGAGCTTGACAAAATGTCGGGCTTAATTCGTGCATGACTTACCGCACTTGCCTAGCGCTTTAGCCTTTTAGGTGCTGTGAAAGCATAATTAATATAACTTTGCAACTCTGAATGACGACTTCGTTTAAGCGTCATGCGATTATTTTATTGCTACACAATCATCATTATTGCACCACAACTGATCAGCAGTAAGTAGTCTCATTCCGCACACATTTTTAGACACAACTTTATTTTCGAACCTGTTTTTTTGGCTTCAAATCTTTTTCGGGTTCAGCCTTATGCTTTCAAGTTGGGGCCATTACTAGTCGGCTTGTCTACTACTCTGGGGTGCAGAGCTATCCTTGTGACATCATTTTTGGTTAAATCTGTAAAAAAACGAGACCGAGAACTAAAAAAAAACAAAACAGAGAGTTGAGAATTAGAACCATTAATTTGCTGGTTGGGTTTAATTTGCTGGTTGTATCTTTAATATATTTAATTGGGGGCTTGCTGAATGTAGTGGATAATATCTTATATGAGCTAGATTTCTAACATCCTTTCTTTTTTAATTAAAGGGTCAAGTGTCAGCGATGCAGTTTTAAGTTCTATATCTGATGCCAAATACACAACACCAATTTAAATAGCTCTATTATTGAAAAATAAGCTCAATACACATATAGCACGTAGTAACTGTATAACACATACCCTTAATCGGGTCTTTATTTACAGGCCTATTTTTTTCTTTTTCACACGAAAACATCTCTTTTTTCACCATGAAAGTGATTGTTCTTGTTATTAGCAAGCAACTGCAAGTTTTTTGTTCGATTAATAAGCTAGTTAAACCTGCAATTAACACTAAATCGCATTTTTCTTTTTCTAACCAAAATTGATTAAGCCACACAAAACTCAGCATTTTTCACTAACAAGCTATTTTATTAAGCTTTCAGCCACAGTGAAAAAGCTAAAATTTTAGAAAGCAAATTTTCGTTTGATAAGCAAGCGGTTTACCAAGTAGCTACAACAAAAGATTTTCGACAAAAATGACGATTTGCATGTGAAAAAACAACCGAGCAACATAAAACACCATTTTAAGTCTAGAATAATATTATATTAATACGATTTCAAAAAAATAAATGAACCATTCCATGAGTTATACCACATGTCTGTCATGATAGACTACCCACAACCACAGCTTTCGTTTCAAGGTATTTCACTTTTCGACAGCAAGCCTTGCTAGGGAGAGCCTTATCAACAACTCTCGAATGACCGCTGTGCTGCATTGAGCAGTTTGCAACAATCATTCGAGTCATTGCAACCCACTTTACTGCCGAAACTACAAAAGATGGCGCCTGTGATGGACCCTGTGGAGATTTTTTTTCAGAACTTTCCCTTACCACATGGCCGGGTTGAAAAGCCTGTCGATCTTGAGAAAGTGTTCAACACCGATTACCAAAGGAGTTCTCTTGGGGGGTTGCAATGGGCCCAATAAATTGAATACTACATACGTTATAATTCAACGGTTATGTTGGCATCATAATTTAACGGACATGCTGACTTGTCGATTTTGTAACCTACCAGTTAATTATCTCCAGGGGTTCTTCATGAGCGCCATGTTTTATAGTTTCGGAAGTAAGTGGGCTGCCATGACTTGAATGATTGTTGCAAGCTGCTTAATGTAGCGCAGCGTTCATTCGAGAGTTGATAAGCCTACTTAGCTAGCCTAGCTGAGGCTGCTATATTTCGTAAGTAGGCTACCATAAAAGACATATGAAGTAAATACATGGAGTGGTTCGTTTATTTTTTGAATTCTATTGATAGTTTAGAATAAACTTCAAATCAACGTTGGATGGGAGCAATGAGCAATTTTGATGCAGCAAAACTACGAACAAAAGCGATGCCTTGCGACCAGGGAGAGGATTATGCAATATAGCGTATGATGTCGTAAGTTTTTGCGTATCTGTTGCCATTACTACACATACGAAATTCGTAATTTTTTTGAAACCTTTCAAAACTTTGCAACAAGCGTACATTCAACAGCTTAAAAGTTCAATACCACAAGTTCAAGCGCAATCAAAATCTTAGAAAAACGATTCTACTTCACAAACAAAAACGACTGAATGAACGAGAACGGAGTATGTAAACAAAAACGTTAACAAGGCAAAGTAGATTACCAGCAGTTAAACCAAAGTTTAACAATTTAGCATGATTTTTTTTAATCTATAGCCAAAACTTGAGTGAGGTACTAGCATTTAACAGGCGATGACGTTTTTTTTTTGAAAAAATTCGACACTCAACGAAACAGAAGTTTAGATCTATCCAAAATCCACGTATCAAAACTAGACCAAGGCACTGATTAAACAAAGCATTAAAAAAACTCTCTTCCGCAGCAAAATATACATTCTATGGAACAAGTTACAAATTTATTAGAGGAGGATAAACCCAAATACAAAAACAACAAGGCTGGGCAAGTTAATTTGGAATGAAACATTCTGTAAAATCTCTGAACTTTCTAAAACGTAATTTAATAAGTGGAAAATATAAGCCATTCATACAAGGTTTGAAATTACCGCTAGGTGCTATTTCTGCAATGTAGTCGCCTGTTTGTGGTGTTATTTGAAAAATTCTTCGTAGGCTCTATTAAACGCAACAAAATAAATTAGCAATAGTTTAGAGCCACACAACGAGTAAAACTCCGTTGGTATAAACAAGATTAAGCCAATAAACAAACATCATGATTATAAAAACACAGCAAACTTGTTCACTAAACATTTCATTGGAATGTAAATCAAGAGAATCGGTTGTTCATTCAAACGTCACTGGTAGGACATATCTATGAAAAGCAACTGAATTTTCAGTCCAATTTCAATATTTTCTTTGTTTTGGGGAGAAAGGACTAGTGTTGGTATATTAGCAAAAAAAACAACACTTTTCTACAACATTCACTGCACGTTCCGAATTCATAATTTTCTTGAAAGATTCCATGGGACTAAGTTGAAACAAAACAAACCTACCGCATATTGTTGTGGTTTTTAAGATCATATTGCGTGCAATACAACCTAATGCATTACCAATTGGAGATTCGGTAATGTTATATTGACAATTTTGAACATTGGTCCTTTTTGAAAACTGGACTGAGTAAAACTGGTTTCTTGTATCTTTTTGTTCACCTGGAGTGTATTTTAACAACACAAACAGACAGCAGTGTAATAATCTGTATAATAATAGTTGCTAACTAAAGCACACAATCACTTGAAAAAAATCCGCAAAAACTCAAAATCAATACTTGAAATTGCCAAATCATGCCGCTCGAACTCCTGACCAAGTATAAGTTCAGATAAATTCATCAGAAATAGGATATAGCAGCGAAAATATCGGGTTTAGGGCCAGGTCTACTGCTGCTTCTTGGGCTTCGGTTTCCGACCGCCGTATGTCCACACTATCTCATCGGGGTCTGGGCAAGTGTTAACGAATTCTTCGGTTTCGTCAGCCGCGGCCAAGTAGCGCGCGATTCCAGTGTATTCTTCTGGGATTTCGTATTTGAGAAGTTCCTTCCCAGCCACCTGAGAATAAAACGGCGATGAAATATCCTAAAAAAATCTTCTCATTGCGGCTGGAGGGTCGCGGATTTGAACTTAATAGGTTTCCTTTTCAATTCTTTTTGTATTGACCAATTACGATGACTGCTATGCGGATGTAGTTGATCAACAAGTTGGCTTACTTGTTGACACCGGCGGGCAATAAAGTTCCAAATTGTACCCTTTAAATCGATTTACTATCTCTCAGACTGGCAAAGCAGCCCGAAAAAGAATGCAACGCGAATCAAACTCGAGCGCTAGACTTGTTAGACACGCGACTTAAAACATTGCGCCTAATAGAAGACGTTGTAAAGTCAAAATAAAGGAAAGCGATAGATTGGAACTTTAAGGGTACACTGCGTAAAAATGCAGGCTAGCGCACTAATATGCACTCAACACAACTAAACTCTTTGTCTTTGACTTTAGTAACACTAAGCCGCATTAACTCGAGTATCAACAACAGGTGTTGGGCGTTGCTAACTGTTATGTATTCAGATTCCAGACCAAATCCTTCGGTAGAAGGACAACGTTAATAATTTAATAGCAAACCTTAAATAAAACCATCTAATGGAAAAACAGAAATGATCGTAAAGTTACCAATTTACTTTTTATTTGTAGGTAAGACTTATAAACTCGGGAGCACTAACAGTCTAATGGATAGACCAGCCTTACAGCAAATCAGTAACCTATACCACCACACTACCGATCTACTAGAAAAGCTAGCGCCTAGCAGCTCACCAAAGCGTATTAACAGCACTAAAGATTATAATTCACAGCATGGTCAATCAACGTTAATCCAAGTTGTCGATTCAAAAGGGCACTTGGAGCCCATGAAATCCGTACAGTGTACAACTAGTAAACCTAGGCCGATAGCCTACTCTCTTATGTCCGGCTTTCATAGCTTATACAGTAATAATTTTCTCGTTGTCTTTGACTTCGAGTTAAGCAAGTAAACAGGTCTCTAATTCAAATATGCTACAAAATGTTATACGAAAGTGCAAAAGTTCCACTACAAAGGTTTCTTAGTTTATCCGATCTGTAAAAATTTGGATTAAAAATCTGACTTAAGTTTGGAAAATTTAGCACCAAATCCAAGGAAATTTGCTTACCCTGATCATATTGAGCTTTGGCAGCATGTTGCAATCGGCGATCGTCATCAGATCCCCGTCGATGAATCGTCGCTTCGACACTTGCGGCTCATCGCTATCGTCATTCTCGTCGATCTCGTCGTCCAGCGGCTCGTTGAGGTATTTGTCGAACTTACGAAGAGCATCGTTCAGCTTCGTCTCCAACACTGCAAGCAAATGTACAACTTTCAAGTAACGGGCCAGCTGGTTAAGCAGTAATGAGTAGATCTCTGGAGCGGGAGGTCTGAGGTTCAAATCTCGGGCAGGTCAAATCGGACAAATTTGTCCCCTATCTGTAGGATATTTTGCTGTTACTCCTCTTATTACATCCATACTGAACTTATTAAACTTCTGGCACCTAGAGGTCGCTTGACTCGATAACCGCATCGTCCTCCGCAACCTTTCTGTCGTTTTAATTAGCAAAAAATTGTTGAACAACTGATGTGTATTCAATGTTTCGGGATTTTCGACGACTTTGTGCGATTAAATAAACAGCGAATTGAGTTGGGCACAGTGTTGCCAACGGCTCGCCACCGCTGCAACACTTCTTGGAGAGAAAATGTGTGTTACATGCGGGCGCTATGACGTGGAGATGGGCCCCGCCAACTGGTTACACGTTTCTACGTAATACAGCGAGTATAATGAAAATTTTGATTTGATTTTATTTATTCAACTAACCAAGTCATCATATAAGGTTGATCCGGTACTACCGAATTGTAACGCTTGGCAATGGATACGAGAATGCGGAAAAATCATACAAAAATCCGGGCCACCGTCACAAAGTTTCGATTAAATATCGAAACAAAAATTCAACTATAGATCTTCCAAAAAGATTTAAATATAGGATAAACTTAAATCGCATCATATTGTAGAACTTAGATCGAGTCTGTCGAACAACAAAAGGGCCATGAAAAGCTACGTTTAGTTTTCTAACATAGAGTACAGATAATTTTACTGACCAGAAATA
>OZ014472.1:36216369-36372681 GCA_963965965.1 Trididemnum nubilum | reverse complement strand
CTCTTCAGGCGACAAAGGTCAATTTTGTTTTGTTAGCCAAAAAAAATTTTATTGAAATTGGCCCATTTCTAGGCTATATGTCTTCCAGTGCAATATGGCTACTTCAAAACTTTTCGCCTACAACTTTGCGACCATCATAACCCAGTAGGCTACTATCTTGCTACTTGAAACCTTAAAAATCTACCACTCGTGAAATCTGCTATCTGTTACCAAAATCTTACAAGTTAAGCCTGCTTACTGCTAACATTGCAAATTTGGTCTGCGTAACGTGAAATTGGAAATCGGTCATAGAAATTAATGCCGAACAATAGCCCATTATTGTCAAGAAAATACAAAATATCGCAAAACATTACATATAGAGCTATACGCAGTGGAAAATTTTAATAAGAGACCCCAACGTTATTCGAATTAAAATTTGCTATCCACGTAGCACTATCTCAGAGTGCTCAAACTAAAAAAGTGAGCGAATTCAAATTTTGAGAAAGGCTCAGACAAGGGTGATTCATAGTCAAGAGATTCCTAAACCGAGAGTGCTCAAACCATAAACTAGGTGAGCGTAAATCAAATTTAGTTAAGGGGGTTCGGGACAAGAGCACTTGGGACATTGTTTCACAAAATGAATAATGATTTAATGACAATATGACATCCTTGCGTAAGGGACTCTTTAGGCGATAAAGGTCGATTTTGTTTTGTTAGCCAAAAAAGTTGTTATTGGATATCGTCATTAAATCATTATTCATTTTGTGAAACAATGTCCCTAGTGCTCTTGTCCTGAACCCCCTTAACTGAATTCGATTTACACTCACCAAGTTTATGGTTTGAGCAGTCTCGGTTTAGGAATCTCTTGATTTTGACCCTTGTCTGAGCCTTTCTCAAAATTTATAGATAACAGTACTGTGTTTTTCAGACCATAAGGTGCATAAATATTAAAAATTTCTTTCATTAAAAGCTTCATCTTCGAAGCTTTTTGTCTGACACATTCAAGAAGAATCGTCAGAATGGAGAGTGCAGAAAAAGAAGTGGCTATTTATAGGAAAAAGCCAACCCGCGATTGGCTGGAAAAAGACCAATGAGAGAGTATTATTAGTGCACAATGTTTAAGCTGAACATAAATTCTGTTCCTCATCAGAGGGCAGGGTTGGAAGTTTTGATGAAAGTGGCTTCAAGAGCAGATAGATGGAATGGAGAGAGACCTTGTGCAAGAATAGAGAATCTAATGTCATCATAATGTCGAGCGCAGACAGGATTTTGTAAAGGTGGAGTCCAATGGTTGAATCAGAAGCAGAAGACTGGGTATTGGTCTGGGTGAAAGATTTGCACTGATGGGTAGGAAGTAAGCGTTTTTGAGAAGAAGAGCAAGAACGGATAGATTAGGGGACGTGTTGATTAATTCTGTTCTGCATCTTTGGGAGGTACAGCCTACATACCGACTGTCACAGTGGCATGAGAAATCACGTTGCTTTTCTGTAAATCAGGCAGTACATCGCTGTTGGTAGCGGAGAGAAGCTCATTGGTAGAGTCAACTACGCATGGTTCCACTGCGGAAAAGAACTCTACCAATGAGCTTCTCTCCGCTACCAACAGCGATGTACTGCCTGATTTACAGAAAAGCAACGTGATTTCTCATGCCACTGTGACAGTTGATATGTAGGCTGTACTTCCCAAAGATGCAGAACAGAATTAATCAACCTGTCCCCTAATCTATCCGCTCTTGCTCTTCTTCCCAAAATGCGTACTTCCTGCTCATTGGTGCAAATCTTCCATCCAGACCAATACCCAGTCTTCTGCTTCTGATTCAACCATTGGACTCCACCTTTACAAAATCCTGTCTGCGCTCGACATTATGATGACATTAGATTCTCTATTCTTGCATAAGGTCTCTCTCCATTCCATCTATCTGCTCTTGAAGCCACTTTCATCAAAACTTCCAACCCTGCCCTCTGATGAGGAACAGAATTTATGTTCAGCTTAAACATTGTGCACCAATAATGCTCTCATTGGTCTTTTTCCAGCCAATTGCGGGTTGGCTTTTTCCTATAAATAGCCACTTCTTTTTCTGCACTCTCCATTCTGACGATTCTTCTTGAATGTGTCAGACGAAAAGCTTCAAAGATGAACATTTTAATCAAAGCAATTCTCAAGTTCTGTACCACCAATCAACTATTAAAAATTTCAAAGCTACTGAAATTGCGCCTTATGCTCAGATGTGCTGCATGTGTGAATCAGGTTATACTCTCTTTCTCTTTGCAATTTAATTCAGAGTAATTTAGAGCTATATTACAGTTTTTAGAGCTTTGTAAGTTGCATTTCATGTAGTGTGCTTTATATAAGGAAATAATAAACAATAAAGCCATTTATTGGTGGTTTGATACTGTGCCTTACAGTTTGAAAAATATGGTAGAAATGTGTGACATCACCCAATCAGCACTAAAGTCAAATTACCACATGTAAACCTTTTCTTTTTTTGCGTTAGATTGTCTATTGCATTATTTGTGTTTTAGGGCTTTGCTTGGTCACCAGATCTGGACCTTTTTTTTTTTTATTGCCAGTTTTTTGGATGCTAAGAAAAAGGTGGTCGATACTACTATGTGCTCTGTCATCTTGATATAAAATGTGCCTTGAGCTATTGAAACATTAGTGACAGGTGTAACCAGTAAAATGTGTTAAAAATTTAAACTGCTGTAACTTGGTAAATTGTATTTTGCGATCCCCTTCTTTTTGTTGCTGTTGAAGATCATCCTGTGGAGTTTTCTTGCTGACTGTCTGGGAACTGTTGAGGGACCTTTCTTTGGATTTGTCATTTTTTCATTCATTTATTGAATGAGCAGTTAACGCAAAATACAAGTTCAAGTGGAAGTGTGCATCTAGTCCAAAAGAGAGGAATGGAGGAGTTTTTTGTAGCTCTCCTACATCTTACTCAAAATATTTCCAATCTAAAACTCTGCACCACCATGTGACAAGCCAATTTTGGTGCTAGTTTCTAGTCATAGTATAACTGCGCAGAAATTTGACACATGCCACAAAATGGTTGCAATTTGAAACAGGATGCACTATTTCATCGAAAATTTTTGAAAGAATATGAAGAATATTCATTCCACATTTTTTGTTTACTTCTTAAAGGGTTAAGATTAGGTTTTATGATGGGGTTAGGTTTAGTGTTAGTTTTAGAGAGGATTCAGTTTTCTTGCTAAGCCTATTTTTGGCAGCGAATCAGTGATTTGTTAGAACAAAAACATATAATTTTTGGTACTACGGTAAACATAGGTTTAGTCTAGAAAAGTTGACAAAATTTTGGAAATATGACATTTAGTATGCTAAATTGCATTGGTGTGAAATTTTGGGCACATAAACGTTTTTACAGATTTGGGCACAATGTGAAAATTTAACTCTGAGCACTAGCCAGTTAACCAAAAAGTTAGAGGAAACACTGGATTTAAGTCTGGGTTATGTGGCTGTATCACTTGAAAGATCAATTTGGTCTACTGCAGTCTTCTCTTGCAGCGAAATATAGAAATTTTAAAGCAGTAGCGATTAGGTCGAAAATTGTGTTAGTTTTATAGTTCGTATACTACCTGTATTTGTTTTATTTTGTTTCGGTCAATTTTGTTTTTGTATTGATAAAATAAATTAATAATGTCCAGTGTTAAGGTGGATCAAAATTAATAAAAAAGTTGATAAAAATTTTCAGTGAATTGGTTTCGTTTTAAATGCTATTAGTTTTGTAGGTGTCAAAAATGAAAATGATGTTTCAAAAAGTGAGGAAGTTCAACCAACTGCTGATATCTCATCTTCAGAAGACTATGAAGCAAAAGATAAAGATAGTGATGTCAAAGTTTCAAGTTTGAATTTAGATGACAAACAAAGGACTTTGCATGAGCACAAAATTAATATTCACGAACAATCATTTGAGCAAAAAAATATTGACGATAAACCTAATAAAAATGAACAAACGATCTCTAATCCTGTTAAACGACAGGAACATCATGTAAATACCAGAGATAGAAGAGTTGAAGATTTTAATAATGAAGAGCATCAAATGAAACCTGATGAATTACCTAACAGTAACAACAATCTTGGTGAACCAACAACTGATCTTCATATTAGTTCTGATGAATCCTCAATGTTACAAGACAACAAGAAGCAATCTGCTGATAGTTTTGTCATAAAGTTTGAACATGAAGGTAATTTGGAATGTGCTGGAAAAAATGCATAAAATTGCTGTGCATTTATGCAAGTGTGGCAGTGTGCATATAACCTGTGTAAATCTGCATTTAACTTTTAAGAAAAACTATATTGAGTCCTACTAAAATATACAGGAGCACAAGGATGGAAAAGACCATAAGACCCCTAACCCAAACTCTACCTTAATCCTTGTGGTCCTGTATATTTTGGTAGCATCGTCTGTATCTGTATGGTGATTGGTGAGGTTATTTGCTTTATAATTTTAATTCATAAGTAAGAAATTTTAGTATTGTTACTCCTAACCTAAAATTTGATTCATTCAAACAAGATGTTTATTGCATGCCAAAATTTTGCCATTATTAAAAATTAATCAGTAATGATTTCATCAGTTAGTGCCCGAACTGCCCTATAATCAAAACTCAAGGCTAATCGGTCTATTTATAACATAACTTTTGGTCAATGGCACATTGGCACAACATCTTCTTGATGTTACTTGTATCACTTTGGTTGGACATTTAAATGGGAACTAAAGACAAAATTAATGGGGTATCTAAAGTTAGACCAATGCATACTGCATAGGATTAGATTGGCGTTGATTCCATCCTTCTCGACCCAGCCGTTCCAGAGATATTCTACTTTAAACATGATGTAGGGGCCTCTAATGTTATAACTTTTATTGACAATCCTGACGTTAATAACCTCAGCGACGTTAATGATACCATCCCAGTTTTAACCTAAAGCAACGCTGCTATTAGACTACTGCATTGAGCCGTCTCACTGCACACTAATCAGTTTGATAGTATCTGAAGAAAGAACAGATCCGATCTGGAAAAGAGAGTAGACTGTATGGTAGCCTAGGTAACAAACATTTAAGAACTAGTTAAAGTAAGGCTAGTAGGCCATTGTTTGCCACTTAGCCGGAAAAGTTTATTTTAGGGTCACAAAATAGTGTAAGCAAATATAATAAGCCTACTCAAGTACTGATAGTCTTATTATCAGGTATGAGTTTGTATTTTGTATCCTTGTAATAAAACCCTTGTTGCTTGCCTAAGCTATGATTCAGACTGAAATGTATCTGACAGCTTGATTTTTATTGATATAGCTAGGCTACCAAACAGCCTACTGTCTTTACTTGCTCAGATCTGAGCACACATGACAGAACATGTTAGCGAGCATGTAAAGACCATTTTTGCTCGCTGAAGGCGCAAAAACAAGCAAAAAAACTTCGTACACAAACTGCCATTTTTGAACTGTCTCGCCCAACATACATTGAAACTGTTCGCTCGAGTTTCTTTGCGAGATGTTTGTAACCTCTGTTTGTACGTAATAAATATCTCATTGTGACGTCAGATGCTTTTCTACTTCAAAATTAATGCGTTCAAGCATACTGTATGTATTACATTGCTATGGAAAAAGATACTATGAGGAATGCGTTATTATTCTAAGCTTGCGAATTCCTCAAGTGATAGTAATAAGTTAATGAAGGACATATTTTTCGATCAATGTCAAAAAAGAACAATTTTTTCCATACTGCAATTTTTGTAAATGATGTAAAGCACCCTTGAGGTTGTTTGACCATGACTTTTAGGCGCCACTTATGCGCCAGGACTTTTATACGCCTAAGGTGAAAAAATGTTTTTCCTTTTTTTTTGTTCAAAAAATGTTTTCAATCAAAAATTTTTTGTCCAAATAAAGTTTTTCTCCAACAAAAAATTCTTTTAAAACTATATTTTTTCTTAAAAAAAAGTTTTTTTTCCAAAAACAATTTTTTTGTTTCAAACAACATTTAAAAAAATAAATAACAGTTTTTAAATTTATTTTTCAAAAACATTTTTTCAAATAAAAGCTTTTTCCAAAAAAAGTTTTTTCAAACAAAAAAGTTTTAGTTTGAATAAAATGTTAATATCTTCGAAGCTTATCATCTGATCCTTGTCAAGAAAAATCAGGGCAGAGGGTGGGGCTAGAAGTTTTGATAAAGATGACTGCTGAGCCCATTTTCCTTCTTAATCTATGGTTGACTTCTGAGCTCTGGCTCAGACCTTGGGTGTGGTCCAATTGCTGAGTCTCCCCAGAGTTCCTACTTGACCTCAACCCTTTCAAGAATGAGGTAAAATCTTAGGTTGGAAGGCTACCCTCAATGACAGTGTTGTGTGCAGTATTGAGAGAACTCTTTTTGATATCTTTTCATTTATCTTTTTATTTTTATTGAGGGAAATGCAGTGAGCGTGATAAATTTAAACTATAGCACTTGTATAAAAAGTTTTACATGAAAATTTGTAAAAAAACTGTTTTTTTGAAAAAAAGTGTTATTTGAAGCAAAAAACTTTTTTGGGGGAAAAAATTTTTTTTACCTCTGGCACTAAAAGTCCTAATGCCTAATTGTTCTTGCGCATAATCAGCGGCACTTAAATGTCGGTGCCTAAAAGCCATTGACCAGATGTTGTTGGTGGGTAAACTTGTACATTAACAGTAACTTTAGGTTTTACATTTTTTCAAAAGTTTTCACGTCGAAGTACTCTCATCTTTTTTAGAAATAGTAAATCTTGCGTTGAAAATGGCTGTTTTTGATTTTTTGCCGATTTTCAGCCTCATTTGTTCTTGATTTTTTAAAAATTTTGAGTGCATCAATGTCAAGTTTAGCAGCCATGTTTGTTGCACAGTTTAATTCCTAACAATCTGTCTGCTTAAGTGAAAGCTTTTTTTCTGCTTTGCAGTATCGCAGAATTGCAAAAGAGAAAAAGCAAACTTTTTTCAAGTTGGACAACTGCCAAAATTTTTTTTAGTTGCTGTGCAGACCAACAGCGCTCTACAATGTTGGAATAGGTGCAATTTTGCTTGCTAACAGAAGAAAATCACTTAAGTTTTATTGTTTTGAATCAGCAAAAAATTTAATTTCTTTCATTGATTTGAATTTTTTTTGTTTTGTTTGTTTTTGGTTTATTTTGCTGCTGAG
Source organism: Trididemnum nubilum (assembly GCA_963965965.1). Lineage (NCBI taxonomy): Eukaryota > Metazoa > Chordata > Ascidiacea > Aplousobranchia > Didemnidae > Trididemnum > Trididemnum nubilum. Next base: position 36,365,546 of record OZ014472.1, on the reverse strand, counting down.
GCTGGGATTGTTTTCAATTTGCTCTTAAATTTTGAGCAAAAATAAGCCTTGTGTTCTTAGAAAATTGTTCTTGTAAAAAGAGTGTATTTCTTAGTTTGTCAACTGGTGCTACTCAATACAGGGTTCCCACGATCGAGAAAAGTCGCGAATTTTGTAAAGGCATTTCCCGACTGGAAAAAAGTCTGGAAAAATGCTTGCTAGTATAGAATAAGGATGGAAAACAGTTTGGCAAAGTAGCGAACTGCACTTTGTAGAAATTCACGCAATTGGAGTGGATGAATATTAAATATCCCGTTTGTCTTTCTAATACTTCTATTAAGCGCATAAAAATAGTAATAACACACCTGGCGGTGTTGTGTTGAAGCTTTTGGAATGGTGGTCCTGTGGATTTATTTCGCCACAATACAAGTTCAACAAAACTTTAATTTAAGAGTATCATTTTGCTGTAGTTAAAGAGTATTATTACATCAAAGGCAATTAAGCAAACGGAAGAATTCAAGTACTGGTAGCTTACTAGCACTAAAGGAGGAATAGCGTGGCATACGCAGACAGCAGGCAAAAGGTTAGCAGAAAACAGAGAAAGGCTATTTCAACAGCTGCTGCATCCGAATGAAGTTCAGAGATTATTAACCTGCTTTACGTTAATAATGCACTGATAGCCTACAGTCGGCTGTCTGCGTAGGCCATGTTTGGCTTTGAAGTTGAAAGGGTTACGAGCCTTTGCACTAATAATGTGCTGATAGCCCGCAGCAGTATTAGCTTGGTTAGTATTGCTCTGATAGCCTACAGTAGGCTGTCTGGCTAAGCCATGCTTGGCTTTTCAGTTAAGTTGAGAGATTTACTAGCTTACACGCTAATAATGAGCTGATAGCCCCAAGCAGTATTAGCCCGCAGTAGGCACTCTGCTTAGGCCTATGGTTAGCTGTCAGAAAAAGCTCCCTTTTAGCTAAGCATACCGGTTCCATCAGTTGAGCTACTGGGAATATATTCACTAGACTACACCTGTACTGGTATCCTATTTCTTTGGCACAAACACTGCAAATAGCAGTAGGCTCTGCAGATCCTGGCAGTTAGTCTGGTGTAGGCCTACTGTATGTATCTTGGTTTGTCAGTTGTTCACCCTTCGCGTTAAAGATTAGTCAGCTTGCGCTTTCGCCAGTAGTTTGGTTAGGTTATTCTATGTTTACCAGCCTACAAATAAAAAGGACCCATAGTTTAGATTTCACAAGCTTGAACAGCAGCCTATAAGCCAGTGCAGTACAACGAAGTTAACTAAATTGCCTACGATGTGCAAGAAATTAGTGTTTCCCAATGTACCAGTGCTTACCATTGCCAAATCAAGAATTCTAGTCATGTAGTAGTGGATATAGCAGCCTGAAACGGGGGCAAGGGCTATAGCCCTCTCATTGGCATGCCGACCAAAATGCATAAGAAAAATACCACGTTTTTGGCACTCCCGAGACTGTTTTATGCACTGGAATTGACTAAATAGTAATTTGAAACATCTTTTAAAAGATATGTTCAGGTGGTGGGGGCTAATTTGTCAAAATTAAATATCACAATTAAATGAAAACTTTGAAAAATGGCCAAAACTAAGCAATCAAATTTAATCGCTAGTGTAAAAATGCTAAACATAGGTGTCATCAACAAAGATACCATAAACTTAGAAGTAAGGGGGGGAGGGCTATTCAGTATTAGTTAATTGCCAATCATTCTTCCCAAATTTTTTTTCATTAGCCCCCTGCCTAGTATTTTTCTTTGTAAATTGTAGACGAAATGGATTACTCCATGTGAATTTTATTGAACAATACGATTTTATAATTTATCAGCATCCAAATAAGAGAACTAAAATTTTACCATTAGCCACCTCCAAACTCGCTCATTTATGCAACCAGTTTAATCATGTTTGCACTGCCAATTTTTATGCCACGTTTTAAAAGCATTTTTTTATCAAAATGTCCTAAAATTAGGTTATGTATGCAAAAAAATGCAAAATTTTTGAGCGCTGGGGGCTCCACTCCAGTGCCTTCGTCAGCTGGGGGTTCTGCTGCCAGACCCTTCAAACAGACCCCCCATTACGAATTTCTGGCTATGCGCCTGATAACAGCTGCTTGGATACGACCACTGAACCTGTGGCCTAAACACTATGCCGCATTGCCTCCATCTTGTATCAATCTAAACACCATGAACAATCACTTAGCAATTAAGAAATGTCCGTTACTAGAGGCTATTTCTGCGTCTTCATTCATGTAATAATTGAGTTCTGTTGAGTTAGTTCTTGGGTTATGTTAAAATAATTGCAGTTTTGTGTATTTCAGATGACCAGAGCTTAGTTTGTTTTGAGCAAATTTAGGTATGGAAAAAGTAGGGAATTTTTTGTTGACAAATGCGTGGAAACCCTGTCAATATTTTCTTTGTCAGTCGAAACAGCAAATGGTTCTCAAAGCAATTCACTTTCTTCTTTGCAGTTTAATAGCAAACATGGTGACGGTTTTAATTCATTTTCAGCAAAAATTTGCTTTAGGTAGAAGTTTTCAACATTTCGTATTAAATTTCTGAACGGAAAAAGATTTTTTGCTCGCTTAGAGTGCTACAAAACCTTTGTTAAGTTGGCAAGGAAAATGTGACGTTTTTTTATTTGAGTTATATCTTGCAATTAATCGAAGCAATTTAGCGAGCAAAATGACGTTACCTAGCTCTCAGAGCTTCTAATGCATGTGCAAAAATAACCTCTTGCCTTTAGCAAGTATTTCGTTCGGTAGCGCCTTGAAAAAATTCTCATTAATATTGCAAACTAAGAAATTTATGACATGTGGGCCCTGTTCTGTTTTACATATCAAACTGATTAGTGCGCAGCGAAATGACTCAATGCAGTAGCCAAATTGCAGTGTTGCTTTTGAACTGGGATGGCGTTGCTAATAAAGTTAGGAATGCCAATAAAAATTATAATATTAGAGGCCTCTACGTCATGTTTAAAGTAGAATATCTCTGGAATGGCTAGATCAAAAAGGGTGGTGTCAATACCAATCAAGTCTTGTACGATTGACCTGACTTTAGATATTTCAATTGATTTTGTCTTTAGTCCTTGTTTAATTAGTTTTGTTGTTATTCGTGCTTGTTCAGTAGCTTTAACAGGCATTTGAATAAACATGCTTAATGGTCCAGTCAATTCCATGTGTATATACTAGCCAGGACTAAATAAAATTATGTTACGAATGACTGGATGGTCGTGCTTATGATTCCTACTTTTGAAATTGAAATGATCAGGTCTGAACAGATTATCACTTTTTCAGTATGCAATTGAGCATCATTGGAGCGCTGTTTTGCTGTTTTTGTAATTTTTTTAGCTTTTAATCCTCATTTCTCATATACAGGGATGAATACTAAAGGTTAGCTACTTCCTCTAACACTATTGGCATTCTTAAACAACTTTCGTTAACATTGCAGCTTTTGATTCCCCATCTTCTGAAAGTGATGACAAGACATTGAAACCCAATGCTGATCAAACAAAAAATTTGCAAGTAAGCATTTTTATTTAAAACTAATGTCCTCTAAATTTGCATAATATGGCGTTTTCTCTCTAACCATAACATTAATAGCTTACCAGCCCTAACTGTGCTTATTGTTGTATGTTTTACCATTATGATAGTGATGTGTACCCAATGTGCTGACTTATGCTTATTTAGAAAAAGTCGACTGACATTAAACAAATGGATCACGGACATTAAGGAATAGTTGTGTAATGTCGGGCAGTTGTTGAATATTCTAGTGATATAGAAAACTGCCAAACTACTGTTGTGTTTGCCCTGAAATGTATTTAAGGTTTAGGACCTAAAATCACTTGATTTGCTTTTTCAAGTTGTTGTATTGATGGGCTATGGACAGATTTGAGTTCTTGTTCTTTACCAAATGGTTGATGGGTGTATTGAAGAGCCAGAGGAAAGTGTCTCAACTCTGAAATAAAAGACTTTCTCCATTTAAACTCATAAATGCTTCGACGTAATATTCTCAATTTTTTACTGTTAAAGCTTTTGTTTTTTTTAGATAAAACAAGTTGAAGAAGTTGTAGCATCTCCTATACCTCCACCGTTGCAAGAGTTAACAATTGATAAAGAAGCTTTGGAAAGGAAGGAAAAAAGCAATGTCTTATATGAAGAAGGAATGAAGTTAATTAATTCCTCCACGTCTCGATCAGCAGTTGCTAAGTATGAAATAAGTATATATGACCTAAAATAATTTTGAAATGTACTAATGTGACTAAAAAAGACACTTGCATTTATTTTCTGCATTTGTATGAAAGTACTTGTTTAAAGTTTTTTGATTTGCGAATGATCATTTATTGCTAAAATCAGGTTTAGACATTAAAATGGTTTGCTGTGGGAATCACCTTAATCTGCATAGTTTAACAGCTCCGTTTGCATCGTTGTTGCAAACAAATTTGGTCGTATATATCGTTTATCAGATTTGTTTTTACGATTTATGTTTTAATTTAGTGAGTCCTGGATGAATTTTTACTAAGTGTACCCTTAAAGTTCCACTTTTGTGGATCTTCTCTGTAGTTATATGTGCCAATTTCACAAATTAACTCCGTAATGGTAAAGCATGAGCTTGACAAGTCTTGTGTTCAGGGTTGATAAAAATCATGATTTTTTCGAAATCAATCGGGTTCTTTGATTTAAATGCGAACTAATGACGAAGTCAATTGGAATATCTGAAGTTAGGCGTTGAAGACTAGATTGGCGTTGACTTAATCCTTCTTGACCCAGCCGTTCCAGAGATATTCTACTTCAAACACGACGTAGGGGCCTCTAATGTTATAATTTTGATTGGCAACCCTGACATTGATAACTTTAGAGTCATTGATTGCGCCATCCATCCCAGTTTTAACCTAAAGCCACGTCGTTATTAATTAGGCTACTGGATTGAGTAGTTTCACTTTGCAATAATCAGTTTGATCTTGTCATCAGAACAAATCCGAGTTAGAAAAAAGAGTAGACTGAACAAAAAAAAGGAAAAAAAGAAACAAAAGTAAAGGTAGTAGGCCAGTGGTTGCAACTTAGTTGGAAAAGTTTATTGTAGGGCCGCAAAATAGTAAAATACTGTTAGAAAATACAATAGGCCTACTCAAGTACCAGTAGTCTACTAGTCTTATTGTTACGTAATCAGATATGAGTTTGTAGCCTAGTTACTAGCAATAAAAGTCTTATTGCTTGGCTAGGCTATGATTTATAAGGAAATGTATCTGACAGCTTGATTTTTACTGAGATCGCTAGGCTACGAAACGGTCTACGGTTTTTACCAGCTCGGATCTGTTCTGCTGACAAGATCAAATTGATTAGTGCTCACTGAAACGACTCACAGTAGCCTAATAGCGTCGTTACTTTGGGTTAGAACTGGGATGACGTTGCTAACGATGCTAAGGCTACGAGCCTCAGAGTTGTTAATAAAAGTTATTACATTAGAGGCCCCTAGGTCGTGTTTGAAGTAAAATATCTGTGGAACGGCTGGGTCCAAAAAGATGGAGTCAACACCAATCTAGTCTGAGACGATTCGCGTTACTTAACTCTCTTTGATTTTGCTTTAATCCTCGTTTAAATCAATTTTTTTTATCTTTGAGGGGAAGAGGAGGGACAGTCTGTATTTTGCTTACTGAGTAGTGTTTCAAGTAAATTTCAAACAGTTTGGTTAAATAAAATCTATATGAAATAAAGTAAATGGTGAGTGGAGTTCGAATTCTACCGATTCAAAAAAGTGCTCGACAAGGTAGGCCATAGGGAATATCGTAACATTACACAGTACACGTCAAAAATCAAAATTTAAAACCCTACTGTCTGTTTTACCCGTAATCAGGATCATCAGGGGTATCTTGTTCAAATAGAATTGATATGAATAAGATTTTACTTGAATAAGATGCCCCTGATGATCATGATTATGGGTGAAACAGACTGTAGGGTTCTAAATTTTAATTTTTGACGTGTACTATGTTATGTTATGAAGTAAAGTTTAAATTGATACCATTTCATACAAAATACGTCACTAGTAGCATTTTGTTTTGCTAAATTGGCTTTGGCACGTTTGAATTCGCCTGAAGACTAATGTAGATTTTAGAAAAATAACAACTGTTATAAAAGAAGGGTACACTTAGGAATTATTTTCCTGGTCTTTTATTTTTTAAATTTAGACATTAAACGTTGACTAAACTGAAAATAGTCTCTACGTGGTTAAATTAAAAATCGAAAAAATTATAATTTTGAAATAGCGATAATTTTTCTGTTGATGAGAAAATCCATTAAAAACAACATTTGTGAAGCAATTACACGCGCTACTTACATTGTTTACACAAGATTGCCAGTTTGCTTTATAATGTTCTGCAATCCAATGTGGTCTCATCCAATTTGCTTTGTTCAATAATCTAGGGTTGTCTCATGCAATTTTGTCTTAATAATAAAGTTGTTTTAGTGAAATTTCTCAGTAACAAAAAGTACAGTAATTATTAAAAGACTCAATAACAAAAAATACATCAATTTCAAAATTATGATACGGTTATAATTTTTATGTTATGAAGCATGTATTTTTGATATCCGACTTTTGAAACCAGCTATTGCTCGGCTTTGGAGGTTCAGAAAATATTCATGCTACGACAAAACGCTGAATGACAATTTTGATTTAAAATCCTCCAAGTCAACATCCAGCAGGAGCATTTTAATCGAAGTCGTATCGACAAACCTTAAAGTGTGTTCACCTGCTTAACATTACTATTAAAATATTCAGAACAAAATGCTTTTAGATAAAAATGACCACTAACCATAAAAAATACTTAGCAGTGACGTAGAAAGTGCGCTACAACGTTTTTGTATTTTTTCAAACGAGAAATTTGTGCTGTTTCAGAGGCTACCAGCTGTTGAATGACGCCACAGATTTGGGCCACGTAGATGCAGAAGTCGAAATTGGGTTCGCGCACCTAATGGGGGCATTTTTGCCCTTGCAAATCAGCAAAGCTCGCAAGATATTTGAGAAGCATGCTGCATCTGGAAATCCTCGCGCTCAGGCGGTATGACGTAACTCTTTAGTCGCGTGGCGATTTTCGATTGGCCGTAAAGCGTTTAATAATGATTTAGCGTTTATGAATACCAACATTAAAACATTTTGGAAACAAACTTCTCAGTTATTATTATCGACCCAATTTCGGTATTGATTATGTGGAACATTTTAGCCCTAGCAAAACGTGTTTCCTTACTACAAAATTTCCTTTTTTTGAAGGTTCTTATACATAAACTAAACACTTTGCTTCATATCAGCCAAATCACTGGTATTTGTAGTATAAAACCACGTCTTCTGCTTAAAGATAAATATTTTTTTGGAAAAATTTTGTTCGACAAAAAATCATCTGATATTGTTGTGGCTGGATTTAACATGGATTAGAGGCTAAATCAATGGGGTATCTCAAGTTTTGGCTGTCGTATTAGCTTAAATTAACGTTGACTTCATCATTCTTGACCCAGCTATTCCGGATATATTCTATTTCAAACACGACGTAGGAGCCTCTCTAATCATATCTTTTATTGGCAACCTTGACGTTGATAACATCGGCGACGGCATCCTAGTTCTATTTTGAGGCAATGGCGCAATTAGACGAAGCGACAGAGGCTTTTTAACTTATATATAGGTTAATATTGGCCTCTTTAGGCTAGGCTACTACATTGAAATGTCGAGGTTGCCAATAAAAAATAATTCGAGAGGCCCCTACGTGGTGTTTGAAGTAGAATATTTCTGGAAGGGTTGAGCTCAAGAATGGTGCATGGAGTCTAAAGTCATCCAATCTAATACTACTGCCCTATCTTTAGATACCCTCTTTGATTTTGCCTCCAGCCCCTGTTTAGCAACGCGTGAACCTTGCCCAAAGGTAGCAGAGTCGCTTACACCATTGCTCAATAATAGTAATAATTTGGCTACGCTCAAATGTTAAAAAGTTTATTTTCTTCAGGGTCTCGGAATAATGTATGCCACTGGAATTGGAACAAATTCAAGTCAGGCCAAAGCGCTTGTTTATCTTACTTTTTCTGCCCTTGGCAATGACGTCATGGGCCGAATGGTTCTGGGTTATCGATATTCGGCTGGGATCGGAGTGGCGAAGAGTTGTGAAACAGCTTTGAATTATTACCGAACAGTGGCAGATCAAGGTTGGTGGAAATTGAAATTATTTGACTTTTTAGCTTTTAAGGGCTTGATGCAATTCAAAAGCGTAGCGAAACGTAGAATTGAAATTTGATAGGAACTCCATTGCCTAGAATTTTGACAATGGAAACTCGTTGTCATTTCGTACCCAAGAACTCGATTGTCGGCGGTGCGGCTGAGAGGAAAGCTACGTTGTTATTATGACGACCGTAGTCGCATGATCTGAGTTTAATTCGCACCCTGGTCACGTTGCTCCGTTCTTGGATAAGACGCTTTACGATGGACAATACTAAAAGGCGGAAAAGTAGGAAAAGGCGGAAATCATGCTAAAAGGCGGGAAAGTAGGAAAATGCGGTTAAGGTTAGGGTTGACTTTGACTCTAACCCGCTTTTTAGCAAGATTCCCACAAAAAGGTGGAAAAGTAGGAAAAGGCGAAATCGTGCTAAATGGCGGGTTAGGTTGGGGTAAACCCTAATCGCCATTTTAAACTTTTTAACATTTTCCCGCCTATTAGCACGATTTCCGCCTTTTTCTACTTTTCCGCTTATTAGTATAGTCCTTTACGATCATTATCTCTACTTGGTGGCTTCGAACAAGCAGCATGATAGCTGGTGGACAAGAAGTCAAAGAAATCCATAAGAACATTGGATCACTGGAGACTCCCAAACAGGTGCGGATTCCCTCAAGCACGAAGTAGTAATCTCAATAAAAAGTGTGCGGATCATTCAGTAGTAAGCGTCTAACGTTGTCCGGTGACAGGAAGATAAACATGCACTACAGGAACAACAATTTTCATGTTTCAAATACAGGTGTTTTTTACAGTTGCGTCAAACGTAAAAGTCGGTGGCGGATCGATTTTGATGCGAGTCCGCCTTCTCGATGAGGTCGATCGTCCAGGAAGTAACTACGGAACGGTGGATGAGGATCTTGTGCAATATTATCAGTTTCTTGCCGACAAAGGAGATATTCCAGCTCAGGTTTGAACGAGATCTTTTGGATTGTTATTTTTTCTATTTATGGAAGAAAGAGACAACACACATATCACCAAACTTGTATCATTTTAAGTCGACTGAAAACTTTTTCCTAATACTTCTAGCGTCTTGACAAAGAGTTTTCTGGCTCCTTTTCTGTTTTGCAGAAGATTTGCTAAAAAAAGTTGACGGTTTTTTTGTACTTTTTTTAAAATGCATAGCACATTTTCTACTGTCCAAGCTAAGTGTTAGGGTTAAATTGTTATTAAATCGATGGAACGGATTGTTACGGCAGCGACCACGTAAAGCAGCGTTTCTCAAACATGGGCCAAGGCTTTACAAATGGGTCGCTGGCACTAGAGCCCTCAGTACTTTGGTTATTTTTAATTCATAGTTAGGCATTGATTTTCTAATTTTTGAGTTCTCTTTTTTTCGAGATATAGTAATTGCTTGCGCTTGAGATTTAAGAAAAAAGTGTCTGCACGGAACGTTCGCTACCCAAGTTTTTGTATCACGTTGCCAACGATTATCGAATATTGTATGAAGAAGCCTTAAAAATTTTGATCGCTTTTCCAAGTTCATATTTATGTGAGATGGGATTTTCTGCTGTGGCGTTTATGAAAGACAAACATAGAAACCATCCTGATGCAGAGCATCCAATGCGTGTAGCGTTGAGTGATGTTGAGCCACGATTTCAAAAACTTGTTGAAGCGAATTGGCGATAAATGTTGTGTAGTAAAAGTTCTGCTTTTTGTGTTGTGTTTTTTTGTGTGTGTGTGTGTGTTTTTGTAATTATTTAGTTGGGTCGCAGCTGTTCTTGAAGATAAGGGTTTTGAAACAAACTTGGGTCGCAGAAGAAAATTGTTGAGCAACACAGATGTAGAGTTACAGTGGTAATGTCATTTGCTTAGTTCATTTCTTTTAAAATGTTGATAAATTTGTTGATAGGTTACCTTGGGTCAACTGAACTATCAAGGAAGCCAAGGATTTGATCAGAATCTCGGCAAAGCGTTTGAATATTTCTCGAAAGCAGCCGAGGCCGGAAATGCTAACGCCTTGGGTTACCTCGGTAAAATCTATTCTGAAGGAACGGAAACAATAAAACAAAACAACGTCACTGCTCTGCGATATTTTAAACAAGCTGCCGAGAAGGTTTGTGTTTTTGCTGCTTTAGTTAAAGTGGTTGTTTAGTTAACTAAAAGATGCCTCTATTTAAAGCACAAACGTCAACAGCTTTTTTCGATCACTACTGAAGCTAGTTTGTAGTTGGATTTCGGTTGAAACTTTATTTTACAGGGAAATCCCATTGGTCATGCTGGTCTTGGATTGATGTATCTCTATGGTAAAGGTGTCGATATTGATCACGAAAAAGCTTTCAAACATTTTCAATCCTCCGCCGATCAAGGTTGGCCCGAAGGTCAATTACATTTGGGTAGCATGTATTTCAATGGTCTCGGCGTAAAGAGGTGAGATGATTTTTGCGTAGTATCACGTTTAAGCTAACACTCTATTGTTAGACTGTGTAGTAGTGCACTATGTGGCTGTGGTTACAGACTTAATGTTTAGTCGAGTAAATCTGAGGTTGAAACTAGATGGGAGTTTGCCAGCAAACCCAGTGAACGACCGATGCACAGCTAATGCTGTGACGCTCAAAAGTACTTTTTGTCTACCGTAAAATCAGCAATTATTCAAAAATATCTGATTATGGAACCTCCAGAAAAGTTGAGTCAAAAGATTTGTCAGTTAAATATCTCCTGAAATCATAAAACACTGTCACCCTAGCTTGAGCCGTTCAAAAATTGATTTTTGGGGTCCCTGGGGGGGGGGGGGTGGCACCCCCAAACTATGTCAAAATATTTGTCTGTTGAATATCTGTTGATATCAAAACAGACTGGCACCCAAGTTGAGCTTTTCAAACAATTCATTTTTGGGGGTCCATTTGGGGGGTCCCCAGGGGGGTGGCACCCCCAAACTATGTCAAAATATTTGTCTGTTGAATATCTGCTAATATCATAAAACACTGGCACTCTAAGTTGAGCCGTTCAAAAAATTGATTTTTGGGGTGTCCATTTGGGGGGTCCTCGGGGGGGTGGCACCCCCAAACTTTGTCAAAATATTTGTCTGTTAAATATCTACTGATATCATAAAACACTAGCTGGCACTCTAAGTTGAGCCGTTCAAACAATTGATTTTTGGGGGGTTCCCGAAGGGGTGGTACCCCAAACATGTCAAAATATTTATCTCTTAAATATCTACTGATATCAAAAAAAAACTGGCGCCCTAGGTTAAATCGTTAAAAAAATTTATTTTTGGGGAGTCCCCGAAGGGGTGGTACCCCCAAATTATGTTAAAATATTTGTCTCTTAAATATCTACTGATAACAGAAAAAACTGGCACCCTAGCTTGAGCCGTTCAAAAATTTGATTTTTTGGGGCCCCATTTTGGGGGGGTCCCCGGGGGGGTGGTACCCCCAAATCATGTCAAAATATTTTTCTCTTAAATATCTACTGATATCAAAAAAACTGGCACCCTAGGTTAAATGGTTAAAAAACTTGCTTTTGGGGGGGTCCCCGGGGGGGTGGTACCCCCAAATTATGTCAAAATATTTGTCTCTTAAATATCTACTGATATCAAAAGAAAAATGGCACCCTAGGTTAAATCGTTAAAAAATTTATTTTTGGGGGGGTCCCCGAAGGGGTGGTACCCCCAAATTATGTCAAAATATTTGTCTCTCAAATATCTACTGATAACAAAAAAAACTGGCACCCTAGGTTGAGCCGTTCAAAAATTTGATTTTTTGGGGGGGTTCCCGGGGGGGTGGTACCCCCAAATTATGTCAAAATATTTGTCTCTCAAATATCTACTGATATCAAAAAAAACTGGCACCCTAGCCTGAGCCGTTCAAAAATTTGATTTTTTGGGGCCCCATTTTGGGGGGGTTTTTGGGGGGTGGTACCCCCAAATCATGTCTAAATATTTCTCTCTTAAATATCTACTGATATCAAAAAAAATGGCACCCTAGGTTATATGGTTAAAAAAATTTGTTTTTGGGGGGGTCCATTTGGGGGGGTCCCCGGGGGAGTGGTACCCCCAAATTATGTCAAAATATTTGTCTCTCAAATATCTACTGATATCCAAAAAAACTGGCACCCTAGCTTGAGCCGTTCAAAAAATTGATTTTTTGGGGCCCCATTTTGGGGGGGTTCCCGGGGGAGTTGCCCCAAAAAAATTTCAGGAGACACAATTGCGTATGTACCTCAACAACTTCACACAAAAATTAGATTTCTATGTTTTGTGGTTTAGGAGAACTCGAGCGTACAAGATTTAGGAAGAAAAAAAAGGAAAAAAAAGGAAAAAAATAAGAAAAAAACCTCATCGCGGCCGAAAGTGGGTTGGTAGGGATGAAAGGATATCTTAAGACATATAACCATGAGAAATATTTTTTGCCGTACTTGCCGTTTTTGACTTAGACCGCTTTTTACGCCAAACTTTCGGGGCGGTTTTCGGGTCATAAACCCGAAGTCACGTGACCGATTGCCTCGAAATTTGGTACAAACATAAAAGTCATTAATCTCAAACTGCTGTCAAAATTTCATGTAGTTAGACCAAATGGTTCTCGAGTTATAAGCAAAAGTCTGAAATCTCGCACTCATTAGTTAGAAAATGGCCGAGTAAAAACAAAGGAACACGCGACGCGAGCGTCGGTCGTTCCAATTAGAAAAAAAATGCCGAGAAATGGTTTTTAAAGTTATTTGGTGTGGAGAATAACATCACTTCTTTCCGAAAGGATTCACAATGCACATAAAATTCTGGAAACTGCAAAGCTTTAAAGCTAATTGAAAAGTTTGTGTTTAACGCTTTAATTTTTTCTTTACTAGGGATTTCAAGCAAGCTCTTCGATGCTTTAACTTAGCTGCTCAAAACGGTCACTTGCTGGCGCTTTATTACCTCGCTCAAATGCATTCAACTGGCAATGGCGTGGCTCGGAACTGCCAAACTGCTACTGAAGTAAGATGCGATGCTTTAAATAATCGCTTATTTTTTTTTCATCCAGACTGCGGTTACCTTGTTCTTCGAATGAAAACAACCAATGCTGGAATAATTAATTATTTCTTTATTAATGGAAAAACTATTGCGGACGTACCCAGCTTTACTTGATGGTTTGAAGTAGTGACTTCTTGTGTGAGAGCAGTGGCCTAACGAGTGATTTGTGGTTGGGATGCAGGCTTTTATATGGCTTACTATTCGACGAAGTTTAGGTGAAGACAAAAAAAGTTTTTGCAAAAAATTCGGTGATTTTCGTCGATTTTAGTCGAAGGCGTTTTCCGTTTTGTCTTCCAGAAATGCGTTGCATTTGAAGAGCTCACATCTGGAGAGTGGGGCAAATGCCCTCCGTAAGTTACGCCTGTGGGTGAGGACCTGTGAGGTGCCTTGATCTACTTTTAAGAATAATTTTCCCTAATAGCCACGCTTAATTATCGTACTTCGTCGTAATTTTCCAGTTCTTTCACTTTTTCCGATTAACTTAATGTACGATTTATTTTGCAGTTGTATAAGAATGTGTGCGAAAGGGGCCGATGGTCGTCAATGTTCGAGCTCGGGTACAAACAATACAAATCGTCCCGGGTTGACTCGTCTCTGGCAATTTATATGCTTCTCGCTGAACTCGGATATGAGGTAGCACAAAGTAACGCTGCCTACATCCTCGATCAAGGTGGTGAAACATGACTGGATTGTATGCTCTATTGGCTGCAGATTTTACTCTACTCTGAAAAAAATGTTCTTGCAGTTACATTGAATTTAGGTAGCAGTTACTGCAGTGTAGTTTGAGCAACTTTTCACTGACAATGATCAAACTTAAGTCTAATATTTAACTTTGCTAATAAGGTCAATTTTACCGATGAAGCGTATTTACCCTTGTCATTTGATTGAAGGCATTTTGCCTTTTTTTTTACTTTAAATTAAAAAGATATCACGCGTATTTTCAGCGTAGGTACGCACGATCGGTGAAAGCCGCCTAAGGCTCTAAGAAAAATAACGCATGCTTAGCTGAGGCTAATTGTCACCCCCTTTGATTTTGCTAGTAATTAATTGGTTAAAAATATGATTGACTGGTTCCGTATTGGAGTTACCAATAAATTCCCCACGTAGAACATTTTATTTTGTTAGAGGAATCCGGTTTATTTCCCAACCAGACGTACGCTCGCGCACTGATCCACTGGGATCGTGCGGCGGAGCAAGGCTACTCCACTGCCAGATTGAAGCTTGGGGATTATCACTACTACGGGAAAGGAACGGAAGTGGATTATGAGATTGCTGCTAGTCACTATAAGTAAGTTCTAGATATTTGTCGGCATCTTGTCTTAGAGAATAAAAAGATTGTTTTACGGCCCTGGTCGCTTTGTCTGGGTTTATCCCTCACTTATAGGCGTCGATTATTTGTTGATTAAGCAAATTTCGAGGGAGCGAAATGTTCTTGCGAAGTTTGTTTAAACTTAATAATTCTATTTCGGTCCGGAATTTTGTCCCCAAATTCAGGTGAAGACCAAAAAAAGGTCTTCGCCGCATTCTAGCTCTATTTCAGTCCGGAATTTCGGATTTCTTGTTGCCAAGTAGGTATTACTTGCAAAAAAACCGAGGGAGCCAGAGATATTTCGCCCCCTTCAGCGTCAGACCCGAGGGAGCGCCGCCCCTCCCCCCAAAATCGACGCCTATGCCCACACCCAAGTCAGTTCAATGCGAGTTGAACTGATCTTGAAGATAAAATTTCTTGTTTTTGATTTGCAAACATCATAATTTTACCTCAACCGGGAGGCGAAGGAACAGGGACCGGTTAGGGTGAAGCTGCTCATCGCCTGTTTACCACACATTGTTGAAACTGCACACTGTCCCCTTTTATCGCTGAACGTAAAGCAAGGAAGCGTAAATTCTATTTTTTCTAGTCCTGGTTTGACCAACCGGGAATCAAACCACAGTCTTCCCTTTTCAGTATCAGACGCTCTATTCCTCCACCACTGATCGGCTAAAAGATTACGAAATGTGAGACCAATATTCATGTTCGGCGACCTTAAAATGACTACTAAATATATTTGGCAGCTTACGGCTAACAGTACTACGGTCAAATGTACGTCAAACAGCAAATCGATGTACGAATCAAGTGGAGGAGGAGACCTTGAAATGTTAAAATGTGTCCGCTGCTTACAATTCATGGTAGGCAAAACCGGACAGTTGATTGAACGGTAACGCGTTCCTCTGCTGTGGAAGGTCTGAGGTTCAAATCTCGGGTCGGTCAAATGGGACTCAGTGTTGCCAACGGCTTGCCACCGCTACGACATTTCTTCGAAATGAGCTGTGTCGCCCGTAGACGCAATGACACGGATATGGGGCCCCGCTCACTCGTTACACGCTTCGGTATAATACAGCTGTGTAATGAAAGATTTGATTTAATGCTAGGCAAACTCACCGTAATTTCAAGCACTAGGAAAACTAACACTTATATTGCAGGGTTGCAGTGGAACAAAGCAACAATGCTCAGGCTATGTTTAACATCGGATATATGCACGAGCAAGGTCTAGGAATGAAAAGAGACATTCATTTAGCGAAGCGCCACTATGACATGGCAGCCGAAGCTAGTGGTGATGCGGTTGCACCTGTGACGCTGGCACTACTTAAATTAGGATTTTTATTCGCGTTCGAACTTCTGGAATCAAAAGTAAGTTTACTGTGCTTGTTTGATTAGTTGAAAAAAAAAACTAATCAAACAAGCACTAATCAAACAAGCACTGTATTTTTCATTACAACAACTGTATTTGTCATTACTTAACGGAAAATCTTATCCTTCTTTGCCGTAGAAAACTCCAGGGTTTTTAAGGTTCAACGTAGCGCAGTTGGTATCGCACTGTTGAGGTTTTAGAAATAAACTACTGAGCTTCTGAAAACTAGTGGTTACTTCGTATAGGGATTTTGGTATCTTAAAATTACTGAGAATTTTAATTACAGTACTGTGCAAAAATTTCAGACCACTATCAATAATAATTATGGTATATATGGAAATAATCTTGTTTGTTCTATAACAAAGCACTTAATTACGTAATAACTTAGAATATTCTACGAAGAATGCCCTTTTTGAACTTGGTAAAGCAATTTCAGGTAAAGTTTGATTTTTATACCCGTGTTACCAGCTGGTATTAATTTTTCAACCCCCCTTAAAAACGGGCAAAAAAAACGTCTATTTTAGCAGAAAAAGGAGCTCAGGTAAACTCATTAAGTGAAGAGGGATATTCAGAACGTCAAATATCCATCAGACTAGGGTTCAGCAAAACTGCTGTGCACCAAGCAATAGCCTAGTTTCAAAAGTATGGCATTTATAGGGACAGGAAGAGGAGTGGGAAACCCTTAAAAACCAGCAGTAGAGATGACCATATCATCAAAAAGATTGCAGTGGGATCTCCGTTGAGTTTTAGCAAAAAAATCCGTACGGAGCTCCTTCAGGCAGGTGTCGATTTCAGTCGATCCACGGTCTCACGTCGATTAAACATGAATTTTGGTTTAAAAGCTTGTAAACCAGCCTGAAAACCTTGGCTTACCCCCCTGATGAAAAAGAAGCGCTTTAGCTTTGCCAAAGCTCACCGTAGCTGGACATCAGAGGATTGGGGCAAGGTGTTATTTTTGGATGAATCCTCGGTGCAGCAATTTTCTGCTCGGGCGCAACATGTTTGGCGACCACCTGGAGAACGATATCATGAAAAGTATACTGTTCCAAACACCCCCCAAGTCTAATGGTTTGGGGGGCAATGTCAGCTGCTGGAACCGGCGGACTCTACTTTTTAACTCCTGGAACCACTATGAATGGAGAAAAATATGTCAAAGTTTTGCAAGAAAAGCTACAATTGCATATGACTGTTCATCAGTGCGATATTTGTATGCATGATGTGGCCCCTTGCCACCCGAGTAGAGTTGTAAAGAAGTTTTTGGGGGAGAAAAATATCCGACAATTGGAGTGGCCCGGAAACAGTCCAGACCTAAACCCGATTGAAAATTTGTGGATGCTACTGAAAAATAAAAAATCAGAAAGACAGCCAACTAATGCAAAATCATTTGTGACCGCAATCAAAGAAATATGGACGAAAGAAATCTCCACTGAATATTGCTAGAAGCTCATAGATAGCATGCCTCAACGCATTGTAGCAGTGTTAAGAAGCCGTGTAGGGCACACTAAATACTGATATTCTTGAAAATTTGCTTTATTTGTGTGTTCTGATGTTTTTCTTACGTATATCATGCTAATATGGGTCGTCAATTCGTATACATTTAGTACAATATTAGTGAAATTACAAAAATGCATAATTTACGTGAGTTGTCTTAAACTTTTGCACAGCACTGTAATGCACTAATGCTGCTGTAAAAAGTACTGCGAAGAGACTACAGCTCTAATGTTAAGCTCAAATTAAGTTTTTAGTTGATATCAGGGTTTCAAAAAGTGCTCTCTAATGCATAGTTAAAACGAATATCGCAGTCGATTTTTACTGTGCTGAAACATTAAAAAATTTAACTTCCATAAACTCAACAGTTTGTTGAACTTTACTACGGGTAGAACAGATTGTTGGGTTTTTAGGAATTTAAGTTTTTAATGTTTTGTATGGTAATCTGCTGGGTTAAGCTAATTGAATATAAACGAATAATCTTAAGTTCTTCGAAACATCTCTCCTAGATATGAAGTTTTTATGGCGATCTTTTAAGATTTAAAATAAGATTTATTTAACGTCCAGTAATATGCCATTTACTTTTTGGCTAATTGTTGACCCGTTACGTGAATCTTATGTAAACGTATTTATGCTTCGATTTTCAAAATGACTGGAATAGTCTGCGACTTGTCTACCTACCTAAAGTAGCTTTTCAAATCCAAATTGATTAAAGTTAATGCAGTTTTTTTAGAGTTTATTTTTTCACTTAGAATTTGTGGTTAAATGTCGAAACTTGCAAATATTTTCTCGGTCGTTTAAAAAATTGAAGGTCATTTTTGTGATTGCAAGGACAATTTTAATGCTTGTACCCTAAAATAACCAGGACTTTTAAATTTTTTTCTGTCATTGCGATCAAAATGTTGTTTTTTTCAATCATTCACTAAAAATTTAGGTCAATAACCGTCAAATGACCAAAAACACTCTAAACTATTTGCTAAATTTATCGCTAATTACTAACAAAACTGTTTTTGCAGGAATGGTTTAACATCATTCAATGGTCCTTGTTATCGCAGTATTTATCTGATGATTGGGACTTGTATTTAATGACACTACTGGCATTGATTTTGGGCTTTGTAGTGGCTTATCGACGCCAAAGAAGATGACAAAGATTGTTTTGAACTTGCGTTTTTTTTGTTGTTTTTTTGTTTTGTCAGAATATTGATTTTTTGGGGAAGTAATGTTAAAAAACCTTATTTGCTTGAAAAAGCGTATCGTTTAAAATGCTTTACGGAGTATTATCCAAACATATCGCTTATCTTTGACAGTATATCTTACAGTTGAATTGAATTGTACTAAAATGCTAAAAAAGTCTAAGTTTTACGTTTTCTGCGACGAATTTGTTTTTCGACATCTATTTTTTTTATGCATGGTTTTAAGAGGATTAATATTGCCGTGTAGTCAGTTTTGTACTGGGGTTTCTTTTTGTATAAAATTAATAAGCTTATTTCTTTAGCGCGGTGAACAATGACAACAAATCTAATAGGAGAGCAAAGGTGATTTAATAAACTTATTTTTAACTATAACTGATTGTTGGTGTTCTCTTTTTAGCCCGCATTAAAAAGACTAGACATTATATTGTATTTTCTGTAAAAATCCTAATGCCGCAAATTTTGCGATTTACAAATTTTAAACAAATTTTGGCTAGTTGATAGTCGCCGTCCGTTTCGCTAGATTGGGTTTATGCACAATGCTCGTTTAGCGGGATGAATACTTTGCCCTCTTATCAGATTAGTTTCAAAAGTTTGTAACGGGTGATATTCAACTTTTTGCGGTAGCCTTTTCGTTCTTGCAAAGCAAAACATCAGACATTGCCGTTATGATTGGCAGTAAGTGTTAGGGTTACGATAGGCAATTAAAATGTTTGTTTCAAAAAGGATAGCAAGTAAAATTAATGTGCTTTTTTAATTAGTGCAGTACTACAGCACTATATTTGCGTTAATTCCATTCTTCACCCAACTTAATGTTGCAGAGATAGTTTGGTTCGAATTTCCTGCCGTGTTTTCCCGTTTTAGCTCTTCATTCACAATTTTAGTAGCCAATTCTGACGTGTTAATTACTATCTGCCGCATCGCAACCCATCGCAGATTTCTGTCACTCTTTGTATGGAACTACTGTGGCAGTTACCAGCGATCTTTACGATGGCATATACAAGGTTGGCCAAAAAATTGCACACTTGAACAAATTGCCATAATCTTTTTTTGTACTGAGATAACGTTTAAAATTTTTACCATTTCTTAAAAATATATATTACGAAGCTGTTTAAAATTGTATTAAAAGTTTCCAAAAAATAACAAAATTACTCGAGTGTAAATATTGAGTATCTCGAACTGTAATTGCATAAAAGTTACCTCAGTAAATTTGAAGGATAGCAAATCACAAAGAGCTGGCGATTGTTCGTTGATTCAATATTTTTCGATGTGTTGACCGTTTTTTGAAATCACCACCCGTACACGACATTGAAACCAATTGATGGCGTTATTTATAACCGCTTGGGGCAATGCTTCCCAGTCGTTAGTTCCTTTCAACTTCTTGGCGCTTTCAAACCTTTGTAACTGAAAACTGAGGCTCTTAGCCTCGCACTGGTCAATATCATTGGTGTTTTTCAGCATGTTCACTACCAGTGCTACAGTTCGCTTCTCAAAAGTTTTCATTTAAAATATGTGATTTATTAGCATCCCGAAGAAGCCATTGTTTTATCACAATAAGTAGAAAGAACAAGAAAAAGGTTAAGTTACCTGCAAAAAAAAATTAAACATATTCTGCGAAAAGAGCTTGCAGTGTTCAATGTTTAGATAGACGTGAATTCATTATTTGAAATTTAAATGTAAAATTTTAAACAGTTACGCAGTATATCTTTTTGTACTTTTATTACAAAAATAACAATGCTATCGCATTTAGAAAAGAAATTATGGCAATTTGTTTAAGGCTGCTATTTTTTTTTTACCGACCCTCTGTTATAACTATCGTACGTTTTATAACTGTTCCCCGCTACAACTGAAGTTGTGCGAAATTGGAGGGTATGACGACGAGTTAGATGTAGAATATCTTTGGTAGAGTTGAGTCAAGTAGAATGCAGTTGACGCAAATAAAATCTAGTAGTATTGCATTAATTTTTCTCGCTGTTCTCTTAAACCAAATTCTTGTTAAAGTACCATATTGCGCTATGATGCCGTGCCATCCGGAATGTTCTATCAAAAAATTCTAGGTAGAGATATTACAGTTAAAATATAATTATTTCTAATATTGAACAAAAATTACTGTTCTTTTGTGAAATTCGTTCTATTTGGAATTGAACAATGGTTTGAAGCAGTAAACCTTGACGTTTTCTGATATTGTGCTTTGCAGTACCGGCATTCTAGCTGTAATATTGTTGAATCAATCTGCTTACTATGCTCCGAAAAATTAGTTGAGGCTTTCATGTATCTGACACAGACCAGAGCTTAAAACGTAATTATAGAGCCTTAAGAACTCGAATCTTGATTTACTTGAGTTTTTCACAGAGATCTTATTCAAAAATCAACATTTGTTGTGCATGTTTTTAACCTGAAATCAGGTTTACATTTATTATTACGTTGCTCGATTGGTGTATGAGAGGCTTGCATAACATATGAAAACATTAAAATGGAGATGGTTGTTCAGAAATACGCTAGCTGTTTTCATCAGGGTTAGTTAGTAGATAGCTAGCGGTTGAAGCGTTGACTGTATTGTAGCGATCTTAAATTTTATGCAGGTCTATACACCAATTGAGCCAAAAAATAGTAATAAAAACAAAGTTACCTGGTGACGTTCTATTTTTAGGCAGTTTAGGCCTGCTCGCGTATAACTTTCATTTGTACGCCTTTTTTGGTTTAAATGTTTTTTTGGAATGTGCAACTTGAATACTTTCGCGGCGTTAACTGAAATAGCAAAATGTTTTCCGATTTATCTTATTTTAAGAAGTTATTACGGAGCTAAATATTTACGTTTTTGTTTATTTTAAGTTTTTTTTATGTTCCTTTCGTAAGTAATCTGTGCATTTGTGTGCAATGTGTGTGCTGGATTTGAACTTAAACAGAATTTTTCTCGAGTTTTTGGTGAATAGTGGATAAAATTAATTTCACTACGTTAGGCTGAGCTATTTTTTTCAAATTTGGGAAATGAAATAAAAACGAGAAAAATTCAAGCAGAAAGTTTTTGAGTTCTGATTTAAAGGCGGTGAATCATCCAGCCAATTCCGGTGATTTATATTAGCTAAAGTTAAACTATAATTTTTGTTTTAATTTTGAGGCTGCGGTTGCAAAGAAATTCAACAAATGCAAGATGTCCCCCGAAAAAAGTTTTTGAAAACTCTGAGTTTTGTTCTTCCCGCCAAAACCACAGTAGGCCTAATAGTTTAAAGAACTGTGGTTTTGGCGAGAAGAACAAAACTCAAGAGTTTCCCAAAACTTTTTTCGGGGGATATCTTTTTGCATTTGTTGAATATCTTTGCAACCGTAGCCTCAAAATTAAAACAAAAAATATCAAAAATTATAGTTCAATTTTAGCTGTTATAAACCACCGGAATTGGCTGGATGATTCACCGCCTTTAATCGTTGCTGCTTTTAATATAGGCCGTTCTATTGCGCAGAGCGGGTAAATCAAAAAATTGAGGAATAGTAAAAACAACAACAATCTGCTGAGCGCTTTTTGAAGTGGCAGGGCCTTGGCTAGTGGACACTGATCAAACAGTGGCATTCGCCCCACATGGAAAACTTTGCTCGATGTTATAGTAGGGTTAGTAGCTATTCAGTGTCCAGTAATTACAGTTTTGTGTTTTTTTAATCCGCTCAGCACTAACACGATTACGCGATGTGAGCTGCAAACAAAATACTGTTAAGTAGGCTGAAAAGGATTAAGCTTTTTTGGCATTAGCATTTTAGGTGATATTGGTTATAATCATAGGTGGGCACTAGTCCGTTAATAACGAAGCTAACTTTTTCATTAACTCGTTAATCCGTTAAAAAGTTTTTTCATGTTAACGGACTTACTTAACTTCCGTTAAGTTTTGTTAACTTCCGTTAAGTTTTTTATCGTTAATATCTTGCACCATTCATTCATTGTACCGGTACAAGCTAGTTTGCTCTGGTAACACTTGTTGCGTATTAGCACGAGTTTTATAAAAGAGAACGAAGAAAGGAGCTCTTTTTTGCGGCTAATAATAGGCTGCAGCCTTATAGGTCCATTAATTATCGCTGTTCACAATTTCCAAAGATTTTCCGATTGCAGCTTCGTAAGTGCCTTTGAACTTATTTTTAATCTTGAAATTAGATTAGACTGTAAAATGTAACTTCCAAAACACAAAAAGACCACCACAGCAATAAATATTTCCTTACAATCAGCTCAACAGCGTCAATACGTGTTCTAAAAGCGAGTGAAGAAAAAAAAATCTAAATTACACGCAAAATGTTAACGAATTAACGGACTTCATTAACTTCCGTTAATTAAAGCGGAAAATAACGGATTAACGTTAACGGAGGAGTGAAGTTTGTTAACGGACTAGTGGTTAACGAAGCTAACGTTTTGCATTAACTTGCCCACCTATGGTTATAATGGTTAATCAGGCCGAGGTGATCAGCTTTGGGCTCTTTCAAAAGCAGAGAAAAAATAAGCGTGTGGCGTATCATTACGGTTTCATCATTGCTTTGCTAAGAACAATTAAGAGTCCAATGGAAAAAAGAATGTCAAATCTAATGTAACATCAAATATTGCAGGAGCAGTTGTCGTGCTGCTGTCAAGGTTAGGCTCGATCTACCCGCTAATTTAACAGAGTAGGCTCTCGTCCTGTGTATCACGTGATTACAGTCATTTTGTCATGGATTTGGTATGGGTCTGGACCAAAATTTGGCCTAATTTCAGGAGAAAATCTTCATCAAATTTCGGTGCAGACCATTTTTTGGTCTTCATCCATTCACAGGCGAAAAGCTACTTCAAATTTCGACGAAGACTTTTTTTGGGGGGGTCTTCGCCTTTTTTTGGCGGTACACCGCCCAAATTTTCACCTCCGACGAAAACGTCCTCGTCATCTAAAGAATAGTACTACTTACTCGTATTCCTTGCGAATTTTACCAATTTTTTGGCTGGAATTCGATCCGGAGCCTACCGACCTCTTCGTTTAGGATGGCAGCAATGAGCAGCTGTAAGAATCACAATGCAAAAAAGCACGATGTTGCAACTCCAACGAACCGGCGATATTACGTATTTAACCAATATAATGAATTCTATCTGCCGTACACTAGTGTAAGCTAGTTCGCAGTTACACCTCAAGGACTAACGGGAAGGTTGTAGAGCTGGGTAGGAGCTCGCTTATTTTTTTATGAGCGGTAGCAAGAGCTTTTGGCAACTGACCATTAGAATGTGAGCGCGTTTCTGTTCTAATGGTCAGTCACTACACTCGCTTCAGTTCAAGCGGAATTTTCGAATAATTTCGGAAAATTTTATATAATTCGTGACTTGTGGCCCAACCAGGGGAGGTCATTAAGAAAATTTAACTTCTAAGTACAAGCGTTTTAAAGTGTTTTGTACTTCACGTGGTTGGAGAGGCGTTTTGTACTTCACGTTTTGTACTACAGGGGGGGAGGGTTGGAGAGGCTGGATAATTTAGTTCCTACATATAGCTTCCAATTTCAGAAATTTTGTTTTTCAAATGGCTCTAAAAACGTGCGAAATTTGATCCAAATAGCGTTAAAATGGCTATTTTTTCTCCTGAAAGATCACAAAAATCTTCCTGCGAAAGCCCTCATACCCCATGGCCTTTGGCGGCTGGGGGATCCGCCTTCAGATCGACCCCGTTTGCTCGAAGCATCGCTTAAAATGAGACATTTTACGAACAGATAAATTTTAGTTTAGGTTCAAGCCTTCCTTTAGCAAAATCCTAGTTGCTTGCCTGTTTGCGACGGATAATTTCGAGATTTTTTCGGATAATACCAGAATAGCTACTGAAAATGAATGGTTTGGTCAGCAATTGCTAGTGCATATACTAAACATCAATAGTGTAATCGTGTAATGTTGTGGCGGGTCAAAAGGAGTGCGCAGCGATTGCGATTAACCGGCTCGACTGCGCAGCGTGTAAAGTGAATGATCTGTTTCCTCAGAAGGCTTTTACTTCAGATATTTCTTGTTAACTGTTATTTCGTTGCTTCGATTTGTGACGTCATTGATGGCAGCAGTCGTGTGACTGCGACAATATAGATTATATCAAGGTATCAAAAGTAACGGGAGCACGCTCCCTTTTATTTTGAGGAGCGGAAAAGAGGTATTTTTTTTTGCTGAGGAGCGGTAGCAAGGACGCACCCAGGATTTTGCTATAAGAAGGGGTGGGGAGCTTGTAAACTAAATTAAAAGATTTTTCGAACTAAAGATGTCTTAATCTGACGGAGTGCTGAGCAAACTCACCAAATTGGTGCCACTCAAACGTTACACAGACGGGGGTCTAAAGGCAGAGTGCTCAGCCGCCAGAGACCACTGGGTCTGGAAATCCCACAGCCGCTGGGATATGTTGTGATTTTTTGAAAAACAATAACCATTTCAACGTCATTTGGATAATATTTTGTACGTTTTACAGACATTTGAAAGAATTAAATTACTAAAAGGTGTATGTACCAACGTAAATTAACTTTAATCCGCTGATCATCAATTTTCTATCCTTTACACCGTTGAACTTATCACATTAAATTAAACTGAATTCGCAAGCTCGGGGAAGTTATCCTTAAATTACATACCGGTAATTATTTTTTCAATTTGCCAGGGTGTTTGGCCAAAACTTCCTCAAAAGCTTTGTTAATTTGCGGACAAAAGCCAATTCACGTTGGTGCATACGGCTCTAAGATTTGCAAGCCTGTTAAAGAGTTAAATTGCTTAGCACCTTCAGGCCTCTCCCTTTTACTTAAATATCATGCCCAAAAAATGTTTAAACGCTTGCATTTTGGGGTTGATTAAATGTTCTAAGTGATATGATTAAATTTAAGGGGGACTGACGCCCCTTTAGTTCTCCTTGGCTGCACTTGCACCTCTGGGGCGGAGCGACGCTTGAATGTCTTTGTGCTTGGTGGCGCAAAATTTTATTTAGTTTTGGTGCTGGCGCCACATGCTAGGTGAGATTGCTCCCGGCCGTAGGGTTGCTCTAAATATTACCAGTGATCTTGTTACAAAGTTATTAATATAATTATTAGTGTTTATTGCGGGCGAAACGCCCATATCATTGCACAAAAACACACACACCAAAAACAACAACAAAGAAACAAACACACAAACAGCATACGCTACATAAAAGATCATACCACATTAGACAACAGGTGGTTCTTTAACAAGTCGTAGGATGTACCACCCTCATACACTGTGTTGCAGTACATATGAAAGTACTTCGATTTATAGACGACATCAGAATTCATCAGCGCATTAATCCTTAAAGATTAGTCGATGCACGACAGCGTTTAACCAATGACATAAAACTAGATGATACGCAACTCTTTTTCCCACTCTTTTTCCTCTTTGTTTCTTTATTGTGCGGATTTTTGCTCTGTCTTTGCCCGCGCTGATCTGCTGACAGTGACTGTAGTGTACAGTACAGCCTTTGCCTTGCTCAACTAACAATAGGGTAGCAATTATAACATATATCGTTATCTCTGGAAATTGTGGCTTTGCGTAACCTACGTAAAGTTTTGTCAACCACTAAATTACCCCCCAAAATCCAATTTTCGAGTAACTTTTGCGTAAAATACATAAATATCAATGTGTTATCACAACTTAATGTTACGACATCACTGAAATGTAGATATGAAAAGTGTTGTTTATTGTTGTGGTTTCTCATTTCTTCTGCTTTTCTGAGTCAAAATATGTTAAATGTTTCACACTGAATTGGTTGAACTACTCTAAATATGTAGGTGTCAGTTTGATGTTTCATTTTGTGTTGTTGTTACGGTAGCATTGAACTTTGAAGAGCCAAGAGCGTACGTTCATTTTCGTTGCTTCCATGCCAGAAATGACAAAAATAAACTGAATTGAATAATGTCAAAAAAAACTTGCCGTAGTTTTTTTCGGCATATTAAATAGTATACTTTTTTTTTAAGAACCATTAAGGATTAAGTTAAGGCTGGCTGTTCGTACTTTTTTGCCGAGTTTTAGCGTCAATTGTTCTTAAATTTTGAAAACACGGATGTTAATTTTAGCAACCACATTTGTACAACTGTTTAAGATGTTGTTAATTTTAGCCACCAAATTTCCAAAGCTTTGTGTGGTTGAGTGAACGCTTTTTACTGCTTTTGCCGCAACGCAAAATTGCTCTTTTTTTGACTTGAACGACTGCCAAGAATTTTCTTAGTTACTCGCATAGAGCGCAACAGCATTTTTTAATCTCATAATAGTTGCAAATTTGCTCGCAAATACTAGAAAACCACTGAAATTTTATAGTTTTGAATGAGTACAGAATTTAGTTTCGTTTATTAATTTGGATTTTTTTCTTTTGCGTTTGTCCTTAATTTATTTTTGCTGCTGAGGCTGGAATTTTTCTTAGTTTGTTCTTAAATTTTGAGCAAAAATGAGCCTAGTGTTTTTACAAAATTATTCTAGAAAAGAGTGTATATGATTAGTTAGTTTGTGCGTTTTTGATTTCTTTTTTTTTAAGATTTGTTATCCAGTGGTGAAGTATCTTCATAAAAAACATTAACTTCTACACTGGAATACGAAGTCTTTGCGGCTGAAAAATCTTGCTCTTTTTTTACAAAAGAGATTGATTTTATAATACTTTTGCGTGAAATTTCGGCTGCAAATTTTATTTTGGAGGGTCGCCGCTCAAGAACTTTTTTGCTTTTTTCATTATGAAAACCGTCGATTTTGAGACGTTTTAGTGAAAAAAACTTGAATTCATCAAAATAATTCAGTGAAAAATCAAGGGTATGTTTTGAAATTGATCGCAGAGAAACTCCAAAGCAGATGCGGTTTTGTCTAATATACAGCGCCACCGTTGTTTCGTGACAGCAGGATAAAGCAAAAATAAATCATCAGCTACAGCATACGATCAAAACTCTAAATGTCGTCTGATGTCTTACTTAAACCCCTCTACCTTTGAAGATTCATATATTTTACGAACTTCTTGCGAAAAAGCGTCAACGCATCTTTTTTTCAGAATTAGTGACTGCAATACGTCCTTGTGTCCTCAGGAAAGACACTTAACGCGTATTTCCCATTAGGGCCAAGCAGTCTACCCGCAATGGAGGCCCAGCCGGAGGAAAGACTTGCAAATAGAACCCAAAAAAGTGCTCGGCGTCATAGGCGTAGCTAGGATTTTTGATTAGTGGAGCCAAACCGTAAAGCAATAATGTCATCAGAACTTTTCAAAACGAATTTTTAATGGGAAACAGATACCGTGAAATGGAGGATCAGAAGCAGAAGCCCCAGAATTTTGCTAAACGGGGTCAGGACTTGAACCAAAACTTGAAAAGTTTTCAAAAAATTGTAAATTGGAAAAGATGGCGAGTAAACTAGTGTAACTTAAACGTATCACAGACTAGAGTTTGGTGGCAAAGCCCTCCGCCGCTGGGCGATTTTTTGGAAAGTTTTGGAAAAAATTGCAATTCTAAGGCTATTTGGGTCACATTTCGCACGTTTGTCGATCCATTTAAAATCACTAAATTTTTAAGATTTGAAAGCCAACTGAAAAAATTGTTCAATCTTCCATTTACTTGCAGGTTAAGTCCAAAACACGTTTAAAACCTTAAATTTTTAGGGTAAATTTTGCGAGTGGCTTGGTCCAGGTAGGGTGAAGCAAGATGCAATGCCTCCTGTAATATTTTTAGCAGCTAGTACATAATAATTTACTCAAAGATTTGCCTTGGAGATTTTTGTTTTATCGTAAAAACAACCAGTTTTAGGAGTACATAAACGACCACGACCCTGGCTCGCTCAATTCAAATTCAATAATTTGTTCAATAAGCATTTTCCCAAGCTAATTGTTTTTCAAAAGTATTTTGTCGCGTTGAAATTGCTAAGATGGAGGTGGATTGTTATTCAAATTTGGTACAATAGATGGTTACGAGTCATGTTATTGCATTATGTTCACAAAAAGGTTAGATGAGGGACTGAGGTTGCAACTTTTTGGACAAAAAGCCTGAGTTACTTCCGGATAGTACATTTACATTGGTTAGATACTAATATTGTACTGTTGAACGCAAAAGTGCTAAAATGGCTTTGTTGTCATTATTTTTATCATTGGCGGCAATTTAATTTACCTCACCCCCCCTTGGCTACGCCTGTGCTAGGCGTTGATGTGGTGAGACAGACGCAAAGTGCATGGTTCATACGAATGATCGATCGAGTCACAACAGCAAAAGTTATGACCTATGAAAAATGTTGTTGCGGATGAGTAAGACTTCGACTATTTCGATAACACTCTTTAAATGATTAAGAACGGACTCGATTGTACTCTGAATAGGCTACCAAAGACCTGTAGAATCAGCTCCAAATTTCAAGATAACGCTTTCACTCGAATGACATAAACATGAATACAGATTAGTTCACTTCAAACCACCGTTAATTACTGTGCAAGCACATTATTAGCGCTTCAACCGACCTTTTTCAAACTGCGCACCAATCGCCAGAGCCAGAGAAAAGCAAAAGAGTGGAACCTGCAGCCAAGCGTGACCAAGCAGAGAATAAATTGAGCGCATTCGCGGAGTTTCGGATCATCTAGTTTTATGTCATTGGTTTAACGAAGCTGAAAAGCGACTTACGTATAAGAGCATCAAAGGTATGTTCGTTAAAAAAATTTTGCTGGACACTGGCACTGGTATGACGGGGAAGACCACGAATGATTCTAAATGCATCATTATAGGCTACTCGAAGACGCCTAATTGATGAGCTGTTGTAGTTATGCCACAACGAACTACCATACAAAGATATGCAATAAGACTTAAACAAAATATTTTTTACATAAGTAGAGCATAGCGAAACTTTTGACCTCAACTTGTTACCAAAACAGTAGAGAGCTCTGGTTTATCATGATATATCACAATTCTCGTTAGAACTCGAGTGTATAATTGGAACGACCGACGCTCGCGTCGCGTGTTTCTTTGTTTTTACTTGGCCATTTTCTAACTAACGAGTGCGAAATTTCAGACTTTTGCTTATAACTCGAGAACGGTTTGGTCTAAGTACATGAAATTTGGACAGTAGTTTGAGATTAATGAGTTATATGCTTGTACCAAATTTCGAGGCAATAAGTTACGTGACTTTGGTTTTAGAACCCGAAAACCGGCCCGCAAGTTTGGCGTAAAAAGCGGTCTCAGTCAAAAACGGCTTAAGTACGGCAAAAAATATTTCATGTGATTGTATGTCTTAAGATACCCTTTCATCCCAACCAACCCATTTTTGGCCGCGATGAGGTTTATTTCTTTTTTTTCCCTTTTTTTCCTTTTTTATCTTTTTTTTTCTTCCTAATTTTTATACGCTCTTCTTCTCCTAAACCACAAAACATCGAAATCTAATTTTTGTGTAAAGTTGTTGAGCTGCAAGCACAATTTTTTCTCCCGAAATTTTTTGGGGCAACTCCATCGGGAGCCCCCCAAAATGGGGCCCCAAAAAATCAATTTTTTGATTGGCTTTAGCTAAAGAGCTACTTTTTTTTGCTATCAGTAGATATTTAACAGACAAATATTTTGACATAGTTTGGGGGTGCCACCCCCCCTGGGACTCCCCAAATAGACCCCCCAAAAATTAATTTTTGAATGGCTTAACTTAGGGTGCCAGTCTGTTATGATATTAGCAGATATTTAACAGACAAATATTTTGACATAGTTTGGGGGTGCCATCTCCCAAATGGACCCCCCCAAAAATTAATTTTTTGAATGGCTCAACTTAGAGTGCCAGTTTGTTTTGATATCAGCAGATATTTAACAAACAAATAGTTTGACATAGTTTGGGGGTGCCACCCCCCGGGTACCCCCCAAATAGACCCCCCAAAAATCAATTTTTTGAATGGCTCAACTTAGGGTGCCAGTCTGTTATGATATTAGCAGATATTTAACAAACAAATATTTTGACACAGTTTGGGGGTGCCATCTCCCAAATGGACCCCCCAAAAATTAATTTTTTGAATGGCTCAACTTAGAGTGCCAGTTTGTTTTGATATCAGCAGATATTTAACAAACAAATAGTTTGACATAGTTTGGGGGTGCCACCCCCCGGGTACCCCCAAATAGACCCCCCAAAAATCAATTTTTTGAATGGCTCAACTTAGGGTGCCAGTCTGTTTTGATATCAGCAGATATTTAACAAACAAATATTTTGACATAGTTTGGGGGTGCCACCCCCTCCCCCCGGGGACCCCCCAAATGGACCCCCAAAAATCAAATTTTGAACAGCTCAACTTAGGGTGCCAGTCTGTTTTGATATCAAGAGATATTTAACTGACAATTATTTTAACTCTACTTTTCTGGAGGTTCCATAATCAAATATTTTTGAATAATCCTCATTTTAAGGTAGACAAAAAGTACTTTTGAGCGTCACAGCATTAGCTTTGCATTGGTCGTTCTCTGGGTTTTCTGGCAAACTCCCATCTAGTAACACCTAGGTATTTTACCCTTTTGACAAATTCAACCTTGTCAAGGCCAAGCAGTAAAAAAGAAGGTTTTGACAGCTTAAAATTCTTCGGAGAGAATAAAACCCCGGCAGATTTACGATAATTAAATACAATGTCATGAGAAGAAGCGTAAGCATTACATTCATTGACTAAGTCCTGTAGTCCAGTGAGAGGAGAAAACAACACAAATCATCTGCAAATAAAAAATATGGTTCAGGCAAGAATCATTAATCATACAACGATTTCGTGACAATGATTTCGCCACAGTGAATTCGCCACAGGGCTATGGCAAGGCAGCTCTGGGGATATTGGAATAGTTTAATGACTGCTGTTCTCAGTCAATGCATTAATTTTAATGATACAATGGAATACGGTAGGCCTACCGAATACGGTTGGCAGATAGGCCTAGCCTAGTCCGTCTTCAGAATCATGCCGGGTTAAGTCTGTCACTTTTGACTTAATCACTTACTGTACCTTGTGACGAAATTACTGGCAACCGTTCTAAATTGGAAAACCAAATAGGAATGGTAGATATAGGCAGTGTTCCCTCTAATTTTGGATTAACTGCGTAAATGCCGGAAAATACGCGAAAATGCCTGAAGTCGGTGCGAAAATGCCGTCGCAAATCACAAATAACAATGCCGTTTACTCAAAGTTTTGTGCGATCTCAAACAAAAAAAAGAAAGGTCATTGCTCACGGAGACTGCCAAGAGTTTTCTTTTCTTTATCGGCGTAGCCTACTTTAAAACAAATGAAACAAAAAAGGTCTTCAGGTAACGTAGTGCATCTTTTTCTGCGACTTTCGGTACTTCTGCATCAAGTTTCGAAGAAACAGCCCCGAACGCTGCGCCGGATAAAAAAATGGCGTCGCGCCGGACGCTCAGCCAAACAAAAACGCCGTAATTTTGAAAATCAAAAAACGCCGTTCGCAGTGGCCAAAAAGTGGTGAGAAGACTAGCCTATTTCACCGAAAATTTTCAAGTTAAAGAGAATAAAACGATAATGAGAAATATTCATCCGCGCTTTTTTCATTTGCTTTTTTAGGGGTTAAGAATAGGGTTTAGGTTAGGGTTTGGGTTAGGGTTCGATTTGGGAATAGTTTTAGAGTACGCATTTGAGCTTGAGTTAGATTTGAGTCAGAATTAATAAAAAACTAGATAAAAATTTCCGGTAAAATAAAGCCTTCCGTGAGAAAATGCCGTAAAAAATTTCGCACTTTTTTGCGCCTAGAGGAAACACTGGATATAGTTATGATGAAATAGGAGAGACATAGGCTACCGTAGCAGCTGGTAGCCTATACTATAGAAGGCATAGGCCTACCGGTAGTACTCACAGTACCCTGAGCTGTGAGTACTGAGTAGGCATAGAAGACATTTTAGGCGTATATGAAAGTACCGCTAAAACCCTTGTTTCATTGTGCCTACTGCCTACACGTTTAGAACAACTGAATTAGGCCTATAGTACGGTATATTGCTGTAATGTTTGCTCTTTAAACTGTTTACAAACACACTTTATTTTCTACACTGGTAGCCTAAATGATGCATTTTATTAAAGTGGCATTTTTTGCTCTATTTTTTATCATTATTTTTGATATGATATTTATTTTTTTTTACGAAGTGACTTGGTGCACGGAACGTGCGCGGTTAAATAAACAGAGATTCCAGTGACGTCACTCATTTTCAGAGATTTTTATTTTGATTATTACAGTTATAGGTTTGGGTTAGGGTTTAGGTTAGGGTTTGGGTTAGGGCTAGGATTAGGGTTTGGGTTAGAGTTAGGGCTTAGGGTTAGTTTTTTTAGTCTTTATTACAAAATGTCTGCGCGCACGGAATGTGCGCCAAGCCTTTTCCTTTTTTTTATTCTTCCTGGTAACAAAAACAGCATTCATTCTATAGGTACAGTACCGGTACTTGTTTTACGGTGGTGAATATTACATCTACCAGTCTGCTCTTTGTTTCATGAGTTTAGTTAGTGTTAGGTTACATTAGAATAAGAAAATGACTATCCTAACCCAAATCTAACCCTAACATTAATCCTATTCCAAAATCAAACCAAACTATAACGATAATGTAAAAAAAAAGAAAGAGTAAATAAGCGCTCACTCTGTGGATCGTTGCTCTCTTATTCTCATTATGGGCATTACATAACATACTGTAACACTCGCCACTTCCTCTTTTTTGTTTTAATTATTACAGTAGGGTAAGATCGGGTAATTCCGGACAGGGAAAATTCCGGACAGCCAAGGGTAATTCCGGACACGAAAGTAAAATTGCAATTACTGCATTTTTGTATTACCTATATCACTGTAGATTATCATTTCAGTAATTAAATAATTGCCTGTCCATTTTATGTGCAATAAAACTATTCTGCGTAGATGCACTCTGCTTTCATTTGCAGATTAGGTTAGATATTAATTTGTCCTATATTGTACCCAAACATGCTCTCATACCCTGTTTTCCAAGCAAGCCAGATTCCTGGTAGGTTTATTGATTCATAACTTGAATTTCTCCGGAAAAAGTTAAATCCATTCCTACTCCGTATCCAATTCTAACATAGAAAAATCCCTAAGACTATGAGTTTGTTAGTCGAAATGATTATAAAAGAAAAAAAACAATTTAAAAGATAGCTTTGAGAAAAAAAATAAACAAGCCTAAATTGCTTTAGGTACAAAAAGGCCTATGCATTAAAAAGTGACAAGCTGCACTCGATAAATCCACAATTTGCGGCAGAAAATCACAGATAAATTCATAAATCTGGAGTTGGCGTGGCGCAAAACAAACCAAATCCCCGACTCTACGATAATTTCGGAGTGGTTTTTAACTGAAAACAGCTGCTAATTCAAGCGCATTTTGCAGAATAAAGATCTTTATTTAAGTTCAACCACAATGAAGGTGTTAAAAGGGAAATTTTGATCATCATGGCTTAGGTTTATCCATTTTAATCGACATGGCGCAATGACTAATTTGGCGCTAGACTGGCGCAAATGTCCTGCGGAGTGCATTAAAATCTTCAAAAAAGTACCTAATTATGCTTCTTAGCATATTATTCCAGTTTATAATATTTATAAATATGCTATCAAAGAGCATCAAATTTGCACTTTTGCCTGTATACGTAGATGTTCGGAATTACCCTTTCAAGGGTAATTCCGGACATGTCCATTCAGACCGATTTTTTCATCCATTCCTGAAATATTTTTTTTGAACCAGTGTGAAAATACTAAAGTCCAGTATTGAAATGCACAAATGAAGGCAATAGATTTGGAGTTGATTGAAGACGAAAGCAGGCAGAACGAAAATAGCATATTTTTGTCCGGAATTACCTGATCTTACCCTAATGTACAGTAATACTAGGCTATGCTTTTCAAATTGGAAGTGTCTAGATCACCGGTCCGGTTTCATACACCAAATCGCTGCTTTGCCAGCAGCCTGTTATATTGCTTTTTTCTCATTGCTGTGATTTAAATGCAGCACTTTGACACGTCACATGAAATGCGAAGCCCAGACAGTGTAGTGGCAAGCGCTCATGCCTGCCGACTCGATGGTTATGGTGTCGATTCGTGCTGGACACGCTAGGCAGAAATAGTGCTAGAGAGCTATTTCGCTACCTAATTCTTTTTTTTCTAAAACCTTACGATTAGAGTTGGGTCCACGACAACTGACCGCGACAAACTGATCGCAAACAAACTGACCGCGAATCAAATGAAGTCGATTAGCTGAGAAGGGCGATCATAAGCATATTTTACTATCCCCAGGGCCATCTTGCAGTCTTGCCCAAACCCTCACATTGTGACAAAATCACTGTGACAAAATCAGTGATCAAATCACTGTGACAAAACTGTTGATTCGCAGTCCGTTTGTTCGCGGTCAGTTTGTCGCGGCCAGTTGTCCTGGTTCGATTAGGGTTCAGGCAGCGATGTCAGCTTGAGAGAAGGTAAATTAAACAGCAAAATGAAAAGATCGACGGTGCAGCAGTGATTATATGTTGGAAACCGGGCCGGTGAGGAAACACTGCCTTTCAAATTTGTGCAAATTTTGCTGATTTATTTAATATGTTAGAGTTTTATGAGGCTAATTTATGTGGTAATTGTCAATATGAAGTCTGAAAGTGTGCTGATCTGTGATTCTCTCAAACAGTTAACAGGTTGATAATCAGATTATCTCTGATCTCTTAACAGAAAATGTATTGGTATACTTTGAAGTAATTTAGGAAATCATCTAAGTTATACAGTTATAGTGTTTGTTTTCACAGTTAGCCTGGCTTGTATAGCCTACCAGAATTTTACTGCTTTTAGTCTAGCTCAATGCATTTTCTTATTTTTTCATAGATATAGCACTTTTTTGGTTTAAAATTACTTTGTTAACTGTTAAACATTAGGCAGTGTCTGCTGCACAGGCCCGGTTTCCAACATCTAATCGCTGCTGCACTGGCGGCGCCGGTCTTTTCATTTTGCTGTTCAATTTACTATCTCTCAAGCTGGCATCACTGCCCGAGCCCTAACTCTAATCATAAGGTTTTAGAGAAAAAAAAGAATTAGGTAGCAAAATAGCTCTCTTGCGCTATTACTGCCTAGCGTGTCTGGCGTGAATTGATACCCTAACCCTTGGGTTGGCAGGCATGCGCGCTTGCCACTACACTGTCTGGGCTTCGCATTTGATGTGTCAAAGTGCCGTATTTAAATCGAATCAATGAGAAAAAAGCAATATAACAGGCTGCCGGCGCAGCTGCATTTGGTGTCCAATACCAGACCGGTGATCTAGACACTTCCTAAACATTAGCTAACTTTGATGTTACTTGGTGTTGGATAATTTAATTTTCACTCTGAATGTTTGTCATTGACCAAAACTTATTGTGTATGCTACTAAATGAAACTTCTGTCTCCTCCTTACTGAACTCATTAGGATCTCACTGTTAATTTTTAATAGAATGTATTTGGTATGATGATATTATACATTTGGTTTGATGGGTGATTTTAGTGTTTTAAGTTTGGAAGAGGCTTGGCAAATGTTCCATTCGCGCTGACATTTTGAAATAAAGCCTAAAAAAACTAACCCCAAGCCCTAATCCTAACCTTAACCCTAATCCTAGCCCTAACTCAAAGACTAACCTAAACCCTAACCCAAACCTTTAGTGTGATACTAATAATCAAAATAAAAATTTCCAAAAACGAGTGACGTCACTGGAATCTTTGTTTATTTAACCACACGTGTTCCATTTGCCAAGTCACTTCGTTTAAGTTTATCGTGGCACAATTGTGCTGGACTAGTACGTTATTATTATCACGTTTTATTGCTTGTTGGTCCGTGGTTAAGGATTTCTGCATTTGGTGATGTTACCAAACAGAATATCTTTTAATTTACCATAGCTTCTTAGTCTACAAAGGTTAAGTCAGTTTTTGAGCACAAAAGACGCCCGTGTGCAGTTTTGCACTCCTCTAGTGCACATGTGCACTACCTGTGCACATTTGCACTTTTCACGTGCGCATGTGCACTTCTCACATGCACATCTACACTTTAGAAGTGCATGTGCGCATCCTAAATGTCTTGCATGCACAAGTAGTGTAGGTGCTTTCTAAAAACTACTGTAGTTGCCCAGTCAAAGCGTCTCGTGTGCACGTGCACGGTTTAGAGGAGAGTAGACTGGTTGCAGAGCTGAAGCATCTCAAGTGCTCAAGCTGATAAGTGCACCTGCACAGTTTAGATGAGAGTAGACTGGTTGCTGAGCTGAAGTGTCTTGCATGCACAAGTGCACATGCACAGTTTGCACACTTTAGAAGAGAGGCAACTGTTGCGGTGATGCAGGATGGTATTGGTAGGCTAGGGTAGTGGATGAGAGATTGAGAAAAGGAGTTAGTGTTAACTGCCCAGAGCTAAATAGGATCATGATATTGATAGAATGCAGTGAAATAAGTTACCAGTAACTATTCTGATATTTTTTGTTTTTGGTTGTAGCAATGCAGTAGGTTTGGGTAGGTTGGTGAGAGATTGGTTAAAGTAGTACGCAATAAATAAAAGAATGCCATAAATTTTTCCTTACAATCAGCTCAACAGTTTCGTTACGTGTTCTAAAAGTGAGTGAATAAAAAGAAATGTAAATTATACTTAAAATGTTAACGAATTAGTTGACTAAGCTGAAAATAATTAATAGACTAAGCTAGAGATGTCCATTTCAGAATACCAAATCCTACGGAACCAGCTCCTATTTTGAACCGGTTTCATTTTAAGGATTCGGTTTAGCTGTGAAGAAAAACTGCAATTGATAAATTTGTTCAACTGAGCTGGTCGACCTCGTTGGGACTCGTCTTTTTGACCCGGATGTTACAATGGCATGATTTTCTCTAGAAGGGCTAAGCCCCATTGATTGCGGGCTTGTTTGCTTTCCCTGAAAACCACTAGAAAATGAAAATGAAGAATTCAGAGAAACTGATCAAGCATTGCAGAATAAGAGCATTTAATAATCATGCAATTTATAGTGCTGTAATCCTTGTACTGGCCATACATTCATTGGAAATGAAACAAAATTTTGGACTTTATTGTTTTGAAGAACTGATAGTCGAGCTGTTAAGTGCTGAATTGATATCAAATAGAAATGACGCCATTTTATAGATTTAGGATTTGGTTGAGGATTTGCAATTCTGAATTTGGAAAAAAAAGATTTGGAATTATTCTAGAATACATAATTATTCTGAAATGTACATCCCTATACGAAGCTGAAAATAAAGCTCCAGCTGATCTGTGACAACATAACTCATTCTGGTATTTGCAAATGAACGTGCACTTCTAAACTGTGCACGTCTACTTGTGCATGCCGGACGCTCCAGCTGATACCATTCTGATACTTAAATTGGTACGTGCACCTAAGAAGTGCATGTCCGAAGTGCTCATCATAAGTGCGCATGAGAAGTTCACATTATAAGTGCATGTGTACGTGAGAAGTGCACATCATAAGTGCATTTGCACGTAAGAAGTGCTCATCATAAGAGCACGTGCAAAGTGCACATTTGCACTGCAAAAGCTACACATGTGCACTTTTTGTGCTCAAAATCTAGTTCAACCCCTTCTCTTCTGAGTGGTTAAAGATGT
This sequence comes from Trididemnum nubilum, assembly GCA_963965965.1. Classification (NCBI taxonomy): domain Eukaryota; kingdom Metazoa; phylum Chordata; class Ascidiacea; order Aplousobranchia; family Didemnidae; genus Trididemnum; species Trididemnum nubilum. The sequence continues at coordinate 36,327,490 of OZ014472.1, read as the reverse complement.
AGCAAACCTTGTAGTCTAATCATAGACTCGTTATTTAGTAAGAGTAGAAACAGATGCACGGAGAAAAAAAGAAGACCATTGAAGAAAAAAGTTTGCTCTTGTGAATTTTTTTTTTGTAGTCACATATATTTGACTGATTTGATTGAAATTATTTGTAGAATTAGTGAACCATGAAAATAAAAGTCACGCTGGTTGGATGAGTCAGCATATTTTACTACAAATAAATGGTTAAGAAAAAAAAGACAAAACTGTCAGTTTCCAGTCTACTAATAAAAGTCTATGATCTAATTCAATCAAAAACAGTATAGCTAAATTACTTTTGAGCATATTTATTAAAACGTTTCGGTTGCTGATAATTTCGTTTATCAACTTTAGTATCTGGTACTGTCAATCCTATTCAAATACAAATGGTGTAATATAATAGAATGAAAAGATTAGACATTCTATTCTAGTTCTGGACTGATAAAATTAGATTCTATTCTACACCCTAGACTGATAGTGATAAGATTTCATTCCATAGATAGAATGATTGTGAAAGACATTTTAACAATCTCATTTTATTTAAGGCAGGCGCTGCTTTCACGCTACGTAAGAATAAGAAAATTGCTATCCAAGCTCTAACCCCAAACCTAATTCAAACTCCCAGTCCTAGCTCTTACCCTAACTTTAATCCTAGACCGAACTAAAAATCTAACTCAAACCGTAGCGATAATTTACAAAAGAAGAAAGAGTAAATGAGCAAGTGAGCGCTCACTCTTTGCTCTCTTATTCTCTTTATGGGTGTTACATAACATAACACTAGCCATTTCCTTTATTTAAACACTGCAAGTTTGAAAATGTTTAAAAGAAATCAACCAAAGGAACAGACTACCACTAATTTATTGGAGATTTTTATCTACTTTTTTATTAATTCTTGATTGAAAATACCCAAACTCAAATTTTTTTTCTAAAACTATCCCCCACCTTATTTTCAGATTTTAACACTTAAAAACGCAGTTGAAAAATAATAAATACTGTATGCGGATGAATATTCATTGTTGATTTTCATTTTATTATCTTTGTAACTTAAAAATTTTTGGTGAAATAATCACTCCATCTGAAACATCTTAATCAATCTGAAATATGCTCTACTGTACTGTATTTTGGTTGTACAACTTGAAAAGGGCAAGTTTTAAGGGCTGGTTTGTGAAGCATAATTCCTATGCATTCAAAGTTTGAATCTGGTACTCAGTGTTAATAACGGCAGTGTCAAACTCTGCTTCATGTTCACGGTTCGGTTAATGTTAACTTAGCAGTTTGCATTTTTGTTTTTTTTTGTGTGAAGCTGCAATTAGCATTGATAGATCCCAGTTGCCTAAACTCAAAACTGAGTTTATGACTTAATTAGTGCTCATGTACTTAGTTATTGCTATATCACCTTAAGTAACTTGGCATTTGTTATTCTTATGTTGTTTTTGATTATTTTTTTAAGAAGTTTGTGTACCAAACTTCTAAGTTTGTAGTCTAGTAATAATAATAATTGCAATTTATATCCCCCTTGAGATAACTTCTCCAAGTATCAATGCATCTGACTAAGGGGCTGTAGTAACATTCAAATAGCTTTACAGAAATAAAGTTAATACATAACAGAGGTACTAATTCTACAGCAATAAGCAGCAAATTACAGGCATCAAACAATGGTAGTATCGTCAAAGGCTAAATTGAAATAATATGCTTTTAGATGTTTCTTGAAAAGGGACAAAGTTTTAATTTTACGCAGAGATAGTGGCAACGAATTTTCGAGCCAGGTCTACTGACCACAATAAACTGACCATGGACAAACTGACCGCGAACCAACTGTTTCATCACAGCGATTTGGTCACTGATTTCGTCTGAGTGGTTTTGTCACAAAGTGAGGGTTTGGGCAAGATGGCTCTGGGGATAGTAAAATATGCTTATGATCGCTCTTCTCAGCTAATCAGCATCATTTGGTTCGCGGTCAGTTGTCGTGGACCCACGAATTCTGTACTTTAGGCGATGCATATGAAAACTTAGATTGAGATTGAGCAAAGTTTAAGCTAGTTACCATTTGAAGCAGCCAATTATCATCATTAACACGCAAGCTGTATCTTGCTGAAACAGAACAAGAGTTTAAATGATTTTGGTGTTATGTTGTAGTACTAATTGAGAAATTCTACTGTTCAGTGTTTGATTTTGTTATGTTCACAATCATAGGCTTACCATCACTGTAACACATGCCTCTATTTGGTAAAAAGTCAAAACTAAAGACCAGCAATATTGCTCGTCCATTACCTGGAAAATATGTTGCCAAGGATAATACAAAGTTTTTGAAAGGTATTTACTATTTGCAGTTGTGTTACATGATAAGCGGATAAAGTCACCATTATATTTAGCGTGATACAAACTGGCTGTGAATTGTTTGTAGTAACCACTTCAATCATACATAATAATGATGTCATCATCAAGCATAGCTTTTATCTGTGAAATATCAATGTTTCTAGCAATATTCGAGTGCAGTGTTCCCTCTAACTTTTTGGCTAACTGGCAGGTGCCTAAATTTTCTCAAAACAATTGTGTCCTAAGCTGTCAAAATATGTTTATGAGCCCTAAACTTTACACCACTCCAATATTAAAGAATAGTACAGTAATGGTTATATTTCCTCAAATTTGTCAACTTTTTTAAAGCTATCTTTAACATATTGCCAAAAATTATTTGTCTTTGAGCCAACAAACTGCTGATTGGCTGACAAAAATTGGCTGAGTAAGAACACAGCTCGGGTGCTTGTTGCACAAGGTTCTTGATTCAATTTTCAGTGAATGTGAGATTTGATTGGAATTCGATTTTAAGCATTATGTATTTGTTTCTAATTGAGGACAGCAAACAATCCGCATGAAAAACTTGGGATTTAAAAGCTTAAATGTCATTAAAATTCCAACTTTTTGCAACAATGATCAAGGAAGGACTAGTCTGTAGTCATTTAACTAATGTTTGATTTTCAATCGTTTTGGTAATTTAGTGAGGGTGGATCATGAATGGTAGATTTGCTAGTAATACTAGTCTTTTAGTATTTAACTTTGATGTCTTGACAATATTTTGGTTTAAAATGGCACCACAAGTAATGAGCTAATTTTGAAAAATTGGGTTTGTTCATTTCAGTCGATAGAACATAATCAGTACCAGTATATTAACGAAGTGAGGTAAATGCCTTTTTTAATTATTTAGGGGTTTGTTTGAGAAAGCAAAAGTTAAGCACTCACCACCACTGATTTTGATTGCTACCTGGTAGTTTAATGAGATCATTTCTGATCTATTTTTAGGTGCTCCATCCAGCAATGGAGATTTTCGTCATGGTCCAACATTGCAAAAGAGAAACCATAATATTCAGGAATTCAACGAAAATATTGCTTCATCTCAGCCTAGAAGTGAAAGCGAAAATTTTCATGTGCAGTCTGTTTCTGCACCAAATGAGAAGCTTGTGACTGGTGGAAGGAGCAGTAATTATCATCAAGGCATTGCTTCCCAAGCCAATTTTTGTAGTTCAATGCCTTCAATACCCACTGCAAATGCCGGTTTTGCAAGACCCCAAGTGTTTCAAAGTATGAATGTTCTGAATACCAGCACTGCTGGGACAACTGATAACTCCTCAAACATCTATAACAGACCCGAAAGAAACTATGTTTATCAGCAAAACTTGCCAGTCAATCAGTTTGCTGATAAACCTCATAATTTCTCTCATATTTCAACTCCTCTTCAAAACATTAGCCGCCAATATGTGCAACAGGGCTATCCTGAAACTCACAGTAATCGTCCTACAAATATAAGTTCAGGGCAACCTTCAGGAGAAAATGGAAAATATTACAATCACCCAGAATCCACAAGCCAACCTCAGTATCAATCGAAAGTCACACCTGTTTATGTTAGCAACATAAGACAAAGTGCAAGCCTGTCTGCTCTTACTGAAGAACCATCTCGAGTCGAGCCATCTTACTCCCTTTATTCCATTCCTCGAGAAATTGAAATTGGCCAGGTATTGGCACCCTCTTCTGTTCAATTACAGAAGAATGTAGGTCGTTCTCAAGATTCACTGAATAATGTTGGATTGTCAAATATGGACATTTCAATGGATAGAAAAGGGGAATACGTATATCAGGTACTTGTACTGTGCTTATTGTTTACCTTATTGTTATCTGGTAGTACATTTACTACAATTATTGGGGTATAAGTGTATGTAATTGGTTATATTGTAGCTGTTATTGCATTTTTATCCTCCTGCTACAAGACAGCGTCAAACGCTTACTATTAGACGATCTGCACACTTCTCACAGTTATAAACACTTAGTGTTTGGAGAAATTTGCCCTGCTTAAGATTTTCCCCTAATCAATGTTACCATGGATTACTTTGAATTTTCGTCCACGAATTTTCTGCTTGTTTATTTTATCCACTGAACAATATGACCACAGTTCTAATTGAACCCAGATCATGTGATCACAGTCACTGTAAAAACAATGCTTTCACCCTTTTGGCCACACTGTTGACCATAGTAACCTTGTCCTATATTTTCAATGTCATGCTCAAATTTCAGCGAGGTATGTAGGGATTAACAGTTTTTTATGTGTTTCAGCAAGGAATAGTTCAGTCAAACAAACCGCAATCAATCCTCCATCTTGCACCAAGTGATAATTCACCATACAGCAACCCACAAATTGTGGGAAGTCAGGAGCAACTAGATCATTTTGTTGGTCAATATCCAGGTAATTTTGTTTTCAGTCTGTGAGCAATTTTTGGTTCTTATTTTTGGTGTTAATTTATATATTAACCGTCTATGTCCATTTGCAGTTACTGTATTTAGTTTTATTTGGGTATTTTTATCTGTTTAGAATCTCAATTAAGCCTCTACTGCGATATCATCAAATTCTTTGTGTGACTTCGGGGAAAAATGCATTGCATTACTGTAGCAATGTTGTATTTTTGACCACATGGTTAACTGCAGCCTTCACCCACTCCGTATGGCATTGTGCCCACCTGGTAGAAGCAATCTACGACATGAGGGTGAAGACGTAAGGACGCAGAACATCAGTCGTAGGGACATAAGGGTGAAATGACAAAAGGGCATTGGGACAAACGTGGCTAGGGACATAAGGGAGCAGAGAGAGATAATCCTGCGATCTGCGTTAGCATTTTCGTGCTTCAAAAAAATAATGCCGCAAGTTTAATTGCCAAATTGCTAAACTTTTTTTTAATGCCGCAAGTTTAATTGCCAAGGTGCTAAACTTTTTTTTTCGACAATCGTTAATATAATATATTGTACAACACCGTTTTATATTTTATTTTGTGTGTTTTTCTATATCTAATACGCAAAATACAGTACTCGTCTGTAGACAGCTTAAGTATATAAACGAAGAAAGTAATTTTCAAGGCTACCCATTTCTCAATGAGTGGAAATGATAGCTCTGACGCTATTAAAAGCTATTTTGAAATTCTGTACAACTAACAAACTTTTTGAATTTAAGATCGTATTTTGGACTTGACCAGTAAGTGTTCAGGGGCTGATTGGACTGATCAAAATGAATTCTTTCAAATTCTTCCAAATCTTAGTAATTTAGCTTTTTCCAATTGCTCTAAAAACGCTCAAAATGTCATCCAAATGGCATTAAAATGGCTATATTTTTTTCCGAAAAAATTGCCAGAATTGCCCAGCGGCTGGTGGCTTCGCCCCCAGGCCTTTATAGTGGTAACTTTTTCTCTCGCTCACATTCTTCACTACCAACAACTTTCAAAATCGTTATTATAGGGTTTTTGAATAAATAAATGTTGTAACAAAATACAACTATTACCGCCAAACCCTGTTTGACGAAAATAGCGTGCATTTTCATTAACGGTTCAAATAAATTAACTACAATTGGGTACTGGCTGCTGTTTGGTGAATTGAAACCCCTACAATTGGGTACTGGCTGCTGTTTGATGAATTGAAACCCCCTGTTGAAAAATTTCTGGATGCGCCCCTGCATGTATCTAATTCATTAATCAATGGTACTAACTCAATCGATTTTTTTATAAAAGTTCTATGACTTTTTTGAGTTCTAGTTTGACAGAAATGTTGGAGATTTTTTCAAGTTCAAAAAACAAATTTTTCTGCGATGGTTCCATGATTAATGGATTTATTAATACATATTACAGAAAGAGTGTTTTCAAAAATATTGCAATTTTCATCTTTTGCGTAAAATAGATTAATTTTAAGCTTTTGTAAAGCATAAAACTTTAATCGTAGAACGAATTAAACTTTGTTTTATGCGTATATCGGATAGTTTTCAATTCTGTACTGCAGTCTATACTGCGTATAGTGCGTAATAGGTAATGGTTGCAATTTTAGTGCATGTGGTTACGAAGCGCTGTTCCATGGCTTTTCTTCAAAGCATGACAAACTAGTAATTTTTATTGTTTGATTGAGAGATTAAGTGCAATCGCTTAATGATTGCGTTTGAAAATAATAGCTAACGCGCTTAGCGGTTTTTACGCAAAATAAAACTTGTGTTTTAAGAAGCATGGCGCTCGGCGACCTAGAACCGACTTAAGCGCACTGTTTCTTATCGCACATTAGCAGTGTGCATTAATCAATGATTAAAGCCATGTATGCAAATTCGATAACTGTTATTTTTTTGAAATTCGAAAACAAAAAACTCAAAGAATTTCATAAAAAGAAATTAATCAAGTTCTAATTAATGGATTAGAAACTTATTCTTTCGTTCAATGTTTTCAGTAATATTATGTTTTAGTTGCAAAACTAATTCTCTTTCTTGTATCTTATTTGTCAAAAATTACAGTACAGTATTTACGTATTAGATATTAGAAAACGAACAAAAAAATGTAGAAAAAGGTTTTGTATCATTAATATTTAATTACCGCTTGTTGCAAGAAAACGTTTAGAAATTTCATCCATGTGAATAAGAAGAACAAAAAAAAAAAATTAATCTTCTATCTGAATTATAAGTCTTTATACTGCAAAATTCACCTTATTTATTGAATGATCCTCGTAAAAGTCGCATGTTCTCTGCTACATTAACTTGTCAACTTTGTTCTTACGTTAAAATTTGAGGACGATTTTATTCGTTCCTTTTGATTTTTCTAGATCAACAGAAGCGCGAAGTGCTTTCTAGCAATGAAGATGATACTTACTTACCGCCCGGTTGGTCCAAAGACTGGACAGTTAACGGGCACAATTATTACATCGATCACAATACCAACACAACTCACTGGACACATCCACTCAACAACGATAGCTTACCGCCAGGATGGGAAAGAGTAACGTCATCACAATATGGAACTTATTATGTTAATCATGTTGAGAAAATGACCCAGTATGAACATCCTCTGGCACCCAGGTTAATATTAAGAAGGATCTTCAATAGATATTTAGGAATAAATCAACGACATTCAAATGAGTTGTGTGAGATTTTTTAAAAGTAGAAAAAGATGCGGCTAAAGATGTTTAGTTTAAAAAAAAGCTAAGTAAGATATTGTTCACATTCAAAACGAGAAGTCTGGGGCGCAATTCACGGACCAGTTAAATTGGACAAAGGATTGCCAACGGCTCATTTACGCTGCGACATTTCGAAATAAGCAGTGTCGGAAAACGCAGTGGCGCGGAGGTGGACCCTGTCAACTCGTTACACGCTTTGGTATAATTCAGTGGTATACAGTACATACATAATCAAGAATTGATTTTTGTTTTATGAGCATATTTCAAATCCACATCCATGTGTAATGCTTGAAAACGTAGTTTTTGTCACAATCAGGATAGCTCTCCTCTACACGCAATTTCAATGTTGATTTGAAGATTCTACAGCAATTGCAATAAAATATAGGCATTAAATAAGCAATTTACGCGGCTATGAAACATAGTTTCCTGCATTTGATTAATAGCTTCCCTTCAGCTATCCAAATAGAATGCCACATCTAATCACTCGCTTTTCTCAAGTAATTGCCGATCCTTTGCCTCAAACTAGTCGTAGAAACTTACTTGAAAAGATTGCGCAACTTCAGTTTTAAAATTTCTGGCTCTTCTCGCAAATGTTGTTTCCTTGTTTTTTGGTATCAACATGTATTTAAGATTAAACAAAGCGAAACCAACTCAACCGTTGCCTCCAGCTGAACCAAGCAAGCAATACAACACCTGGAAACTCAATCAAGTGGTGCCCGCTAACCCATACTTGAGCACCACTGAAATACCTCACTGGCTTCAAGTTTATTCCAAAGCTCCACAAAAGTAAGAGCAGCCTGTATAAAGTTGCAAACAGGCCGACTAGTTCGGGTCCGAACTCGGCCGAATCCAAAAAATGATTTGAAGTCAAAATCATGCCCAAAAATGCCCGAAATTAAGTTAGGTCTTGAAGCGTATAAGGTTAATGATTCTTTTCCTTTAAATAACTTTAATTTGTGGGATGGTTCATTTATTTTCTGACTCTTCAAGAAAATTTTTCCAAGCCCTTCAGGCCTGTTTTTTCCTTTACCGAATAGCAGGGTTGAAGAGCCTGTCAATCTTTAGGAATAAATACTAGTGCTAATTTATTACTTGTGATCCAATAATATTAATTGTGTACTAATAGTCGTGTTAATGCTTAAATGAAGTCTTTATTCAGTGTTGCCACTTAAGTTTGTTTTTTTTTTGATTTTTTTTATAGCACGTAAAACAAGACACGTATCAGGCCCAAATTAAGCCCGAAATTTTGTCAAGCCCGAACCCGACCGAACTTAACAACTCTGAGGCTGATAGTTTTTGTCTAACTATTGTTCACGGTAATTTCGATATACAAAATGGCAGTTTTGGTGAAATAATTTTAGGTCTTTTTCAGAAGCCTTTGCTAGAGAAGAGGTTCAGTTTAGTACTAATCCTGAGTTGCTATTTTATAAACTTTGCCTGGGGGAGTGTGTAGCAATTTACCATCTGAACTTGTGCTCTGCAACTCTGGTTTTAACAGTGACAGAGATCAGATTTTAAACAGTGACCCTAAACAAAAACTTCAAAGCATCGTTATCGTAGGATTTTTGAGACAATGTAAATTGTCAGGTAGCCTAATCTCTTAGCGAAGGAAAAATGCAATATAACTTAAACCGAACTGCCAATCATCGCACCAAAGAAGGTACAAAGGATTAGAAAAGTTAGAATACCTCCAGTAGGGACATTTGGACACTTTCAATAGCCTTGCCCCTCTAGTGATCGTAAGCTTGAAAAAAAATTTTTACGCTAAATAACTGGAATTTTAGATTTGACGGCAAACTGCGGTGGGAATTGTTTCAAGTTCAAGAATTGGACTGTTTCAGCGAGATGTTAACGATGCTCATGAAGAAGGAACTGGAGCAGGTTGTCATGTCGTACGAGACGGCGCGACAAGCAATTGTTGCAGAAATCGCCGACCGAAACAGGCCTTCACACTCGCAGAACTACAGACCTAAGTGAAAAAAAGCACGCTAAAATCTTCGACGAAAAAAGCCAGTCCAGAATATACCGTATGTAACGTTGAAGAATAAAAGTTACATTTGTGTGTTATTAGGCTTTTGTCAACGCTTTTCGCATTGTTCTTTTTTTCCATTCCAATGTGAAATCATACGTTTGCTTTAAAAATATTGCAATTTCACTATCGTGTGCGTTTTTCTGCACCTTTTAATGTGATACACTGATAAATAACAATTTGCAGGCCTACTCGCAAATTTTTAGCCACGATGCAAGACAAGTATGCGCTTCTCCCTTGCTATTGTTCGAAGCCGTATGGGCAGCGCGTTATGCTCCCGGTTCGGGAGCAAGAGGTCTTGGGTTTGATTTTACTGAAGGCTATAATAGTTTTGCTGTTTAATTGCGTTGGGCTGAGAAGCTTTATAACATGGCAACTTGATATTGTGTGTGCGTCTGCAAACTGTAATTTTTCCTCAAACTACTTGTGACACGCTGGTGCGTCCAGTCGATGTTATATACTAAGTGTGTATCCTGAAATTTTTTGAGGATTGTCTAGTTTTGGAAGCAAAATTATATTGCTCATATAATGTTTTTTTTGTTATTATATCCAGAGAAATTGCTCACCCACGCTTTAGAGGTGGTAGCTGAAGCATTACGTGAAAATGTATGAGCTCACTAACTTGGCTGTCTGTGGCATTTCTCTGCGAGAGCTCTATTAGTGAGCAGTTAGTGCATTGCTAACAGTTCCGGGGTGTTCCCCCTCTTTTGAGGGAAAAGATAGTCAGCAATCCAAATTTGCTTTTTTGAATTTTTGCTCTAAATCACTTGGGTCGCCTTGTTTTATAGTCTGGATTTAGATGATTATTTCCAGAGGGAATATTGAAATCGTCTGCGTTTCTTTCGTATGTTTTATACCTGTGAATTGATTTTTACGATATCAACTTTGCGTTTGTGATCATTCTGTTCAAACGTTGTGGAAAAAAATGCCAACAGGATGACCATTGACCTCCCATTTATACTTAAACGAGGGCTAAAGGCAAAATCAATGGGGTTGTTTGAAGTTAAGCGAATCGTCTTAGACTAGATTGGCGTTGACTCTATCCTTCTTGACCCAGCCGTTCCAGAGATATTCTACTTCAAGCACGACGTCGGAGCCTCTAATGTTATGACTTTTAAAAATTTTATTGGCAACCCTGACGTTCATAGACGCCATCCCAGTTTTAACCTAAAGCAACGCTCTATTTGGCTACTGCATTGAGTCGTTTCGCTGCGCAGCAATCAATTTGATCTTGTCAGCAAAACAGATCCGAGCTGGTAAAACGAGTAGACTTTGGTAGCCTAGCCATCTCCGTAAAAATCAAGTTGTCAGATACTTTTCAGTCTAAATCATAGCTTAGCCTAGCAATAAGATTTTTATTAATGGGCTACAAAGTACAAACTCATGTCTGATAATAACACTATCAGTACTTGAGTAGGCGTATTGTATTTGCTCACAATATTTGTGACCCGAAAATAAACTTTTCGATTTAAGTTGTAAACAATGGGCTACTACTGTAATAACTCTACTAGCCTTGCTTGCGCTTGTTCTTAGATGTTTGTTGCCTAGGCTACCGTACAGTCTACTCTTTTTTTCAGCTCTGATCAATTCTGCTGACAAGATCAGACTGATTAATGCGCATCGAAACGACTCCATGCTGTAGCCTGAGTAGCCTAATAGCAGTAGCCTAATAGGGCAGAACTGGGACGGCTTCGCTAATGACGCTAAAGGCCGAGACAATGGGGACGACCTTTTGGTCGAGCCCCTCGGGAGATCTGTCCTGCCATTTCGACCCATCCCCGTTGGGGAGGGGACTGTACCACCACGATGAGGTGGCAGGACGCTGGTGTATATCTTCTTGACCTATGGTCCAGACCTTGGGTGTGGCCCAACTGTTGGGTCTCCGCGGAGTTCTTCCGCGCCCCCATCTTTCGGAAGGGGTCGGGTAGTACCACCACCACGCTCAAGGCAATCAACGTCAGGGTTGCCAATAAAAATTATTACAATTTATAACATTAAAGGGGTTTGAAGTAGAATATCTCTGGACGGCTGGGTCAAGAAGGATGGAGTTAACGCCAATCTATTCCTACGCGATTAGCCTAACTTCAGATATCCCCATTGATTTTACCTTTAGTCCTCGTTTAAGTCTTTTGGTTCAGCCACAATTTTATAGCGGTGTTAACATTGTTGAAGTCCTAAAGAGACATTTGGGTCTCCCGCTTTTTTTGCAAGTGTGTCTTTCCCTCAAAAGGTAAAACATACTATGACTATCATTTGCAAACTTTAGTTTTCTACAACTTTACGCTTTGAAGATTTAACAATTTAGTTGAGGTTTTTACTCTTAGAAAATAATTTTGTTGGTGCTGGCAATTAAAAACGAAATTTTATTACGTTACTGCATGGTTTTTTAAGACTGCGTGTTGCCAAGATGTAGTGTAGGAACAATTGTGTCTAGGTTTCTCATGAAATAAATTTTCGTAAATGTAAACACAAAGTAACTCTGCACCAAGGATGGGCAGTACGGTACGTTCCGAATTTGCGTACTACGTACCTCATACCTATTACCGTACCGTACTTCAGTTCAATTTTTGAAGCGTGCCGTACCTTCAATCAATCTGGTTAAAGAACGATCGATTAGTGATATATGCGACCTATGTTGACGTGTTTTTTGTTTATATCTGATTCGTATTATGCCGAAAGATAAGTTTAAGGCAGCGTTTGAGGGTAAATGGTTCAACTTAGGTGAATTAAATTTTTGTGAGGGTGAACCAGTACAAAGGGGTGAACGAAAAAAATGGAAACTGGTAAGTTAATGTGAGCAACATTGGTAACACGCTTTTTGCTGAAAGATAATGTCTCGAAGCAGCAATTTGTACATAAATAGTCTTAGAAATTGAGCTATTTTTATGGGAAAATCATTCAGAATCTCTGAGCCTTGATAGTTCCCCTCATACTTCCAGCTTTTTGAAATTATTTGAAATAATCAATTTACGTTCTTTCATAAGGGGAGGATGAAATGAATTTTTTAATAAGGGTGAACGGAAAATAAGAAGTTAATTAGCACTGGCCTAAGGGGCACGTAAACTTAATAACATGTTGATTGTTGAACTTAAAAACTGCTTAGCTTTATATGTCGATATTTCATTTAAGGCCGTCAAAATCTTATAGAACAAAAAATAATGCAACATCTAGAGGTGATTCTTTATGCTTCAGGAATAGTTTTAGTGATAAAAAACGACAATTTGTGTACAAAATTAAGTTTTATTGAAAGAAAAAACACATCGAATTGGCTACTAGTACCATAATGATATTTGTATTTTATATTTTTGTACAGCAAAGATATCTGCATTTAGTTATTATATTATTTATTCTGAAGCATAAAGAATCACCTCTAGATGTTGCATTATTTTTTGATCTATAAGATTTTGACGGCTCTGAATGAAGTATCGGCATACTTCATTGACGGCCGCAGGTTGCACATAAGACGTACCGTACCAATAGTTACGGTACATTTGGTACGTTTTGTACGCAAATTCAAACGGCGTACCGTATTTCTTCGCAAAAATTTAGGCGTACCGTACTTATGTACCATACTGCCATCCTTGCTCTGCACGTACAATCGAGACATAGAGCTTAGATGTGGTAACAGTGCATTTTAGATTTTTTCTAGCATTTTAGTCAAACTTGACTTAAATGCTTTTTTGACGTAGAACATGGCTTCGAAGTCATAAATCATGCCAATTTGAATTACTGTGTTTACACTTTTACACTTTAGCACGCATAAAACATTGATACATCAAGTTACTAGTGTATCAATGCATAAGTAATCGAATAAAAATTTATTATAATGTTGATTTTATTCATGAATTTGTTCCGGTGTTTAGTGTGATGTATTGTTTTTTAACTTGCCTACAATTATGTGTAATTTTTATTTTTTAGTGTAATATGGAGAATGCTATCTTGTTTATTTTTAACTATAAAGTCCGCGTATAAAATCTAATGTACGTTGTATGAAATTTACCGGATTAAAATCATAGCAAGATAGAAATTAATTATTCCCTTGAATTTCTTAGTTTATCTTTTTTTGACTTTTCTATCTGATCTTCATTACCAGCATTTAAAAATTCATTACGTCGCATAAGTTATTAAAACTAAAAGAAATTGAAATGCAGAGCTTTTATCTTCTAGCCCGTTCTCGAACGCGCGATTAGTTTTTACGTAAAATTAAAAAATAGCACTACGTTTTCGTGTTTTCAAATCTTTGTGACACCATAGTTTTGCTTCTAAAGCTGATTATTGTTTTTAAACATATTGCAACTGATCGAGTGCCTTTTAAATGTTTAGGTACTTTTTGAGTTTGATAAAAATGATTTTTGTTGGAATTGTTTCCGGCATTTGTGGTTAATTTTTTTTTTTTTGAATGTTCAACGCGTTTGTGACTATATCATAAATTACCGCTTTTCTCCGCTGTGAAAATATCGCGTGCTACATTGTGCTTGTGCTACAATATAAATTCGTTCGTTCGGTATGTAACGATATCTGAGATAGTCATTATGAAAGCTAGTCGAAAAAAAGTTGACTTTTTTACCAGAAAATTTTCGAGTTAGAATGCAGAGTAAAACGAGAATGAGAAATTTCATCCGCGTATTATTTTTTTGTTTTTATTATAAAGGGTCAAGATTAGGGTTTGGGTTAAGATTTGGGGTTATTTTAGAACAAGGATTTGAGTTTGGGTTCGATTCGAGTCCGAATTAATAAAAAATCAGATAGAAATTTCCGGCGAAAAAAAGTTTTTCGTTGAAAAAATACCAAGCAAGCACGTTTTGATCTTTGAGCGACTGGAACGTAACTCTCAGGCACTAGACCTAACTTTACAAAGTTGTAGTCGGTTAGTTTAAATTAGGATGCAAATAATAACTTTTATTAAACTTCCAAAACGCAAGTAGAAGAAAAAATTTGGAATGAACACAAGCGATAATACGAAATTAAAAACTACGTATCTTCGGCGGGAGCAGCTCCGTCTTCTTCCTGGGGAGCTGCCTGCTCCTCCGGTGGAGCTTCCGCGGGAGGAGCTTCGGCTGGTGGTTCATCTTGTGAAGGTGGTTCTTCTACAGCTCCTTCGTCAGCTTCTGTAGGAGCGGGAGGTTCATCAGTTGTAGGAGCTTCTTCCTGCTGTGCGCCAGGATCGGGTTCAGAGGCTTCCGCTTCCTTGGCATCTGACTCTTCCACCTCTTCTTCTTTCTGTAAGGTTTCTGATTCCGAACCTGCTGCTACCGCTTCTTGAATTGCTTCTAAAAGAAAAAATAATGTTTTACTGTAACTTCAGGGGTTTACGCTACGTCGACTTCTACGCCAAAGAGTTTGTGTTTGTTGTGACTTGTGATGAAGTCTGGTGCCATCGCGACTGCAAGTTAACTTTCAACAGCGTACAACCACAGTACTGAATGCTGAAAGCATTAAAAAGTAATGGTATCAATGAAGCGCGTCGATTTCCCGGGGTCGGGGGTGCGGACCAGCCAAAGATATGCATTGGAGGGTCCAAAGAGTAAAGGACCATCAATAAAATGAAACGTGTTCGCTATTTATGTCTTGTTCGTTTTTTCGTGCTCAAAATCTTGAAAACTGCATATCACACTGCTAGGCCAAGATTTCATAATAATAATCACAATACGAGTCAGAGGTGGAGTCTTCGAGGACGTCCTTGGCCTCGAAATTTAAAAGTCCGCGAAAACGCTCAGTCCTCGGGTCGAAGACATCATCATTTTTTGGTTAACTAAAAAAAATAACCGAAAAGACTACAAAAACTTCTAGTCTGTTAATTTGTTTCCATTCCTTATTTGATAAATAATACAATGTGATAGCTAACTAAGCCAAGTCATACGGAAAGTTATTTTAAACGGCATTGCTTGAAAGCCCTAATCGGAATGAGGAGGGGCAAAAGCCTCGTAGAAAATTGCTGTTTTTATTTCTGCTAGTTCTTTCGTTGCATGCGGTACAAACTGCTAAGCACTAAAGCCATCCAACAAGAAATCCGGGGGGGCAGACAAAGAAATTTTGAGTTTCAAATGCTAAAACATGACCGAGCCTATTCTGCGAGTGAATTAAGATGAAAGTTTATGTTAATGAAATGTAATAGGCTACAGTTTTTTCAGGGGTGGCATATGGATATTACACTATGGCTGATATATTACAATATATCTCGATACAACTAACAACACGTATCTAGAAAACGACAACTTGTTCTGAAAATACGTGAGCGCGAAGAATTTGTTTTGAAGTAAGAAATATTACAGTTGTATGAACTATTATAGTTGTTCTTTCTGAAAAATCAACTACAAAACACTGGCAAGCGGTCTAGGGTAGTAATTTCCAACCGCTGGTCTGCGTAAATTTTTTGCCGGTCCGCAGAATATCGTCTTTCCACACATCATGGCAATGCAATTGAAGATGTCAGTACAAGTAACCAAAATCCAAAAAAACTGAAAGCATTACGTTGCGATTTTACTTTGCAGTCAACACATATAAAAGAAACCCTGGCTCAATTCTGGAAACCGCTACTTCTGCGAATTGAAAGCTTTACATGTCAAAGCAAATAGGAAAAGACCTGTTGAACAAACTAGAATTATAGATGGATCAATTACATTGAGGATCTAGGATGGAATTACTTGACTTTCGCCCATGTGAAATGATGGAGGTGATGGAAGACCGTGAGGTTTGGCGGCTTAATTTTGAGCTGCTGCCCCCGTAACCCTCACGAAAATGCGGGCAATAAAAAAGAGAGAAATAGAATTCCAAAGACCTCTTGAAAATAAATATGCGTTTAAGTCTCAAAACAATCAAGTTGTTGATGGTATTTTCAACCAGCTACTGTAGTTAAGCGAGAAAATTTGTTTCAGCTCTAACTTAAATCAAAACAAAGTAGTAAAGGAATCGATTTGATGCTGAAGCAGAGTACGTGTTTCAGAAACTTCTTTGCTGCTTCACTTGTCTCTCGTATTAGCATCGAAATAGCAACAAATTTCTCTATAACTTTGATTTTGTACTATGTGTCCATAACAGTGGCGCACCAGGGGGGCTAAAGGGGCTTCAGCCTCTTTTAGCCAAGTCACTTAGAAAGCTTAACCTAAAATTGCAAGCGTTTAAGCATGTTATAGACTTGACCTGAGAGTAAGGGTGGGGGAGGAAGTTGAAGAGGCTGGGCAGTTTAATTCTTCAAGCGGCTTTCTAATCCTAGCAGTTTAGTTTTTTCACATGGCTCCAAAATGATACGAAATTTGATCCGAATGGCGCTAAAAGGGCTATTTTTTTGCTGAAAAATCACAAAAATTGCCCAGCGGCTGGGGGTTCCGCCCCCAGACCCCCGTCTTTGATACGCGTGAGTTGCACCAGTCTGCTTAGCACACTACTCCATTGACGCATTTTTCTGGTAAAAAATTTTACCTTTTTACCAAGATTTTTTAAAATAATAACTTTAACACTTTTTTAATCTTGAAACTATGGATTCTAGTTAAAACGGACACCGTTTTTAATAACGTCTAGTTTTTATATTTTGTAATATTTTTTTATCAAAAAGTTGATAACATTGTCTAGTTTGTGTTAGTTTTTCGCAATAAGTTTACGCCTGTTACTGCTTAAGTATTTCTATTTGGTGCAGTTGACGTAGATGACCACATGGTCTTTCGCTTCTTCCTGCCTGCGTACTCGTATGGCAAAATGAACTTGACTTGCTAACGATTAAAACTTCAAAATGGCATTCAATATTATTATTGAAAACTACTATTTTTGAACTATCTTCAAAAACTTAACGAAAAGCAATATCTTAAATACTTTTGCGTTTAAAAATTATGGAAAATTTGCAAACCACAATTTAGAAAGATTGTGTCCTTGGTTCTTGGCCTCGACCATTCCAGTTCTTGGCCTCGAGAGGGTCTGTTCTCGGAAACTCGGTCGTTAGCCTAGGCCTCGGGTTTTTTTTGAGTCCTTGGCCTCGAAAACTGTGTCCTAGAATCCACCTCTGATAAGAGGGTGTATTATCACTTTGCCAATATATTGCTCAATTTTTGTTTGCGTGCGTCACAAACTCATCATTGTGACTGTGTGTCTGTCACTAACACTAACGAAGTCTATAGATGAGGAAAGTCCTCACAGTTATAGCAAGGCACTGAGCGCAGGCAAAAACTTGCAGCATCAAAGGAAGATAAGTATTCGTTTGGAAAAAGATAAGTACCAGTTAGCCAAGGTGATCATTAGGTTTAGCAGTGGAAGTCGCAACACCAACAAGTACGGAACCGCAGTGGCGTTGCTAGAAATGGTGGCCTCCAAGCGGAGACTTAGTGGACGGTGTCATCCCTTTAAGTAATACGGACAGGCTCGGCGGAACGATTTCCAAAGTGGGGAACCTGGAACAGAGGCGCATCGAGAATATGGACCCAACCGCGGCCCCTTTCAGAAAATATCGGGGATAACAGAGCAAAGCCCGCTACTGAAAATTTTGCTAATTTTTAAAACAAAGAAGCATTAACGGCAACATACCGGTATCGATTTATTTTTATGGATAATTGTTGGTTTTTTTTACTTAAAGTATTGTGGAAAATTTTATTTTTTGTTAATTTCATGAAGATTTAAAAGTTTACCTTTTCACAGAGTTGCAAAATAAATCCTGGGGGCTTATAATTTTATGAATTTACTGTTATTTTAGCTAAAGAAATTCTGCTACTAATTTATGATTTTTTACATAAAAAATTTGATTATATCATCATAAAAAGGTGCCACCCTAAAATGGTGCCACCTAAAGCGAGCTGACCCTCCTAGCTACGCCACTGCGGAACAAGAGAGCGGAAAAGGTAAAAAATTTTTAACCAAAAAGTTCTGCAATTTCAGAGTAATAAGGTATTTGCTTGTACCAATTTCGACGCAATAGGTCACGTGACATTGGGTTTAGGGCCCGAAAACTGCCCCAAAAGTTTGGTGTGAAAAAAGCCGCATTCAAAAATACCGCTATATATCTCAAGATATTCTTTTATCCCCACCAACCCACTTTTGGTCACGATAAGGATTTTTCCTTTTTTTTCGAAAATATCGCACGTTCATCTCCTAAACGGCATACCACCGAAAACAAAAAAAGCTGCATTATACGAGCTATTGCGACGCACAAACAAAACATACGATGTACAAACAATGCAAACGAAATTTGCGAGATTTCGCCAAAAAAACTCAGGTTACTAAATTGAACCCCCAAAGATTTGAAGAAATCAATGCGCCTGGTATCAATCACAATACGAAACCCTGATATCACAACAGATTGAGCGAAATAACTGAAATTAACGACTATGACGAAAAGTGACTCGATGTAATTACTGTATAACACATGCACATTGTAAAGTAATTTAAAATGTGACAAGGTACAAAATCGATGTTTGTTTGCACTTGCTAAAATCTTTTCAGGCAGGGATTTCTAAAATCCTAATCGGAGCTTTCAAACGGTGGGAGTAATACACCCAAGTACGATACTCATTACTCAGATTATGCACGGTAATAACTATCATAGCTCCAACTCGCGTTTCATTGACTAAGTGAGGCACCAACCTTGCTTCTCATCAGCGGTGTATAGCGTGATTGCTGTTATTTTTCCGGCCTTCCATTTCGGAATGGTGATTGTCTTAGCTTCTTCTTCCTCTCCCTCACCCTGGGCCTATAACATTTAATGTTCAATGCCAGAATTATGAGACTAATCGTATGTAATGAAACTTCAAAGATATTTACTTGTATTATAAGTCAAACTGCCAACACTACGGTGTTTACACCACTGAAGGTTGGGGGACGGCCAGATCCATTTTCGAAAGAGAATATCAAGCAGAGAAGCTGTGCAATTGTGTACTAAATTCTCCAACACCAGTTTATACGCAACCTGACAACTTGAATGCAATGCTGGAAACAAAGCTTAGCCACGGATGGAACACTATTTCGATTGCCTGAGCACGATCACAATGCCCGAGAACAATACAAACCAAGATTTTAGCTTTTGAAAAAAATACAGTAAAGCAGTTAGTAATTCACTTTCAATATGACAGTTTTCTGTAGCATAATTATTTTCCCCAAAATAAACGAGTAGAAAATACAAGAACAGTATGTTATTGGCCTATTGCTGCCTATACAAAGCTAGTAGGCTTTTGTTGGATGATGATCGAGGCGCTACAAATGCTATAAAGCATTCATACCTGTTCAACAGGAATGTATTCTCCATGCTGCTCACAGCCGATGTCGAAAATGTATTTGCCTGGACCTTGCATCTAAAAACAAATAACCTTATACAGTGCTGATTGCACAATTGGGCTTTGGTTAGGAACAGCAAAGCAGCAAACGCAAGTTACTGTATGTTTTTCTCATACATAGTGCAGTACATTGCTTCAAGACACTCTTCGTAACTCACTTACATTTCCATCAGTCCAATTTCCTTGAAAACGATGATTTGCATGAATAAATTCGCCAGCCCCTTCGCATTTACCGCTAATCCATGTTCCAACGTATTTTGAACCTATCCATATAACAGTAAATATTAAACCCTAAACAATTTGAAGTTTCGCTTCTTCACAGACAAAGAGTAATAGTGTACCAGTACCTACCAAAACGCAACCATATCTTGATTGTAGGGCTACACGCCCAAGCTTGGATCAAAAATGGAGACTGGAGAGGTATAAGCAAAAATGATAGCTTCAAAAGCAAGAACGATATGGTGGGTCTAGCTCGGTCGGTGACCACGATTACTGCCAAAGAAGTTTTTTAGTTGATCCTTTTTGAAGGCCATTATGCAACAACCAGAACGCTCTTAATTCCTCGTAAATGTAAACTATTGCTAATGATGTGCTCTCCTTTACCTCCGGGATCTCTCCTAACAGCATTTACAACAATAATGGCTGAACCGAAAGGAAACTAAAAATCCAGCGCATAGTGAGAAATCCAAATAATTTTAGAAACGTTATTGGTTGAAAGTATAATTGGCAATATCACAATCCCATTACTACTTAGCTATAACAAATCATTTGAAAATAGAAGCGTTGTCGGGAACATGCAGATGTGACAGATGTGAAGTGGCCCTACCGTGATGAGAATGTTACAATTTTGCGGCAATCAAATCTATCAACGCATTAAACGTTCATTTCACAATATATCCAAAGAAACTACTGGGAAACGTTTAATATATTTGCCGTCGTAAGGATTACGAAAATAACTGCAAAATCACAGTCAAGTAATTTTACTAACTTAAAATTATATCACTAAACCCTACATGTACAATTTGCTTGCCTGTGGCTGCGTATACGTAAGTTCCTTGACCATGTCGTTCATTTTTCAACCACTCGCCTTCGTATGTGTCTCCGTTTACATAAAAATATTTGCCGTTTCCCTGCCGCTGATCGTCGATCCATGAGCCTTTGATCAGAAAAAGATGTTAGTTTACAGCTGATACACCGGGGTGTTTAATGGCGGTACAAAAGCGAGTTCAAATTCTGGCCGCATAAGATCGCCTAGGCACCACTGAGACATTCAACAAGCAACCTGTACTTTCTACTCTGCGAGAAGGAAGTCTGTTTTAATGCAAAAAGCGTTCGAGCCTTTGTGTAAACGGTCGGTTACTCTTTAATTTCAACGCAGGTTTGGACAATATTAATGAATGATGAGAGTAGTTCCAAATAATTTTCAAGCTCATTAGAGGAACAAAGTAATTTTGTAGTAAATCTGTAAGCATTGCTGCATACTTGAGCTTACTCGTGCTCACAAAGCGTCTATATTTTATCACCTGTTGCTGAATGTAGCCTAATTGTTCAAAGTTGCGCACTTTTGTGGCAAAATAAAAGCGTCTGAATGGGCTCGTTGTGTCTGGTGAATGTCCGTAAAGCAAAGTTACATAGCAGTACATAAAATTCGGCCATAAAAAATATATATATTAGCATAATCTTAAAATCTAAGTTCTGTAAAATGTATACCTTATACAGCTATTAGTACCTTCATATTTTGAACCATCCGGATAGATAAACATGCCCTGGCCGTGCTTCTTGTTTCGTAAATATTCTCCGATATATCTTGCGTTGTTTTTAAACCTGTACGTACCCTAAAAAGTTACATATTTTATGAAGTCCACTTTAATAACAGTGAGTGTGGTGTTGTTACTGCATCGCCATATCTACATAGCACAAGTACAACCAAAAATTTTCTTTGTGCATCAATTTTTTTCGCAGTTTAAATTTTTGTCCAAGATATTTTGAGGATAATTAATGATTTTGTACAGATTTAAATCTACTCTTCCACATACCCAGACCTTTGGAACACACTGTAGTTTGTGTTTTCAAGTTTAATGATAATAATATTTTCCTTGCAATGTGTATGCATATGATGAGGCAGACACATCCTGCATGTCGTAGAAAATATTATTTTGCGGCTTCTACCTTTTTCTTGACCCCTGTTTTTTATGTGATGCTTTTAACAGACGAGAGGTCATAAAATGAACCCACTGAACTGAACTGAATATTCACCTTGAGATATCATCAACAGATGCTGAAGTATTGATGCATCTGACTAAGGAGACACAGCAATATTCAAAGAAAGTAGGTGTACAAAAACAAAATCCAACATACTTAAAAAAAGTGGAAAGCCTATGATAATACACTGCAAAATACTGGTTGATATCTTCAAAGGCTATATTATATAACAATATCTTCAAAGGCTATATTAAAATAATATGCTTTCAGACGTTTCTTAAAAAGAGACAAGATTTAATTTCACGCAGTGGCAACGAATTCCATAAGCTGGTGATGCATAAGAAAACATATATTTAAATCAAGCAACGTTAGGGCAAGTTATATTTCTAAAAATTCTTGTAAACAGTTTCTCTGTTCTTAGACAAAAAATGAAGTACACTTGAATGAAAGTCAAAACGCAACCAAATAAATGGATTGATAACATATGTCTACCAGTATTTCGATAAACATGTTATGACCAGTCGGCCACTAGTGCTGAGACAGTAACAGTCCATTTATAATGAGTTGTTTCAACTTGAACTTGAGTCATTTTCGAAGCTATTCAAATAGAATCAAAAGAGTAAATACAAACAAATGCACGAAATACAGTACCTACCTGGCCATGTCTTTTGCCTTTGTCATATTGTCCTTCATATGTGTCACCATTTGGAAGAGTAGCTTTGCCAAATCCATGTCTTTCTCCTTCCTCATTTCTATCACCTTCATATTCCTGCCGTTACAAATTTATAAATTAAAAATGTGCATTAAAATGTGACCTTACAAAAAATAATTGTTTCTCACATGCAGATCAAGATATTAAGTTTTATTGGCAAGTTTATCCTAGCATATTTTTCAATTCACAACTAAATCACTTTCCCAGGCAATCATTTCCATACCAGATAATACGACAGAAATCAACAAAGTTCATTTTTACCTCTTACCAACATAAAATTTCAAGGTTAGAAGCTTTAAACAATTTAGACTGATTATCACTCTTTTGTTTAGGTTAAGGTAAAAGATGCAAACACATGCCAAACTTTGATTGGGTGATCTTAGCATTTTTATACAACAATAGTGCTATCTTTACTCCTTTGAAGGTAACTACTTTCTAAGCTTTCCAGTTGATTTTGACTTCTTCCCAGGTTGAATTTGCAGTTGGTTCAATATCACCAAGAAAAGATATAATCTATTTATCTGTTATCCATGGCACAACAATGCCAGGGTGAAAAATGAATCAAGTTCATACAATTATGATTGCCATAAAAACGATGTTTTAACCTTCTAGAGCAAGCAAGCAATTCAACATTATTCACCATATTTAGAATTTATTTATTTTTTATTTATTTTATTTGCACCAACATAAATTTTAACCAAATGAGCAATTTATTAAGTCAGAAATAACACTACAACTGTAGCCAATTCAATAGAAAAACAATATTTTGGCACAAATAGGAGATACAGAACAACAAATAATATTATATCATGCATCAAGTCAAGGTAGTATGGCCAGAGTTATCAATATTATGCATGGCTGCTACAATTTCACATAGCCTACCAGTATTTGGCTAATGGGCGATCACTTAATTTTCACTTAAACATTGGCTAATTTTATATATATTTTTACCAGCAACTCAGAAACATACCAAAGCTGAAAAAACAGAACAGGTCCACAAAAAATCTTGGTTTCTTTAAAAACTCATTAAAAATGATTTTGTGTTAGTGGTATTTTTCTGTTTACATGACAAAATTTCTAACTCTAATTTCTGCAGTGTACATAAATCTATGGATACTTACACCAAGGTATGGTCCACCTTCATCTTCAAATTCATCTGATCCAAGATCTGACATGTTGTTATGGTTTCTATTCGTAAACTAGACTTCAAAACACCAAAAATTACTTAGTCTGAAAAATCATTACCTGATAAAATTAGAACTATTATATACCCTGGTGCTACTTACAATTTACTATGACGTTAGCTATCACTTAATCTATGCTAGGTTTTTATACACTATAGCATCACAACATTAATAGCATCATAGACTATTATACTACAGTACAATGCTTAGGGCACATCACTTAGTATTATATTATTCTTGGAGTGGTGCATAAAAAATTTTTACAATATCTAACACAGGGAGATTTTGTATTGCTAATTACATCCAATTTCTAGCACAAAAAATATCTGACATTCTTGTCTGAACTAAGTGAGAATACTAATTCTGACAGAAGTTGCGAAGACAAAAAGGGAACAAAACTCTTTAAAACTTTTTTATTAAAATCAAATTCAATTACCTGTAATATTAATCAGAGGTGAGCACGAACAACGTTTTACCAAAAAATATATGTTTTTTTTTCAACCACATATAGCACAGCACAAGATGCGCTATTATTTTTATAGTTTCTGAAGTGTAGCACGACTTCCACAACACACATTTTAATTGAGTTGAAGCAAATGCAACTCTGCAATTGTGGAACAGAATTTTTACACCAAGTCAAAACGCAACCTAACTTCTGCATTTAAATTTACAAAGCACAATGCATATTCCAAATTTTTGCAATTTTGAAAAGGAGTGAATAATTTGCTGTAAGAAGGTTGACTTTTGACAATCTTACATGATTAAAATGAACCAAAATTTAGTTCACCATATAAAATTGCACTGCTAACTGAAAAAAAAGGCAGTGTCTGCTGCACCGGCCCGGTTTCCAACATCTAATCGCTGCTGCACTATTTTTGCCACGCGTGTCCAGCGTGAATCGATATCCCAACCCTCAGCTCGGCAGCCAAGCGTGCTTACCACAACACTATCAAGGCTTCGCATTTGATGTGTCAAAGTGCCGTATTTAAATCGAATCAACGAGAAAAAAGCAATATAATACGCTGCCGGTGCTCCAGCGATATGATGTCGGAAACCGGTCCAGTGATCTTGACACTTCCAAAAAAAATTTTTTAAAGCACAGCAAAATTAATCCTCATTAAATTTTAAAAACAATAGTCTGCAATGCAACTTCCGTAATGTCTCAAAATAAAAAATTAAAGTGCAATGTAACTTAGGTATGCAATTACGGAGGTTGTGTTTGGTGCTTATGAGTTGTGCTTTGCCCATCTCTGACATTGATGCTACATCAAATATTGTATACATCTTCTGTAAAATTAAAACTGAGTTACTATCCTACTATGGATCTGTGGATTACAGGTACAGTATCTGATAATGACTGAAGATCTCATTTTATTTCACAACTTGCTTTGTTGAAGATTATAGGCAACCAACAACTATCAGACATACTATTTGCACATTCTTGATATGGTATGAATCAATTTGATCTGGATGTAACAATGACTATAGATCAATTTGAGCTGGTATTGGTTTGGTTACAGTTTGGTAGCAATAACATGTTTGTGCTAAATAACTTTTTGACGTTTGCTTGTTCAAGTAGGCTAATAATAAAACTGAGAGAAACTCAAGTTTAGAAGTAACATAAAAATGTGCCAGCAATTGCAGTAGACCTACTACGCTACTGTACTAGGTATTTTTTTGATCAAAATCAATGTCCCAAATTTGTGCTGAATGGTCGAAAACATAATAGCCAATTTGGTTATAATGACCAAACAAAAAATCTTAAAACTTCACATTCAAATCTGTAGCCTATTGCTTCAACTCAGGCTTTGGAATGACAAAAATGATCCAAATAAATTTTGTGAAGACAGAAATATTATTTTCAAATTTCAGCATTAACCCAAAAATTCTGAGTGAAAAATAAACCCAGTAAGCAAATAGGCTTACAGCAGTATAAAAACAACTTTATCTGCTATGGCTGATGGTATAGGGACCAGTAATTTACAGACTCTACCAGTCTAATGCTCTAACCTGTTATCCTATACAGGCAACACCTTCGTTCAAAATTTAAAAGCCTATGCTGGGTTTCTCTTAAAATTTTAATAATCTGCGTAACCTAGCTAGGCGACAATTAATAACTTGAAAGCTTTGTGATTTTTTTCCTTATGGTCTGTGACTGCAGAAAAAATTAAACAAGTGCATTTTTTGCACTGTTAGAATAAAAAAAAATTGATAACTCTGCCCTAAATCTAACTCTAAACTAATGCAACTTTAACCTTAATTTCTATTTTTAACCCAAACCCTTATTTAAATCCATAAAATAAAAACAGCAATTGATTATTGAAAGAATAAGAGCACAAGTAGGCCTAATAATATTTTTGGCACACTTTCTCTCTAGAGCCACCGGACTACATTCAGACCATGTAATAGCATGTAGCATTACTTTTTATCTTTTTTTATTACTAAAAAAAACATTCACATAGGCCTACCTTCACACATTTTTAACGTAGACTGGAGGTGGCATGCTGCCAGGTACCACGCTCAAAATCAAGCGGTTGATTTCCAAGCGTGATTACTAGCAACAGTAACTACGAAATCTTAATCTCCAAGCAGCAATCACAACTTTTTTTGTTTGTGCAGGATATGAAAAAAACAACAACAACAAATTATGAATGTATTTGTCTTTGATAATACTGTAGCGCATGCGGAAGCCGTTACAACCACGACAAAAATATTGCAATTGCAAATATTTAGATTGCAATAAATTATTTTGTTCACGAATGTTGTTAGTTTTAGATCAAATTATACCCTAGGGTGTGTCTTTCGGTCCGTTTTTTATTTGTATTTGTTTCCTGAATTAACGCAGATAGAACCAATTTTTTTACTATGTGGGTGTAATTAATTATGTGAGCTTTGAGTTTTCACTACACTAATGATGTGCACTTTATATAGCTTATACTGTAATATGTTACAGCTGATACTGTTCACTTCAATTTATGCTGAAATAAACAATCTATCTATTTAAAAAAAACACAGAGTAAAAAATTTCAAGTATTGAATTTAAACAATCAATCGTTTTCTAACTGAACTTTTCCACCATTAAGGTGATAATGGAATATTTTTAACGCTGTGCTCACAGCCATGCAACAATTTTTGCAATTTATAGCTGGATTAGGCTAGTAAATCAAGGTTTTTTAATCATCGACAGAACACAAACCCGTGAGCAAGTAGCTAAATAGATAAATATCAGTTTGTACTCTGATATGCGCCGTACTTTTGGAAGACTCCAATCCGCAACTTTTTGGTCTATCTAGGTTTCTAGCACAATATAGCATAGGTGGGCAAGTTAACACAAAACGTTAGCTTCGTTAACCACTAGTCCGTTAACAAACTTCACACCTCCGTTAACGTTAATACGTTATTTTCAGTTTTAATTAACGGAAGTTAATAAAGTCCGTTAATCCGTTAACGTTTTGCGTGCAACTTACATTTCGTTTTATTCACTCGTTTCTAGAACACGTATTGACGCTGTTAAGCTGATTGTAAGGAAAAATTTATTGCTCTGGTGGTCTTTTTGTGTTTTGAAAGTTACATTTTACAGTCTAATCTAATTTCAAGATAAAAATAAGTTCAAATGCACAACGAAGCTGCATGATACTAACGATAAAAACCTTAACGGAAGTTAACAGAACTTAACGGAAGTTACTTTAGTCCGTTAACAGCACTTAACGGAAGTTAATTTAGTCCGTTAACATGAAAAAACTTTTTAACGGATTAACGAGTTAATGAAAAAGTTAGCTTTGTTATTAACGGATTAACGGACTTGTGCCCACCTATGCAATATAGTATATACTATACAATAGGTCTAATTCAGTACTTAAAATGTCGTGGGGACGCGTGCAGCGTCATCTGGTGTCAAAAGGACGCATCCCAATTGCAGTTAACCGGTTCGACTGTGCAGCCTATGAACTGTATGATCTATTGGCTTATTAAGCCATTGCTTCCAGATATTTCTTGTTTATGGTTGGTTAGTTGACTAATTGTAGCAGAGACGCTACACGCGTCCCCCCATCGAGATTTCAGCGCTTTGCATTAAGAGTAAGAGTCGGGATGACTAGACGACAAAGTGGCTGTCAGCATCAATAAATCCCAAAATCCGGCCGAGTACAGTACCAAGTTGTGGTGAAGACCTTTTTTTGTTTTTTCAATCGAGTTTTGAGGGACATCTAAACTTGAAGCAAAATTTCCACTAAATTTCAGCCGCATTCCGAATGGTGTTGATCAAGGCTGTGAAAGCGTTACCCCATGCAAAATTTTACAAATTAAGTACTGGTCTAATCCACTTGCGATAATATCTGTCCATTATAAGAAAAGTTTATCGATGGATCCTACAAATTCAGTCATACAATGCAAACAGCCTGTTTGTTGTTAGTTTTTTTGCCCTCCCACAAAAACTCCGTCTTAAGCAATTTTCGAACTTAGTCGCCGCGACACAGTAAGCGTACAACACATCATCACAATTATCCAAAATGTGATGTTTAGCTTCGCCTTGCGTGTGACAAAAAATCAGGCATAAAGTTAATCTTGTGATTGTGATGATGATATCTGAATTTTTCATCCTTCGGCACCTTACAAGCGTACACGATAAACTGTACCGGTACTTATAAACTGTACCGGTACTTACAAATACAAGCATACACGATAAACTGTACCGGTACTTACAAATACAGAATAATTTGCTCGATGGGTGATGAACAACCGTCAAAAAAAATTCAAGGTACTTCCAAGGCCAGATTTACCATATGGCACATTGCCAGGGGCCCCACGCTTGGCTAGTAATTGCAGCAAAAATCCAGCGATGATCTTTTTTATTTTTTCTTCATCTTTATTTGGGAGGTAATAATGCAACAAAAATCTGACGAAGACCTTTTGGTTTCGGACATTTTATCTGTCTAGCCATTCAAAAGTGCCAAGGGCCCAGCAGGCCAGCACGAAGTAAATCCGCCTACGATACTTCAAGAATGATTCATTTATAAATCACTAAAATGATACCAGGAAACTGCCATAGGTGGAAACAGTAACCCTTTTTAAAAAGGAAACACAATTTAAAGCAAAAAATTAAATTATTCCTGAAGTGAAATAGGCAGAACTAATTTAATAGATCACAGAGACATCACGTCTTACAATCCTACTTCATTTGACAACACCTTAATGCTGTCTCCGCGTCGAAATGGGTAATCATTTCAACCCCTAGTGACGCAGGTGAGGCGGAGCCCCCTATCGCGGGAGCATTCCCGTGTTTCGAAGTCAACTGACTTCATCATCCGTGTGAAGAGGAGTCGACACAATGCAAAGAATTTTGATCCCTGAATTAGGCTAACTCAACCGGTAAATTTGAATAACCAAGCTATCGGTGTAGGATAACGTCTTCATCTCGTAACTTCAGCTGCTATAAAGGCAGACCCAATTTTTTTCCCCACGTACTGCTCTGGACTCGAGTTTCGCGTAATACCAACGCTCATCGGCAGAGCTGACGTTCAAACCGAAATTCAAAAACTAAACTAAGCTTGTCTGCAAACCGAAATTCAAAAACTTAAGTAAGCTTGCCTGTAAACCGAAATTCAAAATCTGAGTAAACTAGCCCATAAAGTTAAAATCAAAATAGGATTGTGAAACATAATCGCAATTGTGACCAAGGTAACCCGGAAAAAAAAAAATTAACTCTGGACAGGGGACCAAGTGGGCTAATAGACGGGGATGAAAAATATTCAGTCATACAATGTATTCATATTCAGTAAATTTTTGAATAAAAATTTCTGAATATTTTGTATGATTTTATAGGTCAAAATTTTATGTGATCTAAAGTTCTTGTTCAAAAGCAAACACGTTTTTTTCTTCCTTTTTCTGGATATTTGAGAACCAATACAACGCTATGAGCAATTTTATGCAAATAGTTGCAATAAGCAAGGATGGCAGTACAGTACGCTTCAATTTTTACTAAGAAGTACGGTACGCCTTTTATGTAATGGAACGGTACGCCTTGTTTAAAAAGGTATGGGTACGGTACGTTGGTACGCTGTTTGAATTAAAAATCCCAGACTTTTTGGACATTGCGCTGGCTTTTTGTATGCAGAGGCAAAAGACAGCTGAAGCCGACGCTAAATGTGTGAATTGAGATGGCTGATTTATAGGCTAGTGATTTCAAAGTCAGTTAAAGTTGCGAGTAATTAAAACCAAGGATAGCAGTACGGTACGCCTTTTTTGTAAAGATACGGGTACGGTACGCTTCAAAAATTGAGCTTAAGTACGGTACGCTGGTATGGTACGGTTCAAGGAGCGAGGCACGTAGTACGCAAATTCTGAACGTACCGCACCGTACTGCCATCCTTGGCAATAAGTATTCGATGTGTGATCTGGTTTTAACAAAGATGTTGAAAATTTCCTTCTGATCGGAAAAGTTTCCGACCTAGCTTTAGCTAGTGCCGAATTTGTAATTTTAATATTTTTTTTGTTGAAGTTTGACATGCCCACTGGCAAAACAGCCTTTGCATTTTTAAGCAGTTAAGATAAATTTCAGTTGATTTTTTCAGATATTTCTGATTTTGTAAGAAATCAAACAAAAACGCTCTTATTCTTATTTGAAAATAATAAAAGTTTTAAGTTACCTTGACATTCAATTACTGAGCCCTCCAAAACCGCCAAGTAACGGAAACAACATACCTGGTCTAATAGTACTTGACCAACTACGCAATGTTATGCAAATTTATTGGTGATCGATAACATACGGTACCATTAAAAAAGCTCCGCTATACGCTCAAGAATTCCTCACAAGCAAAGGTGTTTTGACATTTCCCATTTATCTATTTCATTTCATAGCAGTTCGGAAAAAAAAAAAATTCGCGCAATTTGCGGCAGAACTCAATCGTTGCAGCTTTTCGCTTTTGTGAATGTGCTTGTATCATTTTGGCAAGCAAGAAATAACTACGAATGGACAAAACGCATATTACTATCGCCGCGGCAAATTTCAAAAAAATTCCGTAAATGCTTTTACAGCAAAAAAAAAAAATACGAGTGATAGCTTTGGCAATTTGTTTGCTGAAACAACCAGAAAAGTATACATAATCGTGGCTCTGCTTATCTATTTTGCAGGAAAGAATTCTAAAATTAAACTTGATGATTAACCTTAATTTGAACAATTAGACCATAGGCCAAATTGTAATATGCAATGCTTAGTCAAATAATTTTAATTTTTGTAACAGAATATATTTACTAACCATCTTATCAGAATAATAAAAGCATTTTTTCGCCAAAAACAGCTCTGTTGTGATTTTAGATTTTTACTTGTTAGTGATCATATTGTGTTGTGTGTACTGCAGAGTTGAACACTGTACACTACAACAGTACTTAACAGTTAGCACTGTATTTACCATAATTTGCGCTGACACTACGTTTTGTTGCGACGAACTTTCTTCCAAAACGGTTTTTTGCACAACAGTCCATTTTGCCCGTATTTAGTGGGTATATCGTTTAATAAACAACCTTACTCAAGTAAAAGCACCATGCTAAATAGATTGCATTACAAGTTATCATTTTAGAAAACCCAGCGACCCATACTTAGTCTTATAAGAAATAATATAACGGCAGCTCCTGTAAGGTCAGAAAATAGCCAACCTGGCATTTTTACACAGTGTCAAGTTAACTGCAATGATATGGAAAACACAGACAAAATACACGATTGGTAAAAAAATCTGTTATACAAGCATTTCATGTTTCGTCTTGGGTTCGCGTCACACGCTCGTTGGGAGAGGGGATTTTTAAATCTGGCTGGGGTTCGATCCCCCAGATATCCTGAGCGTATTCGGAGATCGTGCGATCGCTAGAAAACTTTCCAGCACCAGCAATATTGGCAATGCACATCTTCGTCCATCTATCCTCATCCTAAAAACCGCTTATCTTGAAAAAATAAAAAGTTTTTATCTTGAAAGGTAAAACTCTACTTAACGTACGCCATTCAACAGATGAAAATGAAAACTACCACGTGAATTTGATTAAAAACAATAAAGCCTTACTTAAAACAGCAAACTTTTCGACGTTTCTGACTCGGGTACGTTTATCATCAGTAAAAAATAACTCTTATTCGAATAGTTATTGATTATATGTTTAGCACACCACAAATAAAAACATTAAAAACCTTACAGTCTGTTTCACCTTTAACAGATCTTCAGAGGTTAGCTTATATTTGAATAAGTTCCAGTAAAGGGTGGAACAAACTGTAGGGTTTTTAATGTTTTTACCTGTAGAGTGCTAAATATTCGATAATGCTCTGACTACTGGTAATGAGCACTTTTCAAAAACACTGAGAGCACGAAACAGTTAGATTACTGATTTATTGAATATATTACTGATGACGGACGTAGCGAAACGTTTGAAAGTTTTACTGTTTTAAATAAAGCTTTAATGTTTTACAAATCAAATTATTTATTCGTAGTCTCCTTCGAAATCTACGCTGCGCTTGGCTAGATTTGGCTTTTGTGCCAACTAAGAACAGCGATGCCAGCGAAGGCTAAACAAAAAACATCAGGTTTCAAGAGAAAAAAAAAACACAAAACCGGTTTTTTTCAGCAAATTTCCACCATGAACAGAAATAAAATTGGGCTGAAGATTTTCTTTTTTTCAAGATCAACTTTATTTCAACTTCCTTCTTAAGAATTCAGTGTAGACCACCGTTTATTTATTTATTTTTTTCTGTAGATCACCTTTTTTCCAACTATTTTCTCAGAGGAATTGTTTCAAGACCTTATTTTCTTTTTCTGAGATCACCTCATTTCCAATGCTAATTAGACAATATTTACGTAATTTACATCAAATTTTAATCAAAAACACCAGATTTGCTCCTGAACGCAAATTACGTCAGATTTCCGTCGAAAACATCAGACATCATATCGCAAGTCAAAAAACATCAGACCTGATGTAAAGACATCGAAGCTGGCATCACAGTCTAAGAATCAGGGGCGACATGACAGAACGTGCTAACGAGCTCGTAAAGGCCATTCTCGCTCGCTAAATAGCGCTAACGAGCAAAAAATCTTCGTAGACTAACTGCCATTTCTGAGCCGTCTCGGCCAACACGCGTTAAAACGGCTCGCTCGAATTTCTTTGCGAGATGTTTGTAACTTGTGTTAGTACGTAATGAATACCCCATTGTGACGTCAGATGCATTTCTACTTCAAAATAATGCGTTCAAGCGTATTGTATGTACTACATTGTTATGGAAAAAGATACTTTTAAGCTATGCGTGATTATTCTACGCAAGCAAATTCTTCAACTGATAACAATTAGTAAATGAACGACAGAATTCAATTATATTTTTTGATCAATGTAAAATAAGAACAACTTTTTCCATACTGTAATTTTTTAAATGAAGTAAAGCACCCTTGAGGTTGTTGGTGGGTAAACTCATATGTTAACAGTAACTTTAGGTCTTAAGGTTTCAAAATTTTTCAAAAGTGAGCAGGTCGAAGTACACTTCCTATTTAGAACCGGTAAATCTTGAGTTAAGACTGGCTGTTTATAATTTTTTGCCAATATTCAGTCTCATTTGTTCTTGATTCTGTAAAAATTTTGAGAGCATCGCTGTCAATTCCAGCGGGCATGTTTGAAACACTGTTTAATTCCTATTGCTCTGTCTGCTTAAGTGAAGGCTTTTTTCTTGCTTTTGCAGCATTGTAAAATTGCAAAAGCAAAAAAGCAAGCTTTTTTCAAGTTGAACAACTGCCCAAAAAAAAAAATCTCAATTGCTTGCGCAGAGCAACAGACCTTAATAACCTTGAATAGTTGCAATTTTGCTTGCAAACACAAGAAAATCACTGAAATTTTATCGTTTTGAATCAGCACGAATTTTAGTTTCTTTGATTAGTTGAATTTTTTTTTGTTTGTTTTGCTGCCGAGGCTGGCAGTGTTTTAATTTGTTCTTAAATTTTGAGCAAAAATGAGCCTCGTGTTTTAGAAAATCGTTCTTATAAAAGGAGTGTGTTACTATTTGTGTCAACTTGCACTACTTAGCATTTCTTTTTCAATCGAAACAGCAAATGGTTCTCAATGCAATTCGCTTTTTTTAGCAGTCTAATAGCAAACATGGCGACAATCTGAATTAATTTTCAGCAAAAATTCGCATGAGTTAGAAGTTTTCAACATTTCGCCATTAAATTTCTAAACCAAAAAGATTTCTCGCACGCTTAAAGAGTGCTTCAAGATCCTCTTTAAGTTGGCGAGGAAAATGTGACGTTTTTTTACTCGAACTGCTTTCCGCAATCGCTTGAAGAAATTTAGCGAGAAAGAATGACGTAACGGATTTCGCAAGGCTTTACATACACGTGCAAAAATGACCTCTTACGTTTAGCGAGTATTTCGTTCGTTAGCGCCTCTTAAAAAAAAAACTCGTTATTAAAGCGAACGAGGAAATTTCTGTCATGTGCCCCCTGGTTCACTAACGTAATCAAAACTTAAAGACTAAATTTTTAAAAAGACAGATATCCATTGTATGGTAACGCTGAAAGATCAGGTGTCGTTCATCTTGAAAGAGCATCTGCCTAACCAGATGCAAACTTACATGTTTTTTCAATGGTTTTATGTTAACCGCCGAGAATTAACCATTATTGACATCGTGGGTTTGCTAAAAGGTCTGAACAAACAGTACTGCTTCTAACTTACTCTGAAAGCTCTGCTAACACGATCTTGGCATTCGATGTAGGATTGAAAGTCGGCGCACAACTTGAAGCGATCGTGGAGTAAAAGATGGTCGACCAATCCGCTAAACTGATGAGGATCGTCGGGAGAAAAATATCCCGATGAGATTTGATCGAGCGCTACGCGGAGTTCGGGTATCCCTTCATAATATTCACGTGGATTGTAACCTTTCCTAAAAAATAAACTAGCCGATTAATCAACAAATTGCAATTACATCTTTATTCATGAAATTGCCTTGGTCTGAAGGTAATGAAGGGATCTTTTTGTCTTCGCATCAAGATGCCAACTGCCCAGAGCCCACCTTGCTAACACACGCGGTGGAGGCTTTACACTTCACGAATTGCTGGGAACACCAAGCAGGGAAGCAGTGAATACCAACTAGGGTAGTGAAGCTATTCATATTTAACAGGAACTCGATTCTCTAAACTTAGCAGCCGATTCATTCGAGCCGAAAATGTGAGAAACCTAATTATCTATGCAAGCAATTTTAAACAACAACCGGTATTTCAAGTTTAGGAACCAGTTCGGACGAACCGTCCGAATAGCACGACTGTTCTTTGTTTTAACGCCACAGGGAATGAAACCTGAGCCTACGGTTTCAGCAGCATACGCAATATCATCTCGACTACTGATCCGTAAAACGGCCGAACGAGCGCCTCTATCTGTAAAACATCTGTAAACGGCTGATGCAGAAATAACTGAAGCAAAAGGAAGAAAATTATCCTGGAATACACTAAAGCAATAGCGCTGGGCTAAAATCTTTAATTCCATACTTGTCCAACTCCTCAACTTGATCAACAGTCATTCCAAAGATGAAGATGTTTTGGCCGCCCAATTCCTCCACCATCTCAACATTAGCACCGTCCATAGTGCCGATAGTTAGAGCACCGTTCAGCTATTAAACATCAAACCTTTCATTATACTCGCTGTATTACCGAAGCGTGTAACGAGTTGGCAGGGCTATCACCGCATTATAGTGCACGGGCAACACAGCTCCTTTCGAAGAAATGTCACAACTGTGGCAAGCCGTTGGCAACACTGTTAGATTTGACCAGACCGAGATTTGAACCTCAGACCTCCTGCTCCAGCGACATACGCGTTACTGCTCGACCAACTGGCCGGAAGCAATAAAATTAGGAAATGTTGACAGTTAGTACCGGAAATCTTACTGCAGTAACCACTGTCTATTGACTTAGTAGAGATTTAAAAACATGGGAGCTCGCGGTGGTAAATTTACCATACATCTGTCCTACACAAACTGTCAAATGCACAAGGTAATTTACACAGACTGTCAAATGCACGCAAATAATCACGGTGTTTTACAAAAAAATTTTAAAAAATGACGATAGGCGTATAAGTAACAGGCTTAAGGTCTTTCATGCAAGCCCAAAATTGAGTCAAAATCAGAATTCAAAATGACTGAAGACCTTTTTTTCATGGGGTCTTCATTTAACGAAATTTGGCTCAACCTAGCGCTGGATAATTTGGTTGAAGGCGGTAAATGTTCATCTCAAATCTAATCTTTAAAAAAAGCGCTGATAGTGATAGGTAGTAAAAAAAAAAGGTTACCCGATCATGCCAAAATAAAGGAATCAAAGTTTGACCCATTTTTTAGCAAAAATCATCGGCTGTTATGGGAAATCAAAACCATTCCTTGAAAATTTTACCCACCATAAACTTCATGTTTCCGGTTCCTGAAGCTTCGGTTCCAGCTGTCGAAATTTGCTCAGACAGATCAGCCGCAGGAATCACTTTTTCAGCAAGTGAAACTCTAAAAGTACAAAATTGTTGATACACGTAAGTTGACGATTTTAAAGCAAATGTGATATAAACTTTAAAAACAAATTTGGTATTATCAAAATTTCATTCAATGATTGTCAACCTAAAACTATAGGTTTTCGTGTTTCGACCAGTAACTTAGGCCATCTTCACGGCTAGCATTTAGAAGCATAAGTTATTCATCTATAGAATTTATCATTGTAACATACAGTGCGATTGAGCAAATTTTAATTGCAGTTTTATATCATTGCATATTTAAATATGTGTTATTTTTTTCGCCTGATGAGACCCTTGAGCAAGGTCGAAACGCGTCACGATAGCTCAATCGCACTGTATGTTACAATAATAAATTGTATAGATGAATAACTTATGCTTCTAAATGCTAGCCGTGAAGATGGCCTAAGTTACTGGTCGAAACACGAAAACCTATAGTTTTAGGTTGACAATCATTAAATGAAATTTTGATAATTCTAATTTGCTGCTAATTTTAGTTAAATTTGGTATTGATTTTATTATTGATGTTTTTTTTCGTCACGTGCAGTTGTGTGCAATTCAGCCATTTTGCGCGAGCCCATTGTTGAATTTAGAAAACCGGTAGTCAAAAATTGCCGGTGGCTAAGTTTCGAGAACCGGTTGCATTTCAATTCCTGCAAAATTTGAATAGCACCACAGCTTATAATGGGAATATCGCAACTTGTGAAAAACGTGTAAATTAACACAAAACCAATGATGAAAATTCAACCACAAACTTCTATCTTGACTACGTTCAAAAATGATAAGCAACTTCACAAAAAATGGACAAAACGATCAAAAAATGTGTGAATTACCTTTCCAAAAAATACAAAAAGTGCTCTGCACAGTAACACAGATAGTAACAAAAAATCCAACGCCTACCGAAGACGATTATTTCAGCTAATCAAGGAAGATTTAGGGAAATTAAAATTCATGACCAGACTGGTTTCTAACCTGTAATTTTCAAGGAAAACCACCTTCAGTTTGTTGCCAATCGTCGAGTCGTTATTCACCACACTTGCAATGCAATTGATCAGCTTGATGATTTGCTTTGCTGCATGATAGCCCGGTGCTGCCTGGCAAAACGTCATAGTCAAGTGTCAATCAACACTGCATACCCTTTAATCACGTGCTTACCTTTCCACCAATCATAACTGTCCTTGCTACGAAGCTCTTTTGCGGCTTTGCTTTAATGCGGTTGTACATGACAATGATGTGTAATGCGTTAAGCAGCTGGCGCTTGTACTCGTGAATTCGCTTCACCTTGAAAGACGAGACGATTAGAAAAGGTTACAGAATCGAATAATCAATAGCAATTATTCACTGCGTTCTGAATTTCTCAAAACAAAACAAAAATTTTTTATAACGTTATTCGCTGTAATGGCCTAAATTGGAAGTCCATCTACGCGAAATGGTAAAAATGGGACATGATCATTTTGAAAGTTGTTTTGTTGGTATATTTATTCTACTTTTGAATAAAACTTTTGAAAACATTTTCTGGCAGTCTGCAAAACTTGACCTTGGAAAGAAAGCTAACTACATACATTGACAACATTAAATGGTTAACAGCACGTATTCCGCCTGCGAAGCATTTACCGAGTGCGATTTATTGTGCCAGTAACCGGATATGACAATGAAAAGCACTTAGTCTACAACGCAACTTCAATTAATTGATAATGATAATTGATTTCCGAATCGGCAATGCGTCGTTATGTCCTTAGGAATCACTTTACGTTCACCGATACACTTACATAGAATCTGGAGGCAAAATAAAAACTAACCGACAATGATAGTCACTGACTTTCGAAACTTAAGTTTCAATTAGATTCGCAGAAAATTTCGACTTTGTTGGTAGGAATTATCCGGCTATTTTCCACGAGTTTCACACTTCATAATTCTATCAAACAGAACTCGGGATAAAAACGAGTTTTTAAGGAACCATTTCCACATAGCTAAAAACGGGTCTCTTGTGACTGAAAAAACGATCTCACGATTCGACTTCATTAGGAACCCCGCCCATTAAGTAGATCGTAAAAATCAAAAATCAGTCCACATTTGCGGTAGTTGAATGTGTGGTGGCATGCCCAATCTTTGATTGATGTGAAAAATGCCACTTTTCCCTCCCGGTTCCTCCGGCCCAGATGAAGATTTGAGGTGTAGCATTTCTGCTGCACCACGCTGTCATCCACAGGAAAGGGCCGGATAAAACCTGTTCCCAGATATTTTATTAACTGAACATATAAAAAATCAGAACTTCGATCAACGGCACTACAGAAATTTGTCACACATGAATATCAGTAGCGTAGCCGGGGGGGGGGAGGGGGGCTATAGCCCTTCCCCCATAGCCCCATTGGCCTGTCAACCAAAATGCAGAATAGAAAAATACCACGTTTTTAGCTCTTCTGAGACTGTCTTTTGGGCTGGAATTGACTAAAAAGTGATTTAAAGCATCTTTAAAAACATATATTCAGGGGGGGGGGGCTAATTTGTCAAAAATTAAAGTCACAAATCAATAAAAACTTTTAAAAATGCCCAAAAATAAGCAATCAAATTTGATCGCTAACGTAAAAACGCCAAACATAGGTTTTATCAACAAATATATTATAAATTCAGGAACAAGGGTGGGGGGGGGGCTATTCCGTGTTAGTTAATTACCAATCACTTCTCTCAAATATCTTTTCATTAACCCCCCCTCCCAATTATTTTTCTTTATAAAATATAGACGAAATAGATTACTCCGTGTGAGTTTTATTGAATAATAGGATTTTATAATTTACCAGCATGTAAACACAAGAACTGCAATGTTATCATTAGCCACTTCCCACGTAGCCCATTACTGCAACCAGTTGAATCATGTTGCGCTGCTAATTTCTATGCTACGTTTTAAAAGCATTATTTTTTATTAAAATAGCTCTAAAATTAAGTTACTTTTGCAAAAAAATGCAAAATTCTGGGGTCTTCGCCCCTAGACTCCCATTGGCCTCAGGCGGCTGGGAACGGAGCCCTCAGACCCCCAAAGCAGCCCCGCCATTGCAAATTTTTGGCTACGCGCCTGTTGAATATTATGTAATACCTGTACATCAAACATTGAAGACAAGTTGACTGTTATTCCCCATTCTTTTTCGATAAATTGTGCAAATTTTTGTTTGTTTTCCTGAAAAGAAAAACAAAATCATCCAAGAAGAAAGCAACAATATTATTGTCCAGAGTATAGTTTTCACACTAGGAAAGAATTGAACATTAACAGCAAATAAATTCATTCATGGCATATACACGAAACATTATAAAACATTCCAGCAAGTTTGTCAAACAGTAATGCGTTTGTCTGTGGAGACGATTGGTCTGGGGTTCAATTCTAGGGCCGGTCAAATCGGGCACAGAGTCGTTAACGTCTCACAATCGCCGCGACATTTCTTCAAATAGAGATTGGTTGCCCGGGCGTAATGACGCGGAGATGGGCCGCGCCAATTTGTTATAAGTTTTGGCGTAATAAAGCGAGTATAATGACAGATTTTATTTGATTTCATGATAAACAAAAAGCAATTAGCGCAGCTGGTGTTAAATAAGATAATCACTTCAAAAAAACCTTCCATCTTTACAACGTACGCTTTTTAGGGATGCGTCTGAACCGAAGTTTTGAGTTCAGGCTGCATGGTTCATGCCAGAACCGGAACTTTTAAATCGCAATCCTAATCGATAAAACAACTTGTCTTGTTACTGGACATTTCGAAAACAAAAATTTACACGTAAATCCACATAGAAAACCTTTCTAATGCAATTGGTGCTACTATCGCCTCCTTCACAACTTTTAACTGCAATTTTTACCCCTTAAGTTGGAAAATCATCAGGTGGAAATTGATGTCTAAATTCTGGCCGAAACAAAATTCCGGAAAATAATGAGCTGAGTTCCTCTTGCAAATGAAGTAAAGGATAAACTAAGCAATGTAACCTGTTTGACTCTGCTGATTTGGCGTACAAATTTCGGATTGTTGACTAACGATTTTAGATGTTGAAGCTGGGAAAGATCTTTTGGCCAACCTTCGCTGAGTTGCTAAAAGAAAAAAATTGTAAGAAAAACGTTAGGAATTCACATTAGTGAAATTGGTGATTTAGGTGTTTTTTTTAACTCTTCTTGAGTTGGGATGTAATCAAATCCATTAAATTCAAATTCCTTAAGTTTTAGGATCTAACTGCAGCGAAACTTGACAAAAGTAAACAGACTAAAAGCGTGCACAGACATATACGATACTCCTGTATGTTGTGCATCGCAAATTGATAGTATTACTTGAC
Source organism: Trididemnum nubilum (assembly GCA_963965965.1). Taxonomy (NCBI): domain Eukaryota; kingdom Metazoa; phylum Chordata; class Ascidiacea; order Aplousobranchia; family Didemnidae; genus Trididemnum; species Trididemnum nubilum. Next base: position 36,286,828 of record OZ014472.1, on the reverse strand, counting down.
TTGTCACGTTATCGAGGTAAAAATTACTTTACTAGTGACAAGGTTACAGAAGGGCAGATTTTCAAGTCTACTGAAACATGCCTATGACAGTAAACCATGCACAACCACCTACCTCATCCAATGCATCGGATAAACTAGGATTGCATAACAGTAGCCACCTTCTCGGGGTAATTCCATTGGTTTTGTTTTGAAATTTTTCATGATCTCCCATCAACTCAGCGAGTTCCACAAAGTCTCGAAATCTAAATAAGAACTTAAATTCAAATAAGGATTTCTGATGCTTTTATGTTAAACGTATTTTTTGTTCTATAAGAAGCAGTATCAATGAACGACTTCTATTGCTTTTATTTTCCTACATAATGCGCTCCTGAGTATACGGCGCACTAGACGAAACGAAAGTTATAAAACTCTATATAACTTCAATACAGCTCTGAAGTATACCGTGAAGAGAAAGAAAGCATAACTTGATCAATACATAAGTCACACATTTGATTTTTTAGAAATTTTAAGTAACTTTAGTGCGCCTTATAATCCGAAAAATATGGCAATAGAAACTAAAAAATTATGCAATGATTGGGTAGACCAGGCTGCACAAAGTGTCAAGCATCGTAATTTTATCGATTTAAATTGCTGAATGCTAACTGTCAGCTGTTATCTTGCAGTGCACTGACATTGCACTGACGGACATAACATAATTCAAAATCGTAATTAGTACCCGATAAGCATGTATAGATTATTAAACACCAGAGAGCCTAGAACTAACAAGCAATCTTTGACTTACAAAGGCGGCAGACCATCACAACATAGAAGCAATCGGTTTTGTAAAACTAATCCAACCTCTCAACCCTTAATAATGGCTAACACATCAGCCTAAACATACTACTCCCGGGAAAAGCTCCTACATTTTGGTTAACCTCCTAGTGCCAAAATTTTCTTGGAACAAAAAGTGCGTCCAAAGCTGTAAAAATACACTAATGTTCCATAAATTTCGTACTAGTTCGAAAAAAAACAAAAAACAAAAACTAAAAGTCACATTTTCACAAATTTGTCGACTTATCAAAGGCTATATTTATTATATTGTCTGGAACTATTTGCTGCGATCCAATGAATAGCCGATACGCTGACAAAACCTACTTCAGCAACGCTTGAGAAAAGGGTTCTTCGTCAAAAGAGGTATGTATATGCAAACTGCGTTAACTTTGCTGAAAAATCAGTACCGGAATTACTAAACCTTACACTTTGTCTTTAAGAATTTTTGAGTGGATGGCAGCAACTCCGTTCACTGCGTGGGAACCCACAATGCATAGATGGGCCATGTTGATACACTTTTCTCCTGTCTCTTCAACCAACGACATTCGCCGTAGTTTTTCCTCGTCATCAGGAAAAAACTCTTCAACATTCTGAAGAAAAAACTCTCATTTCAGCATGAACGATAAAATTTACAGATCAAATTAAAGCTGGAGACTGGGTTAATCCTATTAGACTTTAAAAATGCTTTTAATACTGTGTGTCACGAGATACTTTTCAGAAAGCTCGAACATTACGGAATTCACGGCCAAGTATTGAACCTTTTAAATTCCTTCCTACCTAAACGTCATTAATATGCTTCTTATCAAAATAAGCGCTCCGAAACCCTAATAGACCGATATGGCGTGCCTCAAGGCAGTAATTTAGGCCCACTGTTATTTTTAATTTACATAAACGATTTACCCATTGCAATAAATTCAGTTCCTCAATTATTTGCTGATGACACCTGTTTGATAATTCAATTCACTCTCCTAAACCCTTCACACTAGCTGAAAACATCAATTCTGAATTAGCAAATGTATATGAATGGACTATTGCTGATAAAATTACTGTAAACCTCAAAAACCCCTTGCTTTAATAACCTCCCCAAAATTACCACTCCTATCTCAGGCATTCAACTCCACTTCAATAATAATTCAGTCACTCTAGAATCTGAAAAAAAATTGGGGGTTGCAATTGACGCAAGATTAAATTTCGATGTACATTGCCCAAATTAGTACTTTAGCAATGAAAATATCTAGATCTTTGGGTGTGATAACAAAGTTCAGCCAAACCTTATTGCGAAAAACTTCTCGCAGTCCATATTACTCTATGGTCCATCGATATCTCCTATTTGGTATTATTATTTCATCGGGAAAATACTTACGTAACCCATTTAAAAAGACCAAAATCTCTCCAAAATAAAGCTACTAAATTAATTGCTGGAGAACAATATCTTCATGATTTAACAGCATACTGTAAGCAGCTGAATATTGTAACGCTTGAAGACCTCTACACCACACTGGAAGTGGCTCCACTAATGCATAAATTTACTTGAAAAAGACTACCCAACAGCTTTTCCTCTTTCTTTACTCCTAAGCGCGATACACACGCGAACAACTTCTTTGGCATCTTCAAACCTGAATTTCTATATTCCATTGTATCGAACCCAAAAAATTGCAGATTCTTTAATTTTCAGAGAGTTAGCATTTGGAATTCTGTACCGCAAGGTATAAAAATATTGTCATTTGACGCTTTCAGAATTCAATGATAATTTCTAAATTATTGCTATAATATTAATCGCTGTTATAAAACCATATCCTTGATCTTAAGTCGATTTCATACATTGACCACATTACCCCTCCACAATTGAAAATCTAACACAAATAGCAGTGCAGAGCACCCTGTACTCTTGACAGACTAACTAGATAGCTGCTCGACTCGACGATCGGGGGGTCCCGTCGCAGCTTCCTGTTACAATCAACTCGACTGTTTTCTATATTGTTGATTGTGTTATTATATTTTATTTTTTCTCGATTTGATAGCGTTATTGTTTTTGATTAACAGGGCGGATTGAACGAAATAAACAATTACTTACTTACTTACTAGGAGAGATTGGTGATAAAACTAACGAAAATTTCTGTTCAAAAATCCCAACTCACCTTAAACAAGTTTTGTCAATACGAGTCCAAACAGGACTTTACACGCCAAGTAACTCTACTAAGACCTCAATAGTTTGTAAATTTTCAAGTTTTTTTAAGAAACGTGGCGATTTACTGCTAAGCAATAAAAGCATCTCAAATGAAAAACGGCACAAAAACCAGAGAGAACCAGTAAAATCCAGTTCACTAAGGCCCATTCAAAGGATGCCTGCATGGCATGAATTACTATTTAAATAGTGCGAACATGGGGAATTGAAAAGCTTATCCAAACAAGCACGGAAAAAATAGATTAGATGAAACAGAAAGTAACTAAATTATACCTGGAGATGGTAATGGTTGATGAGGTAGATGATTTCCAAGTGACGAGGCAGCATTCTCTGCAAGAGATGAACAGGCCATCTTTCGAGAGCTTCAGGAAGTAAAGTGTGGTTGGTGTAAGCGCATGTCTTTTTCACAATCTGCCAAGCCTCGTCCCACTCCATATTTTCCACATCAATAAGGACTCGCATCAGTTCGGGAATAACAAGAGCAGGGTGAGTGTCGTTCAACTGTATGGCAGCCTTGAATACAGTAACGGGCCATGGTAAGCCATTTGATCAAGTTTTGATTGATATCTTATAGCTAACTGTCACTATGCAATCAACAAACGCGAAGAATTAAAAAGTCACAAGGTTGTGCCGGGCTTCAAATTGAAAAATTGGCTTAAATTTTCAAAATATATCAACCTCAGAAATCTTACTCTGTTCATGTTAATTATAATTTGTCGGCAGCGTGGCCGAACGGATAAAAGCGTCGTTTTAACGACGACCTGATCGCATGATCTGGGTTCAACCCCCACTCTGGTTACGTTGTTGCGTCCTTTGATAAGACGCTTTACGATGATTATCTCTGCTTGGTCGCTTCGAACAAGCAGCAAATTCAGAGGGCAAGAATTCGAAGAAATTCACAGGAACATTGGATCGTGGGAAACTCCAAAGCAGGTGCGGATTCCACCAACCACAAAGTAGCCATGGCAATGAAAAGAATGCGTATCGCCCAACAGTTAGTGTTTGACGCTGTTCGGTGACAGGAGGATAAATATGCGCAGCAACAACAAGCCAGAGCTTTTTGAACTTTAATCGTTTGTGGGTTTTCTAGCCATTCCAGCGGGGAAGCTTTAAGAAGTGCCACTAGAATGGCGACTACTTAAAACATGCAATGCGAAAAAGTTGCCAAGCCACAGAATTTGAACAAGCAGCCCATGGATCTGCTGGTACACTGCCCTACTAAGTAAGCTAAAGAGAACATTCCTTCGCCAGCTCAATCTCAACTATTTCAACCCAGTAACTTTCTTCTACTACACATCTAATAACTACTTAATTATGATGTAGTGACTACGGTGTCCGACTTGGGTCTGTTTTTCTAAACCCGGCTTTTGCATTCTGAAAACCCGGGTTTTATCTGCTTTAAAATTGATGCTTTTAGTTGCTTAAACGTGCTCTTTTGCGTTCGATTATTGCCCGCATTCTTCCAAGTACGTCATTGATTATGGCACGCAATTGGTTTTGAGGTATTCTTGCCTGTGTTTCAATCATTTCTTTTTTAAATTTTCCACCATTTTACTCCAACACGTTTTTGGCTGAATTTTTTCAGCATTTTAAGAAATTTCGTACAATATAATACAACGTAATGAAACTCAGGTTTTACACCAAAAAATACCCGGGTTTCGGGTTTTTGGGTTCGAGGAAACCCGAGGCAGAAACACTAGTATTGACGTTCGCAAGCACAGTTTTTTTACTTCTGTTTATTTCGTGTTTGTTTTTGATTGAGACAAAACTATTTGAATGTTGGGCAAGTAGTTAATTGCAGTAGTTTTGCTCATTCCAAGAGCGCCCAAACGATGGTTTGGAGACTAAATCTTGCTCAACTCAATAAAATGCTACAGTCTGAGAGAGAAGGTCCGACATCTCCAGATAAAAAGGCCAGCAAATGACAAAGATTGCCCAAAATCTGAAATGGTCAGAAAAGTATTACTATTCGAAAGAAAAAAGACGAAATAATTGAAAATACATGGAAACTCACTTTTTCAGGAAGCAAATCGAGTGAAGTGCGAATTTCGACCTGAGACCCAAATTTGGAAGACTTGTATCGCCTAATAATATCCTGAAGACAGGCACACACAACAAAATACTCTTGCTTGAGACGAAGTTCTTTGCCCTCAAAAAACTAAAAATAATGAAAAAAGTTTATATACTATATAACCATTTTAAATAAGGGTTTACTGTTTTCAATCAAGGTATATAACCAATTCACAAGTTTTATCTTCAGAGGAAAGGTGCCACTAGTCTTCCATTGAAAGCGAAAGGAACCCTTAACCTTAAGCAATCTCCATTGAAGATTAAATGTCAGCAGGAAACTCATAATATGGGTATCAATCGAGTTTTAGGTTTGATTTCAAGTGACAACAAACCGGTCTTCACTGCTATAGCAGTACTCGCGTTATGTACAGACATGGTAGTTGCTCGATTAAAAACGCTTTGAAGTCAACAATTTGCAAATGCCGTGATACTGGATGCATTGCACAGCTTCAAAACTATGTCTAGATACAAACTCAAAAAAGTAGACCTTATTCCGGAGAGTTGATAATCGTCAAAAATTACAAGCTTAAATTGAGTACAACGTGATTTTACACATGTATAAGCCGCTAATTATTTACAAAAATGTCCTTGCGCTAATCGACACAGTTATTTACAAGTTAACCAAAGATTGTACAGTAAAACTATAAATTTTATCGGAAATGAAATTTGCAAACATAAACGAAGAGCACTTACGTTATCGTTTGGGTAGAGTACGCGAGAAATATTCTCTGCCACATTGCGATCGCAAACAGCTTGAATGTAATCTCCGGTATTAACTGAAAAGATAGATATTTATCTATCTACGTGCTTAAACACGTCTGTCGAACATACTTTTTCTACATGAAATTCAAAAACCCGGTTTATCCGACAAGCGGAGTTGGTGTAATGTTTGTAATAAAACAAACAAACAAAACAGCCGTTAATGTCAAACGTAAACACTACGTATAATGTTGAATTCAAGTCAAGTTTTTCACTGTTGACCAAAATGTTGCGAAAAATCTTAAAATGCATTCCCACCAAATCTGAACTTTCTACGTCTATCAGTTTTCAAGTTACTACTGCTCAAAGTTGGCAATTTTCGTCTAACTTTAGCGTTACCATTTTGTCAGTATTACGACAGAAGATTAACTTTTGGAAAGTTCGGCGCATTTTTACTTGATAAGCAGCTATTTTACAAGAATTCTGAATATGATTCTTTACTTCGTTTTGACGAAAACACTGCCGCAAAACACTTACTGCAAAATCAATCAATCCAGGCCTTTTGAAATTGTATTTCCAATCGGCAACCCTGGCAAAATTTTTTAAAGGGAAAAAGGCTTTCTAAAGGAAATCTAAAAATTGAACTGTAATATCTTTGGAACGGAAAGAGGTAGAAAGCTCAAATTTGGTGAAGTTAGTCTTCAGATTTGTTATAACCTTGTAAGAGAAAACAGAGCAAAAGAACTCATAACTTGAATGCCTTTTTAAATGAAACGTGAATCATCATCATCATCTGATCAAAGGTTCCTGAAAAATGACCCACAAAAACGCATTACTATGTAGCAGATAAAAATCCACTCCTCTGGCCACAAGCAAGCAAAAATCTGTGAAAAACCTCTTCATGTCTTGAAAAGTTAAAATGCAATAGAGAATCGACTTAATGACGTCATTTTCACGTGAACGAAAACAACTGGAGGAAAGCGCGCGGTATAAGAAGTTGGTGACGAAGTAGAAAGCGAAATTACATGCATCTAACAATGACTTACAAACACCAAGGTTGAATGAATTTGGAGACTTGGCCGAGTAAAGTCGCAAGGTGTTGACTGTGTTATTGCCAAAACCAGGAGTTGGGGTATCATATGGCATTGCAAAAACAACCTAAAACAACACTGTTTCACAAACACAATTTTTAACCGTTCAAAAATAACATCTACATTTTGTTTATAAGAAACCAGTTAATTTTGGATTGAGGATGGCTGTTCTTAAATTTTCTCGAATTTTCGGCGGCATTTGTTCTTCATCTTATTATCAGAGAAAAAAGCTGCTTTTGTAATAGATCATGACTGTAAAACAAATGAACAACAGCAACATAGAAAAAGCCAACAAAACTTAGCTAATTTTTTACAAACGCGTTATAATAGCCTGTGGTTTTAATTGTTTTTACAAGGTAAGGTTGGCATTGTTTTTAAATTTTAGGCATAAAAGAGCCTTGTATTCTTATAAAAAATGAGTATTGCAGCATAACTCTCTTACTTGTGTGTTCACCCATCTAGACGGATGACCAGCATGAGAAGCATATTCAGGGTCTCTCTCAACATGACCATAATAATGCACAGGAACAATGTACTCTGGTCTTGCTTTTTCCCATGGATTTCCATATCGAAGCCAATCATCCGCTTCTTCTACCTGTGAAGCAGTTTGAAACATTGTAAAAGCAAATTAAAAAAAGCATAACGTTATTTGACCAGCCAGGTGGTCGAGGAGCGGTAATGCGTTCATCTCTGAAGCGGCAGGCCTGAAGTTCAAATCACAGGCTGCTCAAATCAGACACAAGTGTTGCCAACAACGGCTCACTGCAACGTTTCTTGAAAAAGCACAGTGTTGCTAGAGAGCAAAGACGTGGAGATAGGCCCTGCAAAGTCGGCTCCCTTAGCAAAACTCGCATCATTCAGGGAATATGATGATTTTATTGATAACACTATCGGGCTTAGATGTTAAAAAAATGGCCATAAACGAGTATTGGACCTCTGCCCTTCCCAAATCCCTCAACAACCAGAGACATATACGGTAGTACATCAAGTATCAAAGTCGTTCTTCAAAGTAAAACATAGCCATGAATAGATCATTACTGGACGAATAGACCGACCCACCTATGCAATTCCGTGTTGATACGAGCGAGCTTCCTAAGAAACATGGCATGAGACAATCGATATTCTATGACTATGACAACAAAAAGTTATAATTTTGAAAGTATACAAAATGAAAATTTCAGAGCGATTGTAAGTTTTGGTGCCACAAAATGATTTACAGCAGGGTACCATATTTGTGTTGTTCTCAGTTAATGTCATTGTTGATGCAAACAAACGCTACAACCTGCAATCACAATTCACAACTCTATCTACATTAACAAAAAAGCACAGTACAAAGCAATTATTCAAACTTACTCGTCACAATAAAAGATGCCTAACGGAGTATTTCAATGTATTGTTGAAAAACAATTACCTGCCATCCATTTTCAATTCGTTGATTAAAAATTCCATATTCATATCTTATTCCATACCCATAAGCTGCCATTCCTAATGTAGCCATAGAATCAAGAAAACATGCAGCTAGGCGACCTAATCCGCCATTACCCAGGCCTACACAAAAACAAACATATAAACAAATGCTGTTTCACACCATTCAGTCAAATGTCAATCAATTAGCGCAAATGATAAAATGGTGTGCTACGGCACACTACATGCAGCACACTAATCAGTATTTAATTTGATACAAATAGTCTTGGGCATAGTTTAAAACAGATTCTTGCATAATGGCAATGCAACCACCTTGGCAACACAACCATTTTTTAAGTCGCAACAGTGATTCAAATTTACCAGCATCTTCCTCCATGTCTTCCAGTTCCTCAATGTCAAGGCCAAGCTGATACATTGCCTCATCACAGGAATTCTGAATACCTAAATTGACCATAGTATTTTGCAATGTTCTACCCATGTAGAATTCCAACGAGAGATAATAGATTCTCTGAAAAATAGTAATGACACCATCTCACTATAATGTTTGGATAATTGTTGAACACTGATAATATTTTATGGCATTTCGAGTAGATGATAAATAATACTGCGCAATATTACTAAGCGTATTACTAATGCTGAATTGATTGAACTTTGGTAAATTTATAAAGAATGTCTTAAGTTGGTCAGAGTGGTCACATCTTGGCTTTATGCTATTTCAAAACAACCCAAAGTATTGTTTACAATTCAGGGACACTCAATGAAACGGGATTACAGCAAATTAGTTCAGACATTTGTGACAATAACAAAGGAAGTGCGGAATAATTTTATACTACTTAGACAGCAATCTCGACCTTAAAAGTTACTGTTTCACTCCAGTTATTTGCATTATGACCATCGAAAACCTGAACAATAATAGATCAGCTGTAATAATACGATGAGTACAATTTCAAAACATAAGCAATAAATAGCAAAATATTTTCAAATCAAAACTGTTTTTAGAATTGAGCACTGTTGAAACGAGCAGAGAAAACGCGACAAGACCAAGCAACATGGAGTTCAGGACCGCAATTTTTGTTGGTGCTTTAAAAAACCAGCTGTACAAAGAAAGGGATGGGATAAAGTTTAAATTAAGAAAACTTTTTTGCTTGCTTTTAACAACTTCAAAAGGAGCAAACATTTTTATAGAGATTACAAATTGAAAGAAGCAGAAATCGAAAAAGAAAATATTCCAACTTTTTCTTCAAAGGCGGAGAAATATTTTACTTCGTCCAATTGATGTGGCAAGAGTTTCTGGTTGTAGTGCACTTCAGACGCAACACAAAACAACTTCAACCAAAGGATACTAAAAAGTTAAGTGAGGAAAGTTATAAAATGGTGTCAAGGTTCCTCCTTGGACTCTGCAACAAACCCTTGTGATGTTGCTTGACTGCATTGAAATACAAAGACAAAACAACGCCATTGATCACGAAAGATTTGAACAGGAATTAAAGCAATTGGCCATGGCAAAGCTAAGCAGACTACAAGCTGCTGACTATCGATCGTTATATTCCTTTCTCCCAACGTTACCATGGATTTGAAATATGTGAGATCCCTCTCCACCAAAGAAGCCATTAAAGAAGCAGCTGCTTGTTTGGCGATGGGATTTGGATTGCTGGTTCTTCCCACTGACATACTAAATATCATTAAAGTTCTCAATGCGTGTCGGAGGGTAGAAGCCAGTTAAAGTATACTTTAAATCAAACAAGTTGGAAAACTTTAAACTTGGGTTGATTACGCCCATCAGCTGTAGTAAGCACATAACCTAGAAGGACACCTCAGGTATAAAACCTCTCCACAGTTAGTTTAAACTGGAAAAAAAATCATGACTAGTACAAATAGTGAAAATTATATAAACGACGTTAAGATGAGTAGAGTTTAAATTCAACTGATTCAAAAAGTGCTCGACAGCGTAGGCCAGAGCGCTGATGATCCCGATTACGGGTGAAACAGACTGTAGGGTTTTAAATTTTTTAATTTAAATTTTTGACGTATTTTGTGTTATGTTGGGTAAACGACGTTAATGGGTTTACCTTTACAAGTGGAGCCTCATCTGGCAGAGGAGCATCTCAGGATTCCCAGGTTATCATTCAGCAAAACCCCTACAGAGTTTGATTCTTTGGCAGAGGGGCTTGTTCAAAAAATAAGCAATAATCTCCACCCGCCAGCCTTAATGGCAACTACACCAATGTGTCCACTACACATTTGGAGAGGCAAATGAAAGCAGAACAGAGTATTTGCGTTCGAGATAATGTCGCACACTCATGGGTCAACCAACACCAACTGCTGTGAATATTCTCATCCTCACAGGAAAATAGTTAGAATTATTGAGGAAGAAAAGCGGTATCATCTCAATATTATCAGAGTTTCTTCAACCAAAAGACGTGGCTCTGGATGGCAGATGGAAACTCTTCTATTCTGGTGCTGATCTGATATGTTTGCTCAAGCAGTGTGGGGATTCTCACAAACCCCCAGTGGTCAGACTGCGTGTCAAATTGGATTCTTTCAGGATCACTGGTTGGATAGGTCCTTGTCTTATTGCAGGTACATGCCTCCAACGCTACTAGTGAATATCACGCTTTTGTGGATGAAGTAAATGATGCCCTTCTCATAGTATCACCAACTGAATCTCCATCCCTAATGGGGGATTTTAACGCACATGTTGAAACAGACACAAATACGAGGAAGGGTGTGATTGGAAAACAAGGGGTCATTGGACTGCACGATAACGAAAGTATTTATTGCAACTGTGTCTTCTTAACAACGAACTCCGCATCATGAATACTTTTTTCCAGTACAGAGAGGTTCACAAGTATACATGGTATCAACCTAGCATGGATCTAAAATCTTTCCTAGATTTTTGCATAGTTTCATTACATTTGTTTTCTGATGTACTGAACGTTTGAGTGAAACAATGTTTAATTGTCAACTGATCACCATTTGGTAGTATGTTCCGGGCAAGTTGCAACTTTTGAAACCTTGGCCAAACAGGAAATCCAGCAAGTTGGCTGACTTATCGGATCAAATGGGAGGCTTTGGAGGACAACAAAGTAAGGAAACAGTTTGATCCAGTATATCATCTAAGTTCAGACTTCCTGATGCATCTGAGGATATCGAGAAGGAATGGCTGCTGTTAAGATCAGCGATCATTTCATCAACTGCTGGAAGTTGCAGGTGAAAACGTCTTGGAGTGGCGGGCAATAGTGAGAAAAGAATACCTTGGTGGAACCAAGAGGTTAAAAAAGCTATTTGAGCAAAGAAAGATGCGTTCAAGGCCTTGCTACAGGACAAATCGTCATCTAATTTGCAATCTCGGAACACTGCGGCAGGAAAATGGCAACTTCAGCAGTAAAGAAATTTAAGAAGCCATGGAAAGAGTTAGGTCATCAGTTGGATTCAAACTATTTTTTGACAAACAAACTGCTTTGGCAAATCATCTGCTGTTTACGTGGCAAAAGATTGAGTGTCATTTACTCCACCAAAGATTCTGCAGATAACATTCTAATGGATGATAATGAAATCCTATCACGATGGAAAGAATACTTTGAAGATCTTTCAAATTCTGTAAAGGCATTGACTCATGACACACAAGAAGGAATACATTTAGGGAAGAGGAAGTTTTCATTGCAGCAAAAGCGGCAACAGCAATTTAAGAGATAAAATCTGGAAAAGCTACTGGTGAAAATGAAATCAGACTAGAGATGTTGAAAGCACTGACTGGAGAAGGAACTCTCTGGTTAACACGAGTGTATCAAGTTGCATGGAAGTTTGGTGAAATTCCCAGAGATTGGCAAACAGGTTGATTATTCTGACATTCAACTACGGAGATCGCAAGCAATGTACGAGCTTCAGAGGGATATCAATCTTTAATTTTGCCAGAGAAAGCATAGGGTAGAAGGTGGTAATACAGGACGGGTTGTAATACTGGACAGCTGAATATTATCTTTGTTGATGCAATAAAAGAAACTATGATGCAATAAGTCTTAAGTTCATACATCATTTTATCACCTCGTGTTGTTTTGAAAGAAACTAGTTCTTTTTTAGTGAAGTGAGAAGAGGTTTCTTGTTTTGGGCTACTCTAAAGTTGTTCAAAGGTAAGTTTCTATGCAACGTAGCATACAAAATAGGTAAGTAGAGACATTTGTGGATGCGTTTTAAACTAGTCCATAGTTTGCAAGTGCACCACAAGTGGTGGAAATTAGACAATTGTTTATAGATTTATGGTTCAAAATGTATTTTTTTCAAAATGGCTTTTAGGTGGTAATATGGGACAGACTGTTCCATATTACCGTTTTTGTAGACTATATATTGTTCCTAAAACAACCTATTCGACCCAGTTTTTCTTCCTTAATGAAGTAAGATTGTTGTGTTATTGCTGAGGTGCTCTGTTGGTACACAAGCAATGCATTAGCTTACTAATCACAAATCATGTTTTAAAATAGGCCTATGCCACGAACAAAGCTTTGTCCAGTGAGCAAAAATGTTAGACAACAATGGCTTCCAGAGCATATGGAAAGTGCCATCAAAGCAGTTTGCAAAAAAAGAAAAAACTCACTGCAAAGCAGCTCGATGTTTTAACATCCCTAAATCAACACTAGTGAACGAGGTGAAGAAAAGTTTAAGTGGATCCGATCCACTAAATTTGGCAAATGAAGTATTAAGACGAAAACTGATTTTTCCAGCAGCATTAGATAAGAAGCTAGTTGAATCTCATTATTCTGGTCTTACAAGAAAAGATGTGCAAGAGATGGCTCTTGCATTAACTGAAAAAAATGGCATTAAACATCCATTCAAAAATAAGATTGCTGGAAGAGCTTGGTTTGATCATTTTATGAATAGGCACAGATCCAGTTTTTCCATTAGAAAACCAGAAGCAACAACTCGTGGTTATACCCCAGGTTTCAATAAAGAATCTGTGAAAAAAAATTTTGACACATTAGACACCGAATACGAAAAGCACCAACATCCTCCCAACAGAATTTTCAATGTAGATGAAACCGGACTCAGCATAGTGCAAAGCAAACACCGACAGGTTGCTGGAATGAAAGGAAAGAAGCAGATTGGAGCTGTTACTGCAGCTGAAAGCTAGGAAACTTGGTTACTATTGTGGCGTGCATAGGAGCAGGAGGAGATCACATGCCACCCATGTTGATATTTCCTTGAAAAAATTGGTCACCAAGATTGATGAAAGGAGCGCCACCAGTGTCATTGGAAAAATGCCATATGTCAGGTTGGATTCAAAGCTACTTGAGGAGATTACATGCCATCCATATTGATATTTCCTTGAAAAAATTGGTCACCAGTGTCATTGGGAAAATGCCATATGTCAGGTTGGATTCAAAGCCACTTGTTTACCGAATGGGCTAGTTCACTTTATCCAACATAGTAGGCCATCAGCTGAATCTCCCATCATGTTCATCCCATTATGTTCTCCCATCATGGGCATTACTCTCACACACAGAACATGGAAGTTATCAAAACAGCAAAAGAAAATCATATTAGCCTAGTATGTTTACCTCCAAAGACAACCCATCGTCTCCAGCCTCTGGATCGCACTTTTATGGGACCATTGAAAACTTATTACAGTAAAGAAATTAGACGATTATTGAAAACTGGCGCAGGAATCAACACATACAACATTGCTGAGAGGCTTGGTAATGCTTACCTGAGGACCCACACAGGAGTGATTGCAATGAGTGGTTTTAAATGCACCGGAATTTATCCGCTAAATCAAAACATAATCACTGATGCAGATTTTGTTGAAGAAGAGCAACGTCATGTTCAGGTTTTAGACGCAAGTAACAACGCTAAACAAAGCCAAGATACAAATGAGACATCAGAATTACTTAAAGCTGTACCAAACCCTGATGATTTCGTTGAAGTTCAAGCAGATCAACCTGGGCCTAATGAGACTCCACACCCTTTTCAGTGCTTCTTCAATCTGAAGATATTTCTCCAATTCCGCAACCACTAAGAAAAGCAATGTCTCGAGCGCCACAAACCGTAGCTGCTAACAGACTTACTTTTGTTTCAATTGCATCTCCATACCAAAAGGTCTTGAAGGATTCATTAGCAAAAAACAACAAGCAAACCAAAAAGAAAACTGATAAATCTAGAGGTGGCAAAACCCTTCCACCAGCTGATAATCGCCTAGAATGATGAGCCTTAATGCTGAAGACATTCATCCTGGAACTAGCAGATTACTCAGTGAGCCAGCTAGAAAAAAAAAATGCAACAAAATCCACTTCAGAAGTAGCACGAATGTAGTTTTCTACGGAAAGCAATGACACCGACAGTGAAGAAGATGTGAGCTTCTCTTCAGACAGTGCAGACGACCTACCACTAGATAACTCGTAGGTGACTATTCTCCCGGAGCTGCAGAAGATGTTGAATGCCTCTTTTCAGGGAAAAGATTTTCCAAATCTATTAAACAGGAATTGTGGATTCAATGCATTAAATGCATCAGATGGGCACATGTTTTATGCAGTGCTTGTGAAACAGACTCATTTACTTGCGACTTTTGCAAGCGTAGGCCTACTCCTGCAGTTATCTGATGTTAAAAATAGATGACTGAGGTCCATGAGAAACAGACTAATTTATTTTGCTAATTTTTCTTGAACGTTTTAGACTCGATTGTATTTTGAACCTTGCAATCTATCTTTGTAAATGCAGTTCATAATTTTCGTTATTGTTCCTGTTTGTGAATTCAATTTGAAGGTAGACCATGTTTGTTTTAAATCAAACTGTTTTGAGCCTACTACTGAAAGCTACTTTATCAGTGATACACTAACAGTGGGTCAATTCCATAAAAAACAACCAAAATTTACAACTTTTTACTTTGAACCTTTTAGTGACCAGATAGCATTCTCAAAATTAGTGCTAATCATAAGTTTTTGGTTATCTGTGCTTTGTAACTACAAACTTTACTTCAGCAAAACAAAAAAGATCAAGTGCATTAATTTTTTTAAAGAAAAATATAAACTGTGCAGTGTCCCATATTACAACCCCACTTTTTTAACCCTCAATTTTGAAGTGTTTGGTAAACTGGGCAGAGATAAAAAACTATAGGTGTTACTTTCAAATGAATAATTCGGGTTGTAACCTTATATCAGTTTCTAGCATCTGGATGCTTTTAGATGGAATTATCTTGAAAAACAAAAAAATTACAAGCTAAAACAAAACCTGTCCCATATGACCACCTTCTCCCTATGCCAAATGCCTAGAAAGGAAATGCCGAGAAATAGTGGAATCAAAAACTGGAGGATGGCCAGTGCGGTTTTTTTCCAGGTCACAGCACCACAGACCAAATGTTCACTCCGAAGTAAATCTTCTAGAAATCTTGAGAGTATGGCAAAGATCGTTTTGCATGCTTTGTCGATTTAAAAAATATATGACCAAGTGCCTCGGGATAAACTTTGGAAGGCTTTGCGAAATTATGGCATTGATGGTCATTGGTCAGTTGTTATGCACCATTAACTCATTCTACTGCCGAACAAAAGTTTTTTAACTTGGGTAAATGGCAAGCAAACAATGCTGTTCCATGCGGGCGTTGGACTCCGATAAGGGTGTGTTTTGCCACCTCTCCTTTTCATACTTTACATGAATTGGATTGACAAATGCAGCCAAGCTGATGAGTGTACCACGATTGGAAATCGAAAAATCAGTCGTCTGCTATTTGCTGAAGATTTGGTTCTGCTTTTTTCCACAGAATCTGGCCTCCAGCATGCATTAAATAGCTTTACAGATGCATATGGCATCGCCAGAATGAAAATAAGCATGGCCAAAACTGAGGTACTTCATCTTTTAAGAAACCCTGATCAGTGCGTGTTGCAAGTGAATGGAGCGACACTGAAGCAGATAGGGAAGTTCAAGAATCTAGGGGTTGAATTCACGAGTGACGAAAGGCAAGACGTAGAACTGGATACCTGAATTGGCAAAGCTAGTGTAGTAATGCGAGGTTGCACTATTCCGTTGTCATGAAATGAGAATTGTCAAAAAAGGCAAAGCTCTCAAGTTTCAAAACAGCTTTTGTTCCTATTCTCACCTATGGTCATGAATCTTGAGTTATGATTGAAAGAGTGCAATTACAACTGCAAGCGTCCGAAATGAAATTTTTTTGAAGAATCGGATGAGTTACACTATTTAACAAGGTGTGTAGCTTTAAGATTCCAAAATTGCTTAACATCAATCCGTTACTTCTATGAATTAAAAGATCTCAGCTGAGAGCGGTGTACAACTTTAAGGCACAGATGTTTAGGTGCTGGGACTTTTATGCACCTTGACTTTTAGGCACTGAGACTTTGATGTGCCAGAGGTATTAAAAAATTTAATTAAAAAAAAAACACTTTTTTTCCAAAAACGTATTTTTCTTTCAAATAAAAGTTTTTTTCCAAAAAAAAAAAAGTTTTTCAAACAAAAAAGTTTAACTTTGATTAAAATGCTTATATTTTCAAAGCTTTTCATCTGACGCTTGTTAAGAAGAATTGTCAGAATAGAGAGCACAGGAAAAGGAGCAGCTATAGGAAAAAGCCCAGCAGTGATTGGCTGGAACAGGATCAATGAGAGAGCATCATTTGTGTACAACCTTTAAGCTGTACACAAATTCTTTTTGTCGACAGACGGCGGGGTAAGAAGTTTTATTAAGTGACATTTAATTGAAAAAAATACATTAAGAAATCAATCTTTTTGTAAAACTTTTTCCGCTCTCCATCTATCTAACCTCGCCCTCTATCTAACTTCTAACCTCGCCCTCTACTGACAAATACAATTCGCGTACAACTTAAAGGTTGTACACAAATGACGCTCTCTCATCAATCTTTTTCCAGCCAATCCCTGCTGGGCTTCTTCCTATAGCCACTCCTTTGCCTACGCTCTCTATTCTGATGATTCTTCTTGACAAGCGTCAGATGAAAAGCTTTGAAAATATTAACATTTTAATCAAAGTAAAACTTTTTCTTGGGAGGGGAAATTTTTTTAGTTTAAAGAAAAATACATTTTTGAAAAAAATTAAAAAAATTGTTTTTTGGAAAAAAGGTTGAAAAAATTTTTTTTTGAAAAACCAAATTTTTTAAACCTCTGGCGTCTAAAAGTCCAGGCTCTAAAAATCCCGGTACCTAATCGGCGGCACACAAATGTCCCATGCCTAATAAGTCACGTTACGGCTTTGATGGTTTGGCCAAGTAAACAAGAATGCCTCAGGAAAGACTACCCAAACAAGCTTTACTTGCCGAGCAACTGGGAAAAGAAAAATTGGACGACCTAGAACCTGTGTTCCCTCTAACTTTATGGCTAATCGGCGAGTGCCCAAATTTTCTTTAAACAGTTGTGCCCAAAGCTTTAAGAAGACGTCTATGAGCCCTAAATTTCGTACCTATCCAGTATTAAAGCATATCGAATGTCATATTTTCACAAATTTGTCAAATTTTCTAAAGCTATGTTTACTAAATTGCCAAAAATTATTTGCCCTTGCTCCAACAAATTGCTGATTCACTGAAAGAAATCGGCTTGGTGGGAACACTGCCTAGAACTAGATGGACTTAATACATTGAGGATTTTGGATGGAATCGCTTTGGTGGAGTACCATGCGGTAGATGTGATGGAAAAATGGAAGTGATGAAAAATGATGGATATGATGGAAGACCGTGAAGTGTGGCGGATTTAATCTCGAGCTGCTGCCCCTGCAACCTTCACAGAAAAGTGGGCAATGAAAAAAGAATATAGTGTAGTGGCACTGTCATTACAAAATTTCTGACTTATAAATTGAAACTTCTACTGCAAAAAATTTGTTTTTCATTAATAAAAATATCATCAAATCTGCAATATCAAAATCATGATTTTACTGCAATAGAAGTTTCATTTAAAAGTAAGAAATTTTTTGATGATTGTGCCTTATTTAATGCTCTACAAATTTGAGTACCATATTTTTCAGACCATAAGGTACATCAAATTATAACTCGTAGTATCATTCAATAGCTTTAAACAGTTTGACTTTCATGCAACAAACTGGTCAATAAGGAACTTCAAACAAAACAAGTTCAATATAATCAA
Organism: Trididemnum nubilum; assembly: GCA_963965965.1. NCBI lineage: Eukaryota > Metazoa > Chordata > Ascidiacea > Aplousobranchia > Didemnidae > Trididemnum > Trididemnum nubilum. The sequence continues at coordinate 36,268,465 of OZ014472.1, read as the reverse complement.
CCTTTATATATGATTTGCTTCAACCAAAAATCTTTCCTTGGATAACAGACTAGCAGAGGCTGCAATGATTACACTGGTCAACGTTTGGATTTTTTTTTTTCAGAGGTTGAGGATTTTTAAACTGTTTCTGGACTGCTTTTTTGTGCTGATTCCAAATCTGTAATCAGTGTTTTTGTATTAGGTCAAGTTCTCTTGCCATAATCACTTGAATTTTTTAATACGGGTATAAAAAGCTAAATAGCTGTGCAAACAAATAGCTTTAACTGTTTTGGCTATTTAATGCATATTGAAATTTTTTTATGTATTTATCTCATTTTTTTGCATGTCAGTGCATTGTTAAATGATCTTATAACAGATAACCAAAGAAAGATTAAAAACTGTAGTTGTTTTTAAAAATACATGATGCTGTAACAGCAATAAAAAATGACAGTTACAACTCACAAGCAATCAAAATAACAGTTAACAATAGTTGAGATTTCGGCTTAAGCAAATATAAAGGAACATTTCAAAGCTTTTCTTTTGTGTTGTGAAACAGGAATATCTCGCTTAAGACACCAACAATAATCTGACAGCATATGAATATCCTAGCATCCTTGGAAACTTTCTTCCATCAAGTGAATATCTTGGTGGAACTTTTCACCTTGCTCCTCACAAAATCTCCTCAGCTATCACGAAAGCAGTCAAGGTGAGAGTTCAGAAAGCGCATTTTAATAGACATTCTTGGACCTAAAGCATGGAAGTTTTGCATTAACTCTTGAACCCTATCCTCGCAGTCTTGGCTTTGACGTTTACCGTGGAGGTTTGTGATGACATTTTAAAATTGCAAATAATGTTGCAAATAATGTTCATTTGCAAATAATGTTGTTCATCACCTCGGGAGTCTCACAAACACAAATTAAAAAACATGGAAACTTAGTGTAGCCTCCATGAAGTCCAATTAATTCAGTTATCATTTTCAAGTCACCACATGGCTTCCAAAATTATAGCGCAAGACATCCAGTAGGTGCTTCATGTCTACATAGCACTTATTCAACTCGACTGAATGAGCAATTGGTACTGAAGCAAGTTTATTGGCGATGTGTAAGATTCAGCTTTCATGCTTTTAACAGAAGAATCCAAAAATAACCTTAGCAATATATTGTATGATTAAAACCTTCACAAGCCCACCAACATCATTGCACTATACAAGAGAACATTCTTCATCCCATGTAAAGTACTGCCTAAACTCTTCATCTCCATTGCGGTACCAATAAAATGTCGTTTCTGGGGCTAATACATTGTGCTCTTGAAGTCGAGATCCAAGGAGTTGAGCTGAATCTTTTGACAAGTTCAAATCTTTTGTTAAGTCAATTCACTCGGCTTGTGTGAAGAGTTTTGGTTGTCAGCTACTTGAGGCAGCACAACTTTGTTGAGCCCATAAATTGTGATTGCTCTTATCCTCTGTGTTTGCAGAAAATCGAGAATCAAATTCGGCAAAGTCTCTCGGAGGTTCTGGAACAGCAATTCCTGGTTCATGTGCAACAGGTTTAATGGCAGATGGTACATCCGCATATTCCACAGAATGCTTGTTTCAGACTGTGCTGTTATAAATTAGTTGATGGATATTTTTTAGCAACAAGTACATTCAGTGTTTTGGTATTTTACTCAATCGTAAATGTTACCATACTGTCTAGTCACAATTACATTGTGCCATACGTGCAAAGACTCAGATAGTATCACTTACATGGTAATAAATCAACATTTAGAGGTTAAGAAGACAACAGCATGCCCAGAAATCAACAAAGGTGAACTAAGGGTTAACATTAGACAATGTACGCTAATATCAGCAATGCTACACAAAGCATGACATATTAATATCTTGAAAAAACAGTTCCCCCTTAAAAATAAAAAATGGATTAGCAGAAAAACTAGAACTGATACAGCAAAACTACTCACAGTTTTGAAATCAGCAGCAAAAATTACACCAAAATCAACTAACAGTACATGAACCTCAAAAATTTCGCAGACCAGGGCTATAAAACCACTTCAATAAAATATATACAAAAACATAAATTTGTCAGCTAAACAGCATTGTAAAAAAGTTATAATCAATTTACTCTTAATTGTTGCTATTAGTGGATTTTTTTCATTAACAAAAATATTATTAAATCCACAATTTCAAAATTATAATATAAATGCAATAGAAAGAGCATATATTTTCAGTTAGTCCAACCTTTGAATGGGGAAGTTTATTTCAGAATACCTGCATATTCTACAATAATTTCAATCTCTTTTTTGAATTCCAGAATCTATCCAAAATATCAAATCCTATTGCAAAATATCGAAATCATTCAATTTTTGACAAAAAAATAATGCAATTGACAGCAATATTGCTACCGCCGAGTAGCAAAAACAAAAAAGGCTATATCAATAGTGGCCAGGCGCGTCGATTCCCGGGGGTCGGGGGGGTCCAGACCCCCCCAAAGATATGCATTGGGGGGGTCCAAAAAGTAAAGGACCCCCCGATAAAAACAAACATGTCTGCTATTTATCATGGATACTAACAAAATAAAATTTCTGTCTTGACAGATTTTTCTTGCTCAAAATCTTGAAAACTACATATCACAGCGCTAGGCCTAGATTTTATGGCAATAATCACAATATGAGTATGTTTATCACCTAGCCAATACATTGCAGAAGTTCTATTTGTGTACGTCACAAACTCATTATTGTGACTGTGTGTCTGTCAGTGAAGTCTAGATGAGGAAAGTCCTCACTGTTACAACAGGGCACTGAGGAGCAAGGGCATACTGATACTCGCAGCGTCAGAGCATATCAGCATAGTCACTCAATATTACAATGGTGCCATCCGGGCGGGAACTTAATGGACGGTGCTATCACAGGCGAGCCAGCATTTTTCATTGAGGGGGCCCAAATCACATGCAATGACGTCTTGAAACATTTTTGAAATGAGGCACTTTTTACGGTACAACGATATTGCAAAATGGAAGATCAGAGACATGGCCTGGTTTGGCACGCTACTAGGATTTTGCTGAAAAGGGAGAGTTTGAAGTAAATGTTTAAAAGTTAAAATGTGTAAATTGGGAGACATGGTGAGTAATCTAGTGTAACTCAAACGTATCACGGACAGGGGTATGGGGGCGAAGCTCCCAACCGCTGGGCAACTTTTTGTAATTTTTTGAAAAAAATACCTATTTTAATGCCATTGGATCACATTTCGCGTGTTTTTAGAGTAATTTGAAGGAACCAGATTTTTAACATTTAGGAACATAGTTGTAAGTCGGACCGGGCTTTTCAGGTCTGGTTCGGGCCTAAAGTTGACAAAACTTTCGGGCTTAATTCGGGCCCGAGACGTGCTTTTTGTCTTAGATGCACCAAAATAAAATCAAAATAACAAGATTGCTAAATTTTTCAGACTTAACTAAACTTTTGTTTTTTTCCGACACGATTTGTGCTTCAAATTAGTTTTCGGATGCGGGCTTAAATTTTAGGGTTTAGGCCTGAACTAGTCGGCCCGTTCACAACCCTGCTTATAAATCCAATTGAAAAATTAAATCGTTCAATTCTCTTTTTACCAACAATTCAAGTCCAAAACACGTTTAAAATCTTGCAGTTTGGGGTTAAATTTTGTATGTGATTTGGCCCAAGTAGGCGGAAGTAAGGTACATTGCCTTCGAAAATGTTGAGCACTAGGTCATGAAAATAACCAATTGTAGGAGTACATGTAATGACTTAGGGCCTCAGGCCCCTTTAATTTAAATTCAATAATTTGTTCAATGTGCCTTTTTGCTTGCCAATTTTTTTTAAAGCATTTTGTCGTGTAAAAACTGGCAAGTTTGAGGTGAATTGTTACTGAAAGTTAATTGATACAAAAGATGGTTATTGGTAAGGCCTATAACTAATCGTGCTTTTGCCCACACTGGATTTACATGTGTGGGGCCCCTAGCACTTTAAGGATTTTCGCTGCAATTTCCAGTCAATATAGGTGAGACAAAAAAAACTCGTAGGCCAACCATTTAAACGTGGGACCCCCTGGCACTGCACCATTTGGTAAATCCGCTCGTGTTTAATGTATTACATTTATAAAAAGGTGAGATAAGTGCCTGAGGTTGCAATTTTTAAGACAAAACTCTTCAATTCTCCCGGGCTATACACTTAAATTGGTTGGCAAAATTTTGAATTGAGGGGGATCAGGTTCCTTGGAGATCCATGTTAATATCATTGCTAATTACAGTTGAACGCATGCACTTTTGTATGGAGAAATGCTAAAACAAACTGAAGAAACAGCAGACTTTGTTTTAATATTTTTATCATTGAGGGCATTTTAATTTGAAGGGGGGGCTGTCGCCCCCTTGGCCATGCCTATCCGAGTATCCGTGTCATCCCTTAACGTAGTATAGGCAAGCTTCATGGAACGATTTTCAAAGTTTTCATAGTTGTAACATTGGAATTAACGCCAAAAAATTCCCCAAAAGTTTGGCGTGAAAGAGCTCGCACATAAAAAATGCCGCAAAAAATATTTCACACAGTTATATATCTCAAGATATCCTTTCATCCCTACCAACCCACTTTTGGCTGCGACGAGTTTTTTTTCCTTTTTCTTCCAAAATACCGTACGCTTATTTCCTAAACGACTCAACACCGAAAAAAAAAAAAAAAAACTGCATCAAATGTGCTATTGCGATGTTTGAACATTGCAAACAAAGTCTACGATGTACAAACAATGCAAACAAAATTCGCAAAATTTCGCCAAAAAAGTTCTGGTTGTTAAGTTGGACCCCCCAAAGATTTCGACAAATCGACGCGCCTGATAGCGGCATTAATGCATTGTTTGGGTCACTTGTCGATCACCATTTTTTGCTTTTTCCTTGTGATAAAAAGATACTATTGCCTATTGCTGCCACGAGGAAGAACACGTGAATATCCAATTTTTCTTTTTCCTCATAAAAACGAACGAGAAGATAAACCTAAGAGTTTAAAGAGAATAAGTACCTAGATGAGAGCTTATTGAGAAACAAAGCCCATTGAACAACTGAGGCATGTTAAATAATGGGAATTGATCTTTGAGAAGTCCATATGGGGGTTCCGGGGGCTGATATTCCCAAACTATGTTCAAAATATTTGCTTCATAAATATCTGCTGATATCAAAAAAAACTAATACCCTAGCTTAAGTCTTTCAAAAAATTGATTTTTGGGGGTCCATTGGGGGGCTTTCCATTAGGTGGTACCCCCAAACTGTGTCAAAACGTTTGTTTTTTAAATATCTGCTGATATAAAAAAAAAACTAGCACCCTAGCTTAAGCCTTTCAACAAATTGATTTTGGGGGGGTCCGAGGGTTGTACCCCCAAACTATGTCATAATAAATGTCTCTCAAATATCTACAAATATCAAAAAACTAGCGCCCTAGCTTGAGCCATTAAAAAAATTGATTTTTTTGGGGTCTATTTGAGGAAGTTTCCAGGGGGGGGATGGTACCACCAAACTATGTCAAAATATCAGTCTTTTAAGTATCTACTGATATGAAAGAAAACTTTTGCCCTAGCTTTAGGCGTTCAAAAAGTTGATATTTTGAGGGGTTTTTGGGGGAGTGGCCCAAAAAATTTTTGTGAGACAAAATTGCATTTGAAGCTTAACAACTTTACACAAAAATTAGATTTCGATATTTTGTAGTTATGGAGAAGACCACACAAGATTTAGGAAGAAAAAACGGACATAAAAAAGAAAAAAAACTATCGCAGCAAAAAATGGGTTGGTAGAGATGAAAGGGTATTTTCAAAGATATAACCATGCGGAATATTTTTAGCCATATTTAACTCATTTTTGAATGGGACCGCTTTTTGCACCAAACTTTCAGGACGGTTTCCGTGTCTTGAAACCAAAGTCACGTAAATTATTGCCTTGAAATGTGGTACAAACATATAACTTATTAATTTCAAACTATTGTCAAAATTTCATGTAGCTAGACTTAACCATTCTCTAGTTATAAGCAAAAGTCTGAAACTTTGCACTGATAAGTTTGAAAATGGCTGAGTAAAAACAAAGAAACATACGATGCGAGCGTCGTTTGATCCAATTAAGCATTTACATGCATTGCTCGACCGTGCACGTATGCCTTTTTACAGCCATACATTACTACAAATCCGCTATTACACGTCGTTGTATGATGCGTGCATAGGGTAGCATGTGTGCAATGGCTGTTGCTGAGTGCACTTGTTACTGAGTGAGCAATGCACGATCAATGACGTTCATATGCAGAAAACGCGGAAGCAGTGCATCTTAACAAATTTTTACTATTCCATTCCATAATTTGGAACCGGTGCAATTTTGGAACCGGTTTCAATGGATTCGGTATCTTGGAATGAACATCCCTACATTTGAAGTATGATATTATCTTTTTCAAAGCATAAAATGCTAATTAAACCAATGTTATATTATTAATGATAGGCTGTATACTAACCTTGGGGTCAGTTTCATAATAATACTGCTGTGAACGAATCCATCGACCAACCATATGATCCTTGACAGTGTTTGCCAAAGCAAAAAAATAATCCCTTTTTGTTGCTACATTGCGGTCTTTCACTAATGTGTAATGTAGATGTCTATTAAACGCCTAAACAACACAATAAACTTGTAAACTCTACCACTCTAAATTTGGTTCTGGACAAAAATTTAATTTGAACAAAACCAAAAATAGACTAAAATGCTGAAACTTACAGATAGCTTCCTTTAAAGAACTTAAAAAAGACACATCTGACATTGAATAATTTTCTTAAATCTGCATATGATTTAAAGATTTATGTTCAGTGATCAGAGTTTTGAGCTAAAACCTGGTTTTTACAAGTCACTACAGTACACTGTACTGTAACCTTACGTTTGACTCTCAGTCATAATAATTGCAAAATTAAAAAAGCTTGGTACACATTCATGTGCACAGGCAGTTGGTAATAAAACCTAACTCTAACCTATACTGCAACTCTGAACCAGTGTTCCCACTAAGCCGATTTTTTTCAGCGAATCGGCAATTTGTTAAAACAAGGGCAAGTAATTTTTAGCAATATAGTAAACATAGCTTTAGAAAATTAGACAAATTTGTGGAAATATGGAATTGGGTATACTTTAATACTGGATTGGTACAACATTTAGGGCATATAATCGTTTTTTTAGAGCTTTGGGCATAATTGTTTAAAGAAAATTTGGGCACTCGCCAATTAGCCATAAAGTTAGAGGGAACAAAGCTCTAAACTGTAATAATCAAAAAAAATTTTTGAGCATGAGTGACGTCACCAAAATCTTTGTTTAACTATGCACATTCCATGTGCCAAGTCACTTCAAAATTAAAATACAATTTGAAGCAAGTGTATTTCTTGGTACTGGTACCAAATTACGTTTTTGATTTAACAGTAGTTTGAAGTTCTTGCTTCATCATTGTACAGTATTGTTTCATTTCATTGATAAAAGTACGGTATAATGCAAAAAAGAACTTGCAAATTACATTTTATTCACCAACTTGCCTTGGCCAGGAGACAGCTAAGGGACCTTTTCGTATTTGAGTCAAGTTGCCACCTGTCTATCACACATTATGCAGGCTTCACACTAACCCTTTAAATGCTGATTATCAAGCAGGGAAATAATAAATACCAATTTGTAAAGGCTTTGGTTTGATTAATTCATATGATAGGAAATTGCAAGGAGCACGTTTCGTGCATGCAGACAATTCACAATAAAACTCAAAAAACCCAACTCTAACCTACACTGTAACTGTAATAATCAAAATAAAATTTTCTAAAAACGAATGACATCACTAAAATCTTTGCTTATTTGCATGGGCCAAGTCACTTCAAAATTGTCATCCATTTAGTGGTGGCACTAACTGGACCCCAAGGATTAGGGTTTTCATATAGGACAACAAGGATTAGAGCAAGGGTCGGCAACCTACTGCCAGCATCCAGCCAGCCAAGGCATTTTATTCGGCCTGCGACTTTCAATTATCATCCCATCGATGACCTTTTTTCTTTTTCTATGATAGATATGCCCTAATAACACCGCAGAAATGATCATCTCCGAACAAAGAGCTTTTATTTTAATTTTTTGGTCTTCACCATCAATTTGGTCAAAAAAGGGCCTGAATTTCTGGCAAAAACCTTTTTTTGGTCCACTGAAATGGTAGCGGCTCGCTGGAACCTTGTTAGGATTGGACCCACTAGTTCAAAAGGTTGCCGACCCCTGCATTACAGTTTGGGTTAGGGTTCTTGTAGTCCTTGTGCTCTTATATTATATATTTCAGTAGAACCTATTAATGATACTGCTAAGCTAGGATCATAACTTTCAGCAAAGATGCAAATAGTTCTGCAAAAAGTAATTTATAATTGAATTAAAATTGTTAGATCAAGATGCCGGTATCATCTTTAATGATCCTACACAAACATTGAAAAAGTGAACAAATTAAAAAGAATTCAGAAAGTGGCTAGGCTACTGTTACGTTACATAAAGCCTATGAAGAGAATAAGAAAGGAAAGATTGAGCACTATCTTGCTCATTTACTCTTTCTTATTATTTGAATTATTGTTAGGGTTTGGGTTAGATTTTGAGTTTGGGTTAGGATTAACGTTAGGCTTAAAGTTTGGTTTAGAGTTTGAATTAGGGCTATCAATTTTCTTAACCTTACAAAATGTAACAGCAGCCTCTGCCAAGAGCTTAATTTAATATTAAATAAACTCACCAATTTTATATCTTTTACACCCTCTAAAGTTGCAACACCACATACAGATATTTGTTTACGCCTGTCGATATCAGTTAGTGGACGTACTGGTGGTTCATCCATTAGAAAGCCTTCATCTGTTGTTGATGACACCAAAGAGTTTACAGTTTTCCTCTGAGTTGGCACAGATTCTTCATCATTATTCTCCTTAGATTTCTAAAATTGAAATGATTCTGTGATTCAGTTTCCAGGTGTCGTTAACAGAGGTGGAGTCCTCGAGGACACATTTTGAAGTCCTTGGCCTTGGCCTCGAAGGTCAAGTCCTTGGCCTCGAGTCCTCGAAAATTGGCCTGTCCTCCGCTCGAGGACAGCACTATTTTTTGAATTGTTAAAATTTTGTAAAGCGCTTGAAAATTTTTTTGGAAAACGTTTTTTTGTGGAGATCGCTTGAAAAATTTCTGTGAAGACCTTTTTTTTTTTTTGGAGAGCACTTGCGCTTGTGTCCTTGGCCTCGAGCATTCCTGTCCTTGGCCTCAAGAGTGTCTGTCCTCGGAAAGGCTGTCCTTGGCCTCGGATTTTTTTTGTGTCCATGGCCTCGAGCCTAGTGTCCTCAACTCCACCTCTGGTCGTTAAGTATGAGCCATCACTTTTTTTTCGGAAGATCTGCGACTGGTGTATTAGTGCGTGAGCGCTTTCTCAGATTTAAGCTATTCCCAAAATAGAGCCTAACCCTAATGAGTGCATGCATGAGAGGAGTGAGAGTGTGCATATGCTCATACAGGCTCATACACATTACACACGTCACACAGATTCCGACACAAAAGCAGACGACTCATACTTAACTTAACAACGATCCAGTTTTCTATCAAAATCAAACTCTATGCTAGTGTCACCTTACTTAAGTTACCACAAAACCAGTATGGTACAGTACTAGGTATCATTGGAGGTCCAGTAGGATTAGGCTACCGGTAGGCTATACTAGTAACCAGTAACTAGGCCTATGGCTGCGTGGTGCAATTACTCTGTACTGCAAAAACACCACTGGCTACTGTACATTTGCACTCCAGAGGCCTACAGATACAGTACTCGCCACTACTGATTGACTAAGCAAGTAACAGAGTAACAACAGGTACTCCGGTAGCCTACCTACTCCTTACTTTTGTACAATAAAATTGAAATGCACTGATCGTGTCCCCCCTACTGGCAAAAAATGCAAAAAAAAGGAAACATTGTAGGGCAATTTTGTGCAAAATTTTTACAAGTCAAGTCAAGTTTATTTTACCAAACGTTAAAAGTACGCTGGAAGGAATCAGTGAAAAGACCATTCGGTCATCTTAGTCAACTGCACCTATAGTAATACTTAACTGTAATAGGCGTAAACTTAAACTTGCCAATAAATCATGGTAATACGAAATAACGCAAAGTAGGTAAGCACTTGAACACTCATTTCCCCACTTACTGGCACATCCGACGCCACAGGCCGAACAACAAAACAAAAAAATAGGTTAAAGTTACCCACCCAATCCTAATTACAACAATTTCAAGCAAAAGCAGCCCAGTCCGAGGCGGGCTTGCGAAGTCAGATGTTGCTGTAGGCGGGAAAAAATCTACACCCAAGCATCCGCCCACAACTATATCAAGCAATGTTGTTAACTGAACAACATTTACTTAAAAAAAAGGATTTTCATATAAAAAAAAAGAAAAGGTACTGGCAGTGGCAAGCTGCAATGCGGTTCCATGAAGAAATCACCGACGGCGTAACGTCGAACACTGTTAATTTTAAGGTCAAGCCCAATGATCGGTAAAAAATGATCGGTAAAAAATCACAAATGCGAAAGGGGTTTTTGGTGGTTTGAAGTTTTATTTTCAGACCATAAAAATACCAGGGTGTCGAACCGAACCTGAACCCGAACCGTAAACCCGAATGAACCGCTTCATTTTGGTGAACCCGAACCGAACCTGAACCTGCAAAATTTTACTTCAGTGAACCTGAACCAAACCTGAACCCTCAAAATTGTGCTCAAATGAACCCAAACCGAACCTGAACCCCCAACAAAAGTAAGAATATATTTTTCCATATCCGGAAGCCGCTGGCGCTGGTACACGCACAACAAGAGCAGTGGTGATCATCAACAGGATTAGCATTTTCTCCTTTTTTTTTCTGGACGAACGAGTAACGACAGTTAAATTTTAAGTCAATGAACCCGAACCGAACCTGAACCAGTAATATTTTACTTGAGTGACCTGAACCAAACCTGAACCTCGAAAATGGTGCTCAAGTGAACCCAAACCAAACCTGAACCGCTAAAATATTTCGAGCAGGAGCTAAACCTGAACTCGAACCGTTATTTGAAACCGTTCGACACCCTGAAAAACACTTATTTTCAGGGACGGCTTGTCTATCATGGTCCATGGAGATTACGGAACTGCAGCCATCCAAAGACTTTTGTGTTTTCTGTCATTAGCATTGCAACAAAAATTTGAAAAAAAATCTTTTACATTCAATTTTTATTCAAAAAAGCTTATGCGATTGCTTGCTTTGATGAGCCAATTAAAGCCTTTGCTTTCGTAGTGCCAAAGAAACAATTTTTGTATCACGAGTTAAATACAGCGATTTTTGCCGACTCTAGACCACAAAAGTTGCAGTCCAGCTCGCCAGCATCATTGACATAAAACGAAAAAAATATCTTCAAAAAAATTGACTTTTAGGGGAGCCATTTGGTGGGTTCTGGGCAAGGATGGCAGTACGGTACGGTACGCCTCAATTTTTGCTAAGAAGTACGGTACATTGGTACGGTACGCTTTTTTTTTTGTAATGGTACGGGTATGGTACGTTGGTACGGTGCGCCTTTTTCGCAAAGGTACGGGTACGCTCTTTTAATTAAAAACCCTAGACTTTTCGCACATTACGCTGGCTTTTTGTATACAGAGGCAAAAAACCGCTAAAACCGAAGCTAAATGTGTGGTTTGAGTTCGCTGATTTATAGGCTAGTGATTTTTAAGTCAAAGTTGCGACTTGCGAGTAGCTAAAAGCAAGGATTGCAGTACGGTACGGTAGGCTTCAATTTTTGCTAAGAAGTACGCTACGCTGGTACGGTACGCGTTACGCTTCAAAAATTGAACTGAAGTACAGTACGCTGGTACGGCAGGCGCGCGCGTGGCCCCGATTTTTGTTTCTGCCCCCCGATTTATTTCTTAATATTGTCCCCCCACAGTATTTTTTGGGGAGAAAAAAGTTGCTGTTTTTGGCCGGAAAAACCGTTTAAATTTCTGATTTCGGCCAGAAAAAGCCTTCGGATTTCGGCGAAGACCTTTTTTTTTTGTTTGGAGATCACCCGATTTTCCGATTTTCACTAAAAATTTGCCTTGATCCTCTTCAGGTACAATGAAAATTTGGGACGAGTTCAACGCTGGTTTTCAGCTTTGCCCCCCTGATTTTAATTTTGCCCCCCCCGATCTCGCGAAGCTGGCGACGCCCCTGTGGTACGGTACGGTTCAAGTTGCGAGGTACGTAGTACACAAATTCTGAACGTACCGTACTGCCATCCTTGGTTCTGGGGAGGATACCTCCAAACTATGTCAAAATATTTGTCTGCTAAATACCTACTGATGTCAAAAAATGAAATAAAACAATTAAAAAAATAGATTCCTAGCTTTAAGCCGTTCAAAAACTTGATTTTTGAGGAGTATATTTGGGAGGTTCCCGGGGGTGGTACCATAGGCGTAGGCAGGGGGGCCAGGGGGCCTGGCTCCCTCCCCAATTGAAATGCTAACAATGATAAAAATGTCACAAAAAGAGCCTACTATTGTTTCTTTAGTTTCAATTTCTTTTAGCATCTTCACGTACAACAGTACACGCGTACAACAGGAATAAACAACAATATTGATCCAGAGGGCCCGGGCCCCCTCAATTTGATTTTTACCAACCAATTTAAATGGGCCCCCTACAATAATATTGATCCAGGGAGCCCAGGTCCCCTCAATTTAATTTTTGCCAACCAATTTAAATGGCCCCCTACAATAATATTAATCAAGGTGGCCCTGGCAACTTTAATTTAATTTTTGCCAATGAATTTAAATGGGCCCACTGCAATAATATTTAAATGGGCTCCCAACAATAATATTGATCCAAATGGCCCGGGCCCCTCAATTTAATTTTTGCCAACCAATTTTAAAATGCTTCCTACAATAATATATGGCCCCAATTTAAATGGGCTCCCAACAATAATATTGTTCCAGGGGGCCCAGGCCCCTTTAATTAAATATTTGCAAACCAACAGTGGCATCGCAAAGGGGGGTGGAGGGGCGGTGCGCCCCGGGTGTCGCGATTTTGGGGTGACACCATTTTATGATATAAATTGAACTGAAAAGAAAACAACAATTTGTTGAACATTATTGGCAATGTTTAACACGGGATTGTAATAACAATGATTTAAAGCATTTTTTCAAACATTTATTTAAAACGGGCGCTAATTTGCCAAAAAAAAAAAAAAAAAATCACAAATCAGTAAAAACTTTGAAAAGTGCCAACACTAAGCCATCAAATTAGATTGCTTACTGAAACATGCTGAATGTAGGTTTCATAGAAAAAATATACAAGATCAGGAATGGGGGGATTACCAATCATCGTTCCATCCCTCCCCCTCTTTCCGCCAACTATTTTTCTCCATTAAGTATAAACGAAATGGTTTACTCCTTTTGAGTTTCATTAAACTACAAGACTTTATGATTTACGGTACTAGCATGTAAATAAGAGAACTGAAATTTACCATTAGCCACCTCCCTCATAGACATTGCCCAATCATGCAACCAGTTTAATCATGTTTTTGCAATGCTAATTTGCATGCTTATACACTGTACAAAGTGTACATATCTTTGCAATACTTTGTTTTAATTTTGCGTAATATTTTTTATCATAGAAAGTAGCAGACTGAGAAAATCTAGAAGCTGCTTTTTTTAACCTTAACTCGGTGAGGTGGCAGTAGACTTAGATGACCTTTCGGTCCTTCGCTGTCTCCTCACCAAGTGACTAAATATCGCTTTGACTCTGCAAGTTTGTGTGTTTGGTTTTAAAGGAATTGCATATTTCGATGCTTTGGTGATAGACCTAGAGGAAGTTGCAGTTTTTTTTCTTGTGATATGACGTCACTTGGTAAATAAATAAATATGATGATGATGATGATGCCACATTTCAAGAGATGATGATGATGATGATGCCACATTTCAATTTCTATCAAAATACGACTAGAATTAAGTTATTTTTGAAAAATAAAAAAAACTTTTGAGCGCTGGGGGATCCGCCCCCACACCCCTAAAGCAGCCCTCCATTGCAGATTTCTGGCTATGCGCCTGAGTCTAATCATGTTTTAGCACTGCTAATTTCTATGCCACCAGAGTTCTCCTTGATGTCACATTCGAAAAAGGTTCAAAATAAGCAAAAAATTAAGTCATTTTTGCCAAAAAATAAAATTTTTCGAGTGCTGGGGGCTCTGCCCCAGACCCCCAACACACAGCCCCTCTTCATTGCAGATTTCTGGTTCCGCGTTTGATACTAGACCTGTGTTGCTCATCACTTTCAAGTTTTAGAATCTTACAATGACAAGTAGTTAAGGTAGCCAAATAACGGCATGGCCAAATGGGTAAAGGCGTCGTTTTTGCGGCGGCCCTGATCGAATGATGTGAGTTCAACCCGCACCCTGGTCATGTTGTTGTGTCCTTTGATAAGACGCTTTACAATGATTTTCTCTGCTTAATGGCTTCGAACAAGCAGCAAATTCAATGGACAAGAATTCGAAAAAATTCACAAAACCATTTGAATCATCGGAAACTCCTAAGCAGGTGCAGATTACTCCAATCACGAAGTAATCATTGCAATGAAAAGTGAGCGGATCGTCCAATAAGTTAGCGTCTGACGCTGTCCAGTGACAAGAGGATGAATATGCGCTTCAACAACAACCACTATCTACAGCTGGGGTTCTTAACCTTTTTTGTCTCGTTTACCCCGTGCCAAATGAAAACACTATAATTTACCCTAATTTTTTACACGGGCTTTTCTGGCCAAAAACGGGTGATCTCCAAAAAAAAAAAGGTCTTCACCGAAATTTCAAGCGTTTTTCCGGCCAAATACAGGTGATCTCTTTTTGGGCAACGGCAATCCTGTGCAACACTATCACTTTTTCAATACTGGTAATTGAAGTTAGTTTTAGTTTATAATTCAGTAAATTTACCCCCTGGATTGGCAAAATTTACCCCCAGGGGGTAAATTTACCCCCGGTTAAGAACCCTTGATCTACAGTAACGAAGTAGTACCACTATCTTTCAAATATAATCTTTTGCAGCCTGTTTACATGATGAAGGTGGCCTCCACGAAATTCCGCCCCGAGTGTTACCATTCTTAGCGACGCCAGTGCCAACCAATTTAAATGTATAACCCGAGTGAAATTAAGGGTTTTTATCCTAAAAGTTGCTATCTGACGCCCTCATCTAACCTATTTATGAACGTATTGCAATTACCATCAACCACGGACGGATTTAACATATTGCACGGTGCCAGGCGCCCCGCACTCATATAAGACTTTTTTTTTGGTCTTCACCAGTATTTGGCCGGAAGATATTGCGAAAATCCCAAAGTGCCAGGGGCCCAACTCCATGTAAATCCGGTCCGGGCAATAACATAGTTTGTAGGCGTAACTATCTATTGTACATTTTTCAATAACAATTCACCTCCACCTCGCCAGTTTTTATGCAACAAAACACTTTTGAAAAAAATTAGCTACAATAAAGGGAATGCTCATTGAACAAATTACTGAATTGAGAGGGCCTGGGCCCCTT
This sequence comes from Trididemnum nubilum, assembly GCA_963965965.1. Classification (NCBI taxonomy): domain Eukaryota; kingdom Metazoa; phylum Chordata; class Ascidiacea; order Aplousobranchia; family Didemnidae; genus Trididemnum; species Trididemnum nubilum. The sequence continues at coordinate 36,252,934 of OZ014472.1, read as the reverse complement.
GGCCGTATATGTACTGCTATAACTCGTTGTTTTCATGACAAAACAATAATCTCTAAGGAAAATATTCGACTGGATTATTTTTTACTGCTAAAATATTGCAGGAGGCTATGTACTTTACTTCCCCCTACCTGGGCCAAATCACTTACAACATTTAACCCCAAAATGCAAGATTTTCAACGTGTTTTGGACTTAAATTGCAAGCAAAAGGTGGACTGAACAACTTAATTTTTTCAATTGGCTTTCAAGTGTTAAAAAATCTAGTACTTTCAAATGTCTCCGAATACGTGGGAAATGCGATCCAAAGGTATCAAAATACAAAATAGCTTTTTTTTCCAAAAAATTACGAAAAATCGCCCAGCGGCTGGGGGCTTCGCCCCACACCCCCCGTCTGTAATACGTTTGAATTAAAGTGCTCTTCTTTGTTCAGCTCACGTCTTCCAATTCAGACATTTTTGCATTTTATCTATTAGTTTAAGCCCTCTCCCTTGAACTAGCTCCCACCAAACGTCCCAACACCAGGCCATGGCTTCTGATGTTCCATTTTACGATACCTTTGCTCCCCACAAAAAGTTCCTCTTTCAAAGTTTCCGATGACGTCATTGCATGAGATTTGTGGTTTAGACCCCCCAATCAAAAATCCTGGCTACGCCTATCGGAGGTACCCCCAAATTTGTTAAAATATTTGTCTCTCAAATATCTACTAATATCAAAAAAACTAGCGCCCTAGTTTGAGCCGTTCAAAAAATTGATTTTTTGAGGGTTCCTGGTAGAGTGGCCCCAAAATATTTCGGTAGAAAAAATTGCGTTTGCAGCTCAACAACTTTACACAAAAATTAGAGTTCGATGTTTTGTGGTTTAGGAGGAGAGCGCAAAAGGTTTAGGAAGGAAAAAAAAGAAGAAAATAAAAAGAAAATAAAACAAAAAAAAACAAACAAAACAAAAAAAAAAGAAAAAAACTCATCGCATCCAAAAATGGGTTGGTAGAGATGAAAGAGTATCATAAGACCAATAACCATCTGAAATATTTTTTACCGTACTTAAGCCGTTTCGAATGGGACCGCTTTTTAAGCCAAACTTTCGGGCGGTTTCCGAATCATAAAAACCAAAGTCACTTGACCTATCGCCTCGAAATTTGGCACAAACATACAACTTTTTAATCTCAAACTGCTGTCATAATATCGTGTAGCTAGACCTAATCTGATTAAAAACAGTAAAGCCTTATTTAAAATAGTAAAATTTTTAAACGTTTCGGACTTAGCTATGTTCATCATCAGTAAAAAGTAAAATCTAAAACAGTAAATAATGTAAAGAACAAGTCTCGAATGAAAGTAGACACATTTCAATGAGTAGACTCATGGACATAGCTAAGTCCGAAACGTTTAAAAATTTTACTATTTTAAAACTAGACCTAACCGTTCTTAAGTTATAAGCAAAAGTCTGAAACTTCGCACTCGTTAGTTCGAAAATGGCAGAGTAAAAACAAAGGAACACGCGACACAAGCGTCGCTTGTTTCAACTAGTCGTGTATAGAAATGGTTTAGATACGGTATTTCGTTTCCTAACATTATCCGATTTTCTGTTTAAGAGTTCGATTTCAAGTGTATTGCCAGGACTCATCAAATGTGGCTTAAGGTTTTTTTTTTCGCCATGTTTACTTCAACTTGTAAACGTGGTGCCTTCTTTCTTGAATTAACGTAGGGGTTGCCTAACTTAATTGTACACAGTCTTCTTCTTGCACCGTTGCGGATAGACTAAATTGTTTTATTTTTATTTTTTAATTATGCGGGTGTACGGTAATTGATTAAGTGAGCTTTTCTATTACACTATACTCACGCGGTGTGAGACTTTGGTGTACACTTTATATGCGGTAGCTTATTTTGTAATATGTTGCAGCTGATATTGCGTATTTCAATTTCTTATTCTGAAACAAACTATCTAATTTAAACTTCAATGTTCAACCCGTCCCGTAAAACTACCTTCTCCTCTACCTTTGGAAACCCCCCCAATTTGCCCCTAGCAATTAATTTTTGTACGGCTTTAAGCTGTAATGGAATGCTTTGGTTTATAGAACTAAAATCAATTTTTTTTTTCATAAGAACCAATAAATTTTGAGTTGAAGCTGGCTGTTCTTAAATTTTGACGAACTTTCAGCCTTATTTCGAAAAAACTTTTAATAAGTGACACAAATTCATTCGTGCTTGGTTAAAGTTGAAATAAAAGTTGTATTTTGCTATTGATTATGATTATTGAAAAAATCGTTTATAAAAGCTCAATCCTGCTGATTGCTTTCAAATATACGTTGTAGCCTACTAGCTTGTGTTTCGTTTTACTTTTTTTGCATGCCAAGGCTGGAATTTTTTTTTTAATTTGTTCTTAAATTTTGAGCAAAAATGAGGGGTCTGGGGACAAGAATTCCTGACGCTTTGCGATTTTTGTAATTTTTATGGAAAAAATAACCATTCTTACACCATTTGGAAGAATTGTTACTTTAAGAGTAATTGGAAGCTCTGTAACAGAATTAAACCCCTTAATAGCTTCTTCAGCTTTCTTTGCTTCTTTCGTCTTTGGTCAAGTTCAAAACACATTAAAAATCATGCGTTATATTCCAAGTGCTTTGGTTAAGGGAGTAGGGAGGAAAACTTTAGCTGCTTGGTCTTCCCTGGTTATAAGCCACTGATGTTGGAACAAAAGTTATTTTTGAGAATCAGTTTATTCCACTATGTGTCGGCTGTTCATTCCATTAGTTTGTTTGCGAACTTCCATCGAGCTTTGTGAGAATAGACTTTCATTAATGATTTTTTACTGTTATGACAGCTCAAATTGATTGTATATAGACCACATAATTATAGCTAATGACTTTATTTCGGTAATTCTCAATTCAAGACAAAATTTTACCCAACGTAGGGCCTATCAGGTACATTAATGAAAACAGTTTTTGCCGCTAAACTATAATTCACCTTTTTAATTTGAACTCTTCCAAAATTTAATACTGCGCTAGGCCGCGATTATTTTTTTGCGACTAGCGTTAGCGACTCTATTATTTTGACATGCCTAGCTCTGAGTATACTGTATGCATATTGCGGAGTAGTAAAAGAGATCTTAGTCTCTTAGTGCGTAAATCTGTAATGAAGCCTATCGATACCCTTTTGAACCAGTCTAAAAAAACATTGAAATTAACCTGATCTAATGTCCTATGTCGTAGACTTGGACTTGATGGTGGTGTCTTGTAATGTGATGGCTTGTAACCTTGACCTGCGTGAGGATGCAACATAGATTTACTAGAATTGACTTCTGATGGGGCTTGATTGATGTTGAACGAGATCACTTTCGTTAGAACAGATCCTGCTGTTGACGTCGCTTCTGTAACATCCAGTTTACTAAAATCAAACTTGTAGCATAAAGCCACAACGAAATTTTCAACAGATCCCAGTCTATTATGTATATACACTTATCGTACTAAGGACCACATAGCCAGGAATTCTCCCAGTCTATTATGTATATACACTTATCGTACTAAGGACCACATAGCCAGGAATTCGCAAAGGGGGGGGGGGGCTTTTTTTGAAGTTTGATTCAACCGTGAACGAAGTTGACCCGAATTTTGGTGTGTTTTCAATTGAATTGAGGCAAATTCATAGCGTTTTTCCGTCCAAAAACAAGTGATCTCCAAAAAAAAGGTATTCACCGAAATTTAGAGCGTTTTTTCGTCCAAAAGCAGGTGTTCTCCAAAAAAAAAGGTCTTTACCGAAATTCAGGGCGTTTTTCCGTCCAAAATCAAGTGCTCTTCTTCTCATCCAACGATCTTTGGGGGATGGGGCTGTTTTCCAATGGGGGGGCTATTTCCCGTTTTGGGGCTAAAATCAACCTCAAAATTTTAAAAACTTGTTATTTTGCATACTTTTCAGGCCAATTGGGGGGGCTATAGCACCATTTGCCCCCCCCCCCCCCTAGCTACGATACTGCAAATAGCGTATCTTCGGAAAAACACGAATATTCGTGTTTCAGATGTTATTCGTGTTTCAAGTTTTTATTCGGAATGGGTATTAACGAACACTTTTTGAGGGTTGAAATTAATTTTTCTTCTTAAACTTATTACTATTATTCTCTTCATGATCGTCATTTGTTAAAAAAATGTAAGAACTAAAATATCTTCGTATTCGAATATGCTTTCTTTAGTGTTCGAAACAAAGTTGTAGCTTCGAAAATGTTGGTAAAAAGTTGTAAAGTGAATACCGAATAAAGCATTTTTGCTTTCGTGTTGGTAAGAGCAAAATAGCTCAATTGCATTCAAACACGAATAAAAAACGTCATCACAGAAGAAAGACTCACTGAATGATAATATTGATGAAGGCAATAGACAATAATCAGTGGTCAAGTAGATAGAGTGTCTGCTACTGAAGCGGTAGACTTGGGCTCGATTCCCGGTCGGGTCAAACCAAAAGACTATAAAAATTGCTATTCACAGGTTTCCTGCTTGACGTTCAACAATAAAGGAACAGTGTGAAACCTCCATCGTTTGTGGTAGACAGGTGGGCAGGTGGTAGCTTCACTCGCACACCGAAAGGTTCCCTCGCTGTCTTCTGGCCTAGGCAGCTTGGTGAATAAAATGTAATTACAAGCCCACAAAAAATTACAAAATCAATATCATTACAACTTCGGCCTTAATTACGCGTCGCAGTAGAGGGTATTGAAAGCGTTTCATTTCTGAAGATGGTTAGCCTAGTTTAATTCTAGTTCTACACTAATTGCTCCAACTTTCAATTTTTTTAATAAGCGCATAAAAATCGAAATTGAGTCGCATAATATACAGTAGATGTATTCAGGAAGAAGAAAATCTTATTGAGTCATGAGGAGGTGGTCAAAACTTTAAATTATGGATAATTTTAAAATTTTTACGGTTAATTATACAGTACCTCTGCTAGACGATATCTGCATGGTGGAACAAACACAAAAATGGATCACTGATATTATGCGACACAGATGGCCATGACATTTCAGTAGCAAGTTGTAGATTCATTGTGCCCTGTAATTCTGTTCATGTTCTAACAAAATGACGGGTTCCTTTCACTTGTAGAAAAATTTTTCTTTTAATTTTATGAATTTATACATAACAAAGCCATTAACTGGAATGGATGGTTACTAATCATGAAAGGTTAAATGAGGGCCTGATGTTGCAACTTTTAGGGCAATTTCTCCCAAGTTGAACATTTAAATTGGTTAGCAAAATTTAAATTGATGGGACCCTGGCTCGCTAGTCGTCAATTAGTTTTATTGTTAATTAATGTCGTACGCAAAAATGCTGAAAGAAACTGAAACTAAAGAAACAATAGGCTTTGTTGTCATTGTTTTTATCACTGGCGGCATTTCAATTGGAAGGCCCACCTCCAGGGGCGTATTTAGGGGGGGGAACATTGGGCCATGGCCCCTCCTTTGAGTCGCCAGGATCGTATAATTGCATAGATAGTATGCAAAATTGCGGCATGCCCCCCCCTTCTTTGCAAGTTGGACATAAGTTTAAATCACACAAAGGGCAATGTTTTGTGCGCTGCGATTAGGCTTGCATCCACGTTTGGGCGAAAAATCGGACCAAATTTGAGTGAAGATCTTTTTTTTTTGCTTTTCACCTAATTTTGGGCGAAAAATCGGACTGATTTTGGGCGAAACAATTTCTGATTCAGATCTTTGCTCTTCTCAAATTTTCTGAAGTTTCTGCCCCCCCCCCCTTTTAAAATCCTGCGTACGCTACTGCCCACCCTCCTTGGTATCGCCTATGGTAACAAACAAAAAAATCTTCGGTAAAAAATCCAATATTCGAAAAATAATTCAAAATCTTTGTAAAAATTTCCGAATAAACAAACTTTTCGGCCGAACAAAACAATTTTTTTGCCGAAGATTTTTTTTGAAAAGTTGATTGGTAGTGCAGAACTGGAAAATTGCTTTAATCAAAATGTTCATTTTTTCGAAGCAACTTTTCGTCAAAATTCTCCATTCAAACGATTCTTCAACAAGAGTCAGACGAAAAACTGCTTCGAAGAAATGAACATTTTGATTATAGAAGATTTTTCTGCTCGTGAAATACTGTGTTTACGAATATTCGAAAAAAATGAAAATTTGGAAATTTCATTCGTGATAAAATTTATAGGCTTTGCCAGTTTCACTAAACACGCACATTCGTTTTTTTTATGATTGATTGATCCACATCTTTCCTCCACTGACGAGGAAGCGACGGTGGCGCTTTTATTTCGGACGAATCCTCACCCGCTTTGACCATTTTCCAAGTTTTCCGGTTGATGTTTGACTTCTTCCCGTGTTAATTGGCTACTTTTTCCAACGACCACATAGTATGTGGCCCCATGCTTGCGACCAGTATTTTGTTAAAAAGGCGCTTAAACCCAAAACGAAAATGTTGCTCTTTGTTGAAAAACGTACCGAGAAGGGGTATTACTTATGCGTTTTAACTGGATCACAGTGGATGACTTGGGGACGGAGTCGTCCGCCGCAGGGCAATTTTTATGGTTTTTGGGATAGCCATTTAAACGCTTTTCGGATGGCATTCAAAATAATTAAATTATTCAGCTTTATTACTTACTACTACCAGTCAAGTTCTAAACATGTTTGACCGATTGCATTTTTAGTTAGATTTTCTTGTGACTAATGAGGAGGGAGCTTCCGCCCTCTTAGCCACCCTCTCCTGGTTGTGCCATTGTGTTGTACAGTCATAAGCGTACAAGCGGATGCTTTGTTACTTCTACAAATGTTAGATTTGGGATAAAGATACATGCTGGAAAAATGCGTTTTTTATTAAAAAAAAAAACGCTTGATAAATATCTACGCAAGGTGGCAATGTACACTATGATCAGGGTTGGCATGCCAGCGTACCGAATTTTTGGATAAATTTAACTGAAAATAAACTCAAGGCCTACGATTTTACAAAAAGTGCTAACCGAGCTTAAAACAAAACAAAAATTTAGTTACCGCAACCGAATTAATCAAGGCAGCTAGCAGAGTAAGTTTCTATGTTTCGATTCTTAATCTCAATCAATGCGTCGCTGGCATATAAACATCGTTCTATAAAAGTTAACCCAAAAAAGAAGCGTAGAAATGCCTGGGGGGTGAGTGTGACTCTACCTACCCTTTCTTGATTGCCGTCCTAAGGCTACAGCTCTACGGCATGGCTATACGCTAATGGTTCACAGGCGAGCAACCAACAGGATTTTGTTAAAGGGAAGAGGACTTTAACCGAAAGTTAAATTATTATTTTTGTTCGAAAAATGTCTCATTTTGGGCTCGTGCTGAGCAAACTGACGCAACTCAAGTGTATCACTTTCGGGGTCTGGGGGTGAAGTCCGCCGGGTGATTTTTGTGAATTTTAGGAAACAGTAGATCACGTTCGCGTTTTGCAAGTTTTTCACTTTTTGACGCTTTTCGAAGAAACTAAAATTCCTGAAATTCAGAAGTCATTTGAAAGAATTAAATTGCCCAGCACCTTCAGCCCTCCCCCTAACTTACAGATCAAGTCCAAAACATGTTTAAATACTTGTTTTTTGGGATTAAATGTCCTGAGTGACTTGGCTAAGGATGGTGGTCCGAAGCCCCCTGGTTGCTTCAGTGCTAAGTCTGATGTATTAATGGGAGTGGTATTTCTGCAACTCATAGTGATGGAAATAACGAAAGCATAATAAAGTTTCATACACTTTTTTCCTGTTTCTCACTTTTCACAGCCTGCATATGCGGAGTTGACATTGGTGTAGGTGATCTTGGTCTTGACAGTCCAGCTCTTTGTAATTGAGGAGATGGATTTTGTGTAGATGGAAGACCTCGATGAAGCCTCGGCGATGATGGTGGTGTTACGAATCTGTGGCCATCATGACGATTTAACCGAGGTGATAGTGTGTTTTGGTTGCTCATTTATATGTTTGGTAATAAAAGTTACCACTCAAAATGGTGAATGGAAGGCATAGTATTTCGTCAATGAATTGGCTTTTTCTGCAAATAAAAATATTGTGCAAAGCAGTTTTATACGTCACTTCTATAATTCTATATTATGATTTGAGGATTTTTTTTCTATTTTCATATGAAAACATTCAAATAAATGTACAATACGTAGGCCAAACATCCGTACGTTTTGCTCTAAAATGCACTGCTTTTGGATTTTTTTTAGGTGGAGCAACAGGAATGTGGAAGCGTCTATACTTTTCAATCCCTTCCACTTTTGCATTTATCATTTCCACTTCCATCACTAATGGATAACGTTGTTTTTGTATAACATCTCTTCAGAGGTACAACATTTTAAAATGGCTTTAAAAGGCATTCAGGTCGGAAATGTGTTTGCTCGATTTTCTCGCAAAAAATTTTGACAGATCTGAAGACTAACTTTACCAATTTTGATCTTTCTACGACCATCCGTTTCCAAGCTATAGCAGCTTAGATTTCCCCTTAGAAATGCTTTTTCCCCTTAGAAATTTTGCCAGGGTTGCCAATTAGAAACAAAATTTCAAAGAGTTACTGCATGTTCGATGGTCTTGATCCTTGATAAATGTTCTAGATTCTCAATAAACTTATAGTAAAACAAAGTAAAGATTTGGAACTGTAAAATTAGCGGTTTTCAACAAATGTACTGCAGCTTTCCAAAAGTTAATCTTTTGTCACAATACTGACAAAACGGCAGCACTGAACTAAGAAGATAATTGTTAAATTTAATCTGCAATATCTTGAAAACGGTAGGGCGTAGAAACGTCAAATTTCGTGAGAATGCATTTAAGGCTTATCTCAACATTTTGGTCAAGAGCAAAAAACTTGATTCGCATGCCCTTTAAATAACATTATACTGATGATGTTTTTTCCCGTAGGTATTTTAAACAGCCTTTTTCAAAGCTGTCTAAAAATGAATCAAACAGTTTTAGTCTTACATATGTCAAGATTTCAAACAAGAATGAATTAAAATTAAAGGAATATTACAGCCTTTTATATTACACCATTTTATTTGCAGTATATAAACCAGTAAATTTTGAGTTGAGGCTGGTTGTTCTTAATTTTTTGACAATTTTTAGCCTCATTTGTTCTTAAATTTTGGGAACGTCCATGTCAAATTTAGCACCATGTTTGTAAAACTGTTCAACTGCCAATGTTTTGTCGGCTTGAGTAAACTCTTTCACAAGGTTGTAGCTTGTAACATTGTTTAAGCGAAAAAGCGAGTTTTTTCAACTTAAAATCACTGCCAAAATATTATCAGTTTCCTACGAAGTGCGCAACAGTATTTTTCTACTAATCATGGTATAGTTACAATTTTTGCTAGCAAGTACTGAAAAATCCCTAAGATTTTGTTGTTTCGAATCAGCACAAATTTTTTTGTTTTTTTCTTGAAATTCAGTCTTTTTTATATGTTCTTAGCTTTCATCTTTTTTTGATCTTTTTGCAAAGGTTCTTTTTTTGTTCTTTTTTTTGGAACGACCGACGCTAACGTTGCGTGTTCCTTTGTTTTTCCTCGGGCATTTTCAAACTAACGAGTGCGAAGTTACCGACTTTTGCTTACAACTCGCGAACGGTTAGGTCCAGCTATAGACATGAAATTTTGATAGCAGTTTGAGATTAATAGGTTATGTATTTGTACGAAATTTCGAGGCAATAGGCCAGTGACTTTGGTTTCAGGACCCTGAAATTATCCCAAAAGTTAGGGCATAAAAAGTTTTGGAGGGGGCACAAAAATATATTCGAGGATGAAGACCAAAAAAAAATCTTTATCGCAAATGTATCCCAGTGGCGTCGGTTCTGTTGCTTTCTTTTGGGACACAATTTTGTTTGGGGGGCACACTCTCGCTTGAGCGCACAAAAGCCTCCTTTGGTACGCATTTTGCGCAAAATTCTGGGGTGAAGACAAAAAAAAATGAAAAAAAGGTCTTCTTCGCAAATGCTCCCCAGTGGCGTCGGTCCTGTTGCTTTCTTTTGGTGTACAACTCTCGCTTGGGGGGCACATTTCTCGCTTGGGGGGACATAAAAAGTGATTTGGGGGCACTGCCCCGAAATGATCCCCGTGGCGCCGGGCCAGCATGAATGTTTCTGTTGGAAATTTATTGCATTGGTTTTGTAGTTTAGATGTAATCTGATGCTTCTTCTCTAAAAATCTGATGTTTTTGAAAAGCAATCGCTGGCACCACTGGCTGCTGAACAAAAATAGCATTGGTTTTGAAAAGTGGTTTAGTTTGGTCATTTTATTCAAGTACTGTGTAGTGGCTTTATTCGACAATGTAGTATTTGCTGCTTTGTATATCAGCCCTATAGTAGTTTCAAAGAGGCTACTAAGTATTTAGAGGTTACTTACTACTTAGCAGGACATCTTCATGCAATACTTTTTCAAAGATGATGGTTTCTGGGGGTAAGGGCTTTAGAATTTTGGAATCAAAGTTTTGATTGGAGCAAGTGTCAATTGTTGTTGATCTTTACTACTACAATATAGGTACTAATTTTGTATGAAGTTGTTTTGCGTGAAGATTAATTATTCACCGATTATGCTAAACCTTTTCTGTGTAACTTATAAATAATAATTTAGTTATGTGGTATTTTCAAATTCCATTCGCATTGAAATTATTTGTTTTTGTGAGATTAAACATTGTTTTTTCTTTTTTTGTTGTAATCCAAAATTGGTGCCTATAATACCCAGTGTTGCATATTTGCAATACTGCCAAATATGGTAATTAATAATACACCCTCCAAATTACACTAAGGTCTGACTATGTATCACCATTTAACTTGAAAAAACCTTTCCTGTATTGTTTTCAAATATTTGTGTGCACGGGCGCTGCAGGGTTAAATCTTGTACGCTTTTCTAAAACAAAACATCAAATTCTAGTTTTTGTGTAAAGTTGTTGAACTGCATTAAACGCATTTTTGTCTTCTGAAATTTTTTGGGACACTTTCCCACGAACCCCCCAGAATGGGGCCCAAAAATCAATTTTTTGAACGGCTTAAGCTAGGGCACTAGTTTTTTGTGATATCAGTAGGTATTTAGGAGACAAATATCTTGACATAGTTTGGAGATACCACCAACCCCCGGGCACCCTTACAAATGGTCCCCCAAAAATGAAGCTTTAAAACGGCTTAAGCTAGGGCGCCAGTTGTTTTTGATATCAGTAGATATTTAACAGAGAAATATTTTGACATAATTTGGGGGTACCGCAATTTCGGAAACCTCCCCAAATGAACCCCCAAAAATCAATTTTTGAACGGTTCAAATTAGGGTGCTAGTTTTTTTTTTAATATCAGTTGATAATCAGGAGATAATATTTTGACATAACTTGGGGGTACCGCCCTCCGAAACTCCCCGAAAATAGGTCCCTCGGCTACAATATTGCTGACACAAAAATGTGCAACTATGTGTATTTGATGTATCTATCCATGGATAATGAATAGTGGAAAGGCCTATATCATACCCGATCATAAATTTGTGAGCAGAGCAAAGCTTGACACTAAAAAGTGACAGACGACCATTTGGTGAAAAAAGTCGTTCATGTGTCAAAAAAACAATGAGCCAAATACACTTTTACCAAAAAAAAGCAAACAAACCCGCTGTTTGAAGAAGAAAGTCGCAACAAAATTAGATTCAAACGTCGATATTTTCATTTGCCTACGTATTCAGGAATTTCAAATTTTTGTTTGCAGTCGAAGCAACCACAAACCGTTTTAAGACTCACCCTACTCTAGGCGTATAATATCGCAAGCGTATACCGTATATTTTATATAAGTTATAACTTCATGCGTACCGTACCAAAATTTGGTCGCGAGAAACAAAGGACACTTTCGAAGTACCGGTACATTATTTTACACTTAGTAAAGACCGACTGTTGAATGGGCTGTGCGGAGTTATCATAAAAGTTGAAGCTTTTGTAGTAGTTTAAAACACACTTTGACTGGTAATAAACTAACTTTAATAAGCTTGTTTAGCAACTGCAATGGGCTACTGAACTACAGTTATGAATGTAGAATCTTGCATTTTTACATTAGCCTACTCGCAATTATAGTTTCTTTATAGCAAACTAAATATTTTGTTTTTTTTGACCAATTATAAAAAAATACAATATGCTTTAATCATTGATACAACCAGCGGAGACTAGAAAAGCAGAAGCTCCCTTGTTTAAGTCACATAAAAGATTTAAACGAGGACTAAACAAACGCAAAATCAATGGGGGTATCTAAAGTTAGGCCAATTGCATACGACTAGATTAGCGTTGACTTCATCCTTTTTGACCCAGTCTTTCTAGAGATATTCTACTTCAAACACGACGTTGGTGACTCTAATCTTAAAAATTTAAATAATTTTTATTGGCCACACTACCGTTGATAAGCATTAGCGTCTTAGCGACGCGGTAAAGTCTAGAACACCTAAAAAATGCAGTCAGAATCGACACGCTTGAGTGATTTTCCAATTTTAATTTTGTATGTTTATTCGAAAGTTTTGAGAATTCGTAACAAAGGCATTTTTTAATAAACAATATGCAACAATGAACGAGTTTTGTGAATTTAAATCAAGCAATTATCAAGAAATCACTCAAGCGTATTGATTCTGATTGCGTTTCTTTCGGTGTTCTAGACTCTTCCTAGCGACGCCTTTCCAGTTCTATCCTAAAGCAACGATTAGGTTACTGCATTGAGTCGTTTCGATTCGCAGTAATCAGCTAAATCTTGCCAGCACAATAGATACGAGCTGGAAAAAAGAGTAGATTGTACGATAGCCTTGATAACAAACGTTTAAGAACAAGCGAAAGTAACGCTAGTAGAGTTATTACAGTAACCTAGTAGGCCATTGTTTTCAACTTAGATGGAAAAGTTTATTCTAGGGTCACAAAATACAGCAAGCAAATATAATAGGCCTACTCAAGTATTGGTAGTCTTACTATCAGGTATGAATTTGTACTGTGTAGCCTTAGGCGTAGCCAGGGGGAGGGGGGCAGGGGGCCCGCCCCCCCCCAATTGAAATATTACCAATGATAAAAATGCCACAAAAAGACTATTGTTTCTTCAGTTTCAGTTTCTTTTAGCATCTTTGCGTGCAACGGTACACACGTACAACAGTAATTAACAATAATATTGATCCAGGCTGGCCCGGGCCCCCCAATTTAATTCTTGCCAACCAATTTAAATGGGCCCCCTACGATAATATTTAAATGGCCTCCAATTTAAATGGGCCCCCAACAATAATATTGATCCAGGGGATCCGGGCCCCCTTTTTGAATTACAGTAAACTTGTTTGCTCAACCACGTCTCCTAATTTAGACAATTTCGCACTTGAACTTTAGGTTTAAAGCCTTCTCTCTTAAAGGAGTTTTGAGTTACGTGCCAACACCAGGCCACGGCTTCTAATCTTCCATTCTACGATATCTTTGATCCCACAAAAAATTCCTCTTTTGAAGTTTCTGATGACGTCATTGAATGTGATTTGTGGTTTGGGGCCCCCCAATCAAAAATCCTGGCTACGCCTATGTGTGTAGCCTAGTATAAAAACTTTATTGCTAGACTAGGCTTAGTGCGTAGCGAAACGACTCAATGCAGCAATCGAATGGTTGCTTTAGGTTAGAACTGGGAAGGTGTCGTTAAGACGCTGTCACTAATGTTTATCAACGACAGGGTTGCCACTAAAAATTATTAAAACTATAACATTAGAGTCATCGACATCTTGTTTGAAGTAACATATCTCCGCAACGGATAGGTCAAAAAAGATGGAGTCAACATAAGATTGGCCTAACTCTAGATATAGGGCTTAGTGGACTTATCAAAATAAATTCATTCAAACTCTTCCAAATCTTAATGATTTACGTTAAAACCTCTATTTTAGCACCGCCTTTATTTGAGCGCCACCTCAATAAAAGCCACTATGTTGAAAAATAGAGCGCTACCCTCTAAGTGAACATCACCTTTATTGGAACTTTTGATTACTTCAACACTACAGTTAATAGAACTTCAATACATTTTTGATTACTTACCAGTAATCAGAGATGGGCAAGATCACCACCTTTTGGTGATCTTGAAGATTAAGATCAGATCATCCAAAAAATGTGATCTTGAAGAAGATTTTGAAAACAAGATCCGATTACGATCTTGATCTTCAAGATCACGATCTGATTTTGAAGATCAAGATCGTGCCCATGACTGCCTATGCGACTACAAGTACTGGCACTTTTACCACTACCATCACCTGTTGTTACAATATTAGTTCCTGGAGATTTTCCTAATTACCGGTAATCTGTTGATAGAGTGCAAAAAAATAGTGCTATTGTCGATAGGATGCTCCAAGCCTGCAAACATTCCGCTTTTAACGAAGCTGATTTGTGATTAATTTTTTCCTCAAGTTAGCAGGTTAGGTTCGCATCCTGCTATCCTGTCTGTTCCACGGCAAATGCCGATTACCTTCTCCAGTTTAGACTACATTCCACGTCGGAACCATAAAATAGCTTCAGAATTACACTTTACCTGGCCTCGGCAATGCTTACCCTACGCGACATTTAAAGATGAAAGTGATCTTGATCTTCACGATCAAAATCACACAAAAAATGTGATCATCAAGATCATCAAAATAATGTGATCTTGAAGATCAAAATCGCGCCCATGTCTGCCAGTAACCACCCAATATTCTTGTATATCATTTATGTTAAATTTTTTTTCTTTTTCGATGATTTAGAAGTTTTTTCTTCCTTAGATGTTAAATGTTAATATTGTTAGTTGTTTATTCTTATCATTAATAAAATTTATCTTCCCAAAATTCCGTCGAAAAACATAGCGCCATCCTCTAATTGAACACCACCTTTAATAGAACGTCACTATAGGAAAAGTGTTGAAAAATAGAGTCCCGAGCCGGTGAAATAAAGGTTTTACGGTACTAGCTTTTTGCGTGCTTGCAAAATGTCATCCAAACGGCGTTAAATAGCTATTTTTTTCCGAATAATTGCAAGAACTGCCCAGCGGCCGTGGTAACTTGTTTTCTCGCACGCAATTTTCACAACCAATAATTTCCAAATCGTTATTGCAGGTTTCTGAATAAACAATGTTGTAACAAAATAGAACTATTTCCGCGAAACCCTGCTTGACTGTGATAGAGTGCGTTTTCACTAATGGTTAAAATAAATAAACTGCAATTGGGTACTGGTTGCTTTTTGAAAATTTGTACCCCTCTTTAAAATTTCTGGGTGTGCCCATGAGGGCCACATTTTGGGAACTCCCAAATGTGCACCTCAATAATTGATTGTTAAACAGCTTAAGCAGGTATACGATGTTTTTTTGTTTTAAGTCACTATGCGGCCGATAAAATATATTTTTTGACATTGCTTGAAATTCCAAACCCTCCTGCGTGGCGCAGATGAAAATGTTTTTAATTGCTCTCTACGCTGGATAGCGAAAAGTTTTTTTGAGAATCTCATTTTTTAACATGCGTCGGTCGTTCAATGGGCTTTTTATTCAACAAGTTCCCATTTAGTTCTCTTTATTTTTTGCTACGTTATATGTTTTAAATTTATTCTTAAATTTTAAGCCAAAATAAGCCTTGTGTTCTTGCAAAATTGTTCTTGTAAAAAAACTGTGCTTCTATGAGCCAAAATTCTACCTCAAACAGAAAAAATATCAAAAGGGGTGAAGCATCCAGGCAATCCCGGTAGAAAGTTTTTTACTCTTATTTTGGGGCTACTGCGGTTTCAAAGATATTCAACAAATAAGTTTACAAAAAAACATCTCCCAAAAAAGTTTTTGGAAACCCTGAGTTTGTTCTTCTAGCCTGAATTTCCAGAAAGAAGGGGAGATTTAATAAAATTGTATTGGTCTCGTGATGTTACTGGAAGGGTAAATATTATTCGGCTTCTTTTTTCCCGGAAATTCAGGCTGAGAAAACAGATTTAGGGTTTCCAAAAACTTTTTAGGGGGATATCTTTTCATATTAGTTGAATATCTTTGCAACCGCAGCCTCAAAATGAGAACAAAAAAAAAAAAAAATAATATTTCAATTTTTTTTATTGTAAACCACTAGAATTGGCAGGATGCTTCACTCCTTTTAAAAGTGATTCCTGGATTGGTTGTCAAAATTCGTATGTCCTCCACTCAGGGGTGCCGAAACCCGGGGGGGATATATCCCCTCCAATAATTTGACTGTATCCCCCCCAATAATTTGACTCTGGTGTGCATCTGATTGCAGGTCTCCACTTGAATCATTATTGGTGAAGACCTTTTTTTTGGTCTTTACCTGAACTCGGGGAAAAAAGTGTTCCAGTTTTGGTGAAGACCTTTCTTTTTTGGTCTTGTCTTAATTTGCTCACCTGAAAAAAATCTTGCTCAAGGTTCATCCCCCCCAATGTTGAAAATAGGGCAAAATTGGGGTAAAATTGCAAATTATCCCCCCCAATACTCAACAAAGATTTGCACCCCTGCCTCCACTTAACGACACATCACTATAGAATTTAAAGAGAATAAACTCTCTTTTTCCGCGGGCACAAAATTGGTTTTAAATGCGATTGTTATCAAAACACAGAAGCCTATTCTGTGCCGGCAGAAAGTTTGGTTATTCTCTCCACGTTCTGCAGTGATGTGTCAATTAGGCGGCTAACAGAAAACGAATTTTAACCAAGGAAGAATAAATTTGTGTCACTTTAATCTTCGGAACTTACCAACAAATTAATGAAACTAAAAGTTTGGGCAAATGTTTTAAGAACAGCCACCCTCAAACCAAAATTTACTGGTTTTATCTGCATGTTTTCTTGATTCTGATTTTTCAGTACATTACTCAAAATTACATTTTGGCTAAATTAGCACGCATGTTTATGCTTTGTGTTGTGCCTGATAAATTTGTTTGTGTGTTTTTTGTTTTTTCGCGTTATTATGGACCTTTGTTGAGTCTGACACAAATAAATAATAATAATAATAATAATATTTAAAAAACACAAAAAACACATTTATGTTAACGCTGTTGCTTACCTCCAATCAAACTTTTAGATAACCTAATACATTCCTTGTTGCATCGCTAATTATTTAAGGTTGTACAAAACTGCATGCCTGATAAAGAATGCATATCGTTAATCATCATCTAAAAAACATTAAAATTTTATTTTTATTTATTCGATTCAGAATAGCATCATCATCGTTTATTCTTAAAAACTAAAAAATTAATTAAAAATATTTCTTATTTTGATTATGACGTCAAAACCATTCCAGTCAAAGTCACTTTTTGGGAATGTAATTGTGCAAGCGGTTCACCATATAATGCTGGTACGATTTTTTTGAGTATGCAAGTCTTTCAAAAGGCCGTTGAGAATTAGCTTGTACACAGGCGGCATCTTGCTTTCACCACATTGATCGAGACAGCAATTTGCTGTTTCATTGTACCTCTATCCGAGAAGACTTTCAGCAGAGTCAATGTCATGCTTTTATGACTATGCTGAAAGTCATGCTTAAATTTTGAACCGCCTCATTTGGCACAATTTTGCTTCCGTTTCCAGTTCGATCCTTTAAAAATGTCACGATTAAGTTTGCTTCAACTTCCTCACTCATGGAGCCAGGTTTGAAAAAATTATTTGTTTTTGCTTTAATTACAACGAATACATAATTATATAATAGTTACCATAGGCGTAGCAACGGGGGCCCAAGCCACGCCGCCCCCCTAATTGAAATGTCACCAATGGTAAAAATGTGACAACAAAGCCTTTTGTTTCTTCATTTTCAATTTCTTTCAGCATTTTCGCGTATAACAGTGATGAATTATCATATTAATATTGACGACCAGGGAACCGGGCCCCCTCAACATTAGTTTTGCAAACCAATTTAAATGGATAATCCAGGAGAAATTGAGGGTTTTTGTTCTAAAAGTTGCAACCTTAGGCCCTCATCTAGCCTTTTTGTGAACGTATAATGCCATAACCAGGCACAGATTTACCATATGGCACAGTGCCAACTACCAAGGGCCCTACCCTCAGAGGGTAAGACTTTTTTGGTCTTCACCTATGTTTGGCAGGAAGATGTAGCGAAAATCCCTAAAGTGCAAGGGGCCCCGCGCAATGTAAATCCGGCCCAGTCAATAACATGGTTAGTAGGAGTAACCATCCATTGCATAGTTTTTCAATAACAGTTCACCTCCACTTTACCAGTTTTTACGCGACAAAATACTTTTGAAAAAAATAAATAAGGTAAATGCTCATTGAACAAATTATTGAATTTGAATTCAGGGAAGACTGTGCCCTCGTACGATATTCCTACAACTAGATATTTTTATGACAAAGCAAAAATCTCCAAGGCAAATTTTCGAGTGGATAATAACTTACAGCTAAAATATTGCATAAGGCAATGTACCTTCCTTCCTCCTACCTGGGCTAAATTACTTACAAAATTTAACCCCAAAATGAAAGATTTTAAACGTGCTTTGGACTAGAAATTGTAAGTAAAAGGAGGATTGAACAAGTTTATTTTTTCGGTTGGTTTTCAAATGTTAAAAATCTAGTTCTTTCAGATGGCTCCAAAAACGTGCGAAATGTGATCCAATAGCTGTTTTATAAAAAAAGTCTCTCAGCGGCTGGGGCTCCGCCCCCAGACCATAGTCGTAGCATCGAAATGCCACCAATCATAAAAATGAGACAAAAAAGCGGTATTTTTCAGTTTCAGCTTCTTTTAATATCTTCGTGTACAACAGTACACGTACACAACGGTAATTAACAATAATGTTCACGATCAGGGGGCCCGGGTCCCCTTAATTCAATTTTGCCAACCAATTTAAATGTGTCACCCGGGTGAAATTAAAGGTTTTTGTCCTTAAAGTTACTATCTCAGACCCTCATCTAACCTTTTTAGGAACGTAATACAATAACCAAGCAGTAGTGGCCTTAGGAATGTGCAAAGTGTGCAAATGCACAGGGCCCCCCCCACTTCTGGGGGGCCCCCCATTTGACCTATTGCGCGCAGAAAAATTTGATTATGAAAAACTATAGCAAATTATGATAAAAAGTTTATGCATTTGTTTTAAGTGTCACTACATATGTACCCCCTCCCTCAAGATGCACTTGTTCCAAGTGTTATTACACATATCCCCCTTTCCAAGACAATATTACTTTTAACTTTTACAGTAAGTCAGATTTAGTAAACAGATAATAAAAATTTACTGGTAAAGTCAACTTACTACTCTTTTTTTTTTGCTTGCTACTGTTAGGCTACTCGGGTCATATGCGTAACCAGGGGAGGCCCAGGGGCCCCCCCCAATTGAAATGCTACCCATGATAAAAATGTCACAAAAAAGACTGTTGTTTCTTCTGCTTCAGTTTCTTTTAGCATCTTTGCATGCAACAGTACACCCGTACAGCAGTAATTAACAATTGTATTGAGCCAGGGGGCCCTGGCCCTCTAAATTTAATTTTTACCAACCAATTTAAATGGGCCCCCTACAATAATAATCAAATGGGCCCCCAACAACAATATTGATCCAGGGGGCCAGGGCCCCTTAATTTAATTTTTGCCAACCATTTTAAATGGGCCCCCTACAAGAATATTTATATGGCCCTCTAATTTATATGGGGCCCCAACAATAATACTATTTCAGGGGGCCATGGCTCCTTCAATTTAATGTTACCAACCAATTTAAACGTATAACCCGAGTGAAATTAAGCGTTTCTATCCTAAAAGTTGCTAACTGAGGTTCTCATCTAACCTTTTTATGAATGTAATGCAATAACCAGGGACAGATTTAACACATAGCACAGTGCCAGGGGCCCCGCACTCAGATAAGACTTTTTTGGTCTTCACCTGTATTTGGCGCGAAAGTATTGCAAAAATCTCAAAGTGCCAGGGGCCCAACTCAATGTAAATTCGACTCGGGCAATAACATGGTTTGTAGGCATAACTATCTATTGTACATTTTTCAATTACAATTCACCTCCACCTCGCCAGTTTTTATGCAACAAAATGCTTTTGAAAAAAATTGGCTTCAGTATGGGGAATGCTCATTGAACAAATTTTTGAATTGAGAGAGCCTGGGCCCGTGGCCGTATATGCACTCCTATAACTGGTTGTTTTCAAGACAAAACAATAATCTATAAAGAAAATAATTGACTGAATTGCTATTTACTGCTAAAATAGTGCAGGAGGGAATGTACTTTACTTCCCCCTACCTGGGCGAAATCACTAATAAAATTTAACCACAAAATGCAAGATTTTAAACGTGTTTTGGACTTAAATTGCAAGCAAAAGGAGGACTGAACAACTTCATTTTTTCAATTGGCTTTCAAATTTTAAAAATCTAGTACTTTCAAATGGCTCTGAAAATGTGCAAAATGTGATCCAATGGTATTAAAACTACTTTTTTTCCAAAAAATTACGAAAAATCAACCAGCGGCTGGGGGCTTCGCCCCCAGACCCCCATAACCTCGGGCGGCTGGAGGCTCCGCCCCCAGACCCTCGTCTGTGATACATTTGAATTACAGTACACTTCTTTACTTAAGTACCTCTCCCAATTTACACATTTTAACTAGGCTATTGGTTTAAGCTCTCTCCTTGAACGAGTTCCTAGTTACATGCCTACACAAGGCCACGACTTCTGATCTTCCATTCTGCGATATCTTTGCCCCACCAAAAAATTCCTCTTTCGAAGTTTATGATGACGTTATTGCATGTGATTTGTGGTTTTGCCCCCCCCCCCCAATCAAAAATCCTGGCTGTGCCTATGACTCAGGTAGTCGTTTTTCCACTAGTTTTTTTTTTTTTTTTCAACTGCTTTCAGCAACTGGCAGTAATAGGTTTTTGACTAACGTATACAGTATATCATATGCTAAGCAGCATAAAGCATTCAAACATTATTGCTAAGTACTCAAACATATTCTGTTATAACACCAGCATACTGAAAGCAATTGCTGAAAGTTTACGTTAATTTACTGCTATTAATTGAGCTGATGATCTAGATTTGAGGAACTTATGAACAAACATTTGATTTAATTAGGGCTGCAATAGCATTGGTCTTCTGGTCTTGTTATTTATGAAATACATTTTTGCGCTTAATTGCAAGTGCAGATAAAATATGGTAAAGTAGTGTGTAAAGAAAAGGCCCCCCCCATTTAATTTGCACAGGGGCCCCCCCTTTCCTAAGGCCACCACTGTAACCAAGGCCGGATTTACTATACGGCACAGTCCCAAGGGTTCCGCGCTGAGATGGTAACACTTTTTTTTGGTCTTCACCTATATTTGGTAGGAAGATGTTGCGAAAATCTCCACAGAGCCAGGGCCCCCAGGCAAAGTAAATCCAGCCCAGAAATAACGCGGTTAGTAAGCGTAACCATCTATTGTACCATTTTTCAACAATAATTCATCTCCACCTCGCCAGTTTTTACGCTCAAATACTTAACAAAAAAAAAATTAGTTAGCGGAAATGCTAATTGAACAAATTATTAAATTTTAATTGATGGGGCCTAGCTGGGCCTGCTGGCCGTACATGTACTCCTATAACTGGCAAATTTCATGACAAAATAAAACTCTCTAAGGAAAATCTTTGAGTGGATTAATATTTACTACTAAAATATTCCCCCTATACCTGGGCCAAATCAGGTTCAAAATTTAATATCAAACTGCAAGATTCTAACGTATTTTGGACTGAAATTGCACGTAAAAGGGTACTGTGAGTAGTCTTAAACTTGCAACGTTTTTGTCAAATGGATGCAACCCAATGCGGTCGATCGGCTCGGTTGCACAACCAATTGAGCTATTCTCCGGGTTGACTTATTAATCCATATATCCAGTTTCACTATTACTTGTGGCTACGTTGGAGCTGACGCTACATCATCCCCTTCCCTTTACGCTGGCGACGGCACATCCACGTCTCCAACCAGCGCAAGGGAGAGCGTCCACCACTCCAATGTCCTGTCGTGCTCGCCATTGTAACGTTTTGTGTCAAAAGGACGCGTCCCAATGCGGTCGACCGGCTCGGTTGAACAACCTATCGAGCCATTCTACGGGTTGACTTATTAATCCATATATCCAGTTTCACTTTTTACTTGTGGCTACGTTGGAGTTGACGCTACACACTATTTGCAGATGATACATGCTTAATTCTAGCCGATCCATCTCTTTAAAATCTTAAAACAAAAATTTCTGAAAAATTACAAAAAATCACTAATTGGGTAAACGCTAACAAATTAATGCTGAACTTTGCAAAATCTAATTTTATTTTAGTACCCCCCAAATCTAACGTTAATAAACTGCCGGATTTTTACAACTTTTTTGATGAAGTACAAGTTTCTATTGTTAATGAATCTAAGTACCTTGGAATATAGTAATGGACAAAGACATCATTTCTTTCTCATATTAAAAAACTAGAAAATAAACTTTTAAAAACAGTAGGTATTTTAAATAAAGTTAAACCGTTCCTGAACGCATCCACTCTGCTTCAATAAAATTGCATTACTCAATTTTCCATTCTTATCTTCATTTAAATCTTATCTGAAAAAATTAAATACTTTGCAAAACAAAGCTGTCAAAATACGTAATAGATGGAGGGAGGATCACGACGTGAAAGGGCTACCCCGTTTTACGCTAAACTGATAATTTAAAAAATTCAAGATATGTATTAATTAGAGCTAGCTTTATTCATGTTTAAATTTCAAGCAAAACTGCTGCCTTCCAGCTTCCTTGATTATTTCAAACTGACAAACGCGATTTATGCAAAGCAAACAACATCGTCTACAAATGACAATTATTTCTTCCTCGTTACAAAACGATGAAACTTCAAAGATCTATAAAATATCAAGGAGCTAAACTATGAAATTCTATTAGTAATGAGATCAAAAAAAAATCAACATCTGTTAAATTGTTTAAAAAAAATAACAAAGCGTTCCTATTAAACATTTATAATATTTAATTTATCCCAAATACATCGCTAATTTAACAAAAAAAGTAGTTGTTTTTTTGTTTTTTTTTAGCCCACAAAATTCAAATGGGTTACCGCTCTACTAGAAGACCGTTAAGGTCCCTTAGCGATTTTCCCAGTTACCTTGGTTAAACGGAACGTTACGTAACATTGTATGTATTTGCATAGCATTTTTTAAACTTTTTTTTCTATCTGTTTTTTGTAATGTCGGTGTTTGTTTTATTTCTCTGGTGAGGCAACTAAAACAAACTCGTTCGTTCGTTCGATTGAACAATTTAAAATTTTCAATTGGCTTTCAAATGTTAAAATCTATTCTTTCACATGGCTCTGAACACGTGCGAAATGTGTTCCGATGGCATTAAAATAGCTCTTTTTTTCCAAAAAATTACAAAAAATCGCCCTGCGGCTGGAGGCTTCGCCCTAAGACCCCCACAGCCTCCGGCGGCCGGGGGCTCTGTTTATACGTTTGAGTTACACTAGTTTGCTCAACCCGTCGTCCTAGTCAAACATTTGCTCTTATAGCTCTCAGCTTAAGCCGTCTCCTTTTAGCAAAATCCTGGTTAAGTGCCAATTACTGGCCACGGCTTCTGATCTTCTATTCTACCACACCTTTGCCCCACAAAAAAGTTCCTCTTTCGAAAATTTCTGATGACGTCATTGCATGTGATTTGTGGTTTGGGACCCCCTCCAATCAAAAAACCTGGCTACGCCTATGCCCCAGAACCCCCGTCTCAGTGGCGTTGCTAGGGGCAGAGGTGGAAACCAGTCGGGTCGAGATTCTTCGATCGGCCGATCAAGCCGGTTGAAAAACCGGTCAAATACTCCTTTCTGCTGGCTACTAAAAGACATCTAAGCACCAACCGAAATATACTTATATATTTCATCATAAATAAAAACTTTTTATAAAAAACAGTATTAACAAACCACATCTTTCGAAAACACTTGTTGAATGGTTTCAAGCTGTGACAAATATACACCACTTTGGGCCACGGCACAAAGCAAAAAAGTGCAAAATATACGTTAAAATCGCGTAATCAGATTCTAATAAAGCATGCATGTGGAAGAAGCTTGCGCTACCTAGCATTTTAGCATCATTTTAATCAGCTTAAGAGTAGAAGTGGCGCAGATTTCAGATTTTTTGGTACATGCTAAAATCTTGACGCTTTGAAAAGCTGTTTTTTAACT
This sequence comes from Trididemnum nubilum, assembly GCA_963965965.1. Taxonomy (NCBI): domain Eukaryota; kingdom Metazoa; phylum Chordata; class Ascidiacea; order Aplousobranchia; family Didemnidae; genus Trididemnum; species Trididemnum nubilum. Next base: position 36,228,888 of record OZ014472.1, on the reverse strand, counting down.
TAAATTTACCACCCACTACAGTGGGAAAGAAAGACATAGCTCTTATTTTTTTATACCTAACTAGCCATGGCTTGTTCTGAAGTAGCAGCATTTCTACAAACTGCTGGGGCACATTATATTTCGAATGTTTTCTAGCCAATGTCATAACAGTTTAGTGTTTTCAATGAAAATAACGGACGCGTTGCGTTCATCGGGATAGTTATTCATAACCACTTCGTACTACCGATGAGTTTATTTATTGGTTTGACGTTTCGCTTCCCAAACCGGGAAGCTTCTTCAGAACAATTTTCGGCAGTGCTGCCTTTGGCTTTGCAGTAACAAAAAGATAAATGAGAAAAAAATAACTGCAGAAAATAGGTAACATTAAAAACATACGAACATCAAAATAGTTGTACTACTATACCCAAAAACATTAAAATGATGGACCAATGACATTATATACCGGTAATATTGAAAAATTATGTCACTAACAGTGTGAAAAAAATTAATGATATTCATAACAACTAGGCTGCTTCACCAACAGTTTGAGAAAGTATGAAAAGGATCTACTGCAAAACATTAGGTACTGGAAAAGGTTTTTTGCTCCACCGAGATTTATATACGGACGGAACAATAAATATACATCTCTGTGGAGCAAAAAACCTTTTCCAGTACGTAATGTGTTGCAATAGATCCTTTTCATACTTTCTCAAACTGTCAGTGAAGCAGCCTAGTTGTTATGAATATTATTAATTTTTTTCACGCTGTTAGTGACATAATTTTCAGTATTATATAATGTCATTGCTCCATCATTTTAATGTTTTTGGGTATAGTAGTACAAGTATTGTGATGTTCATATGTTATTACAGTTACCTATCTTCTGCTGTTATTTTTTCTCATTTATCTTTTTGTAACTGCAAAGGCAGCACTGCCGAAAAAAAGTTTAGTGTTTGCTACTCGGCAAATTGCAAATAATTAATCAGTCACCAATAGCTTAAATATCGTAACTTCATTTTTGGCCTTTCGCAAACTATCATTAGAAAGAACGTCTAATAATTTAGCTTGTGCTCTCCAGTGCTTTTTATGCCTATTTTGTGCACGTTTTGCGCTGCTCAAAACAGGTCTTTCAAACCGAAACTTAACCAAAAAAGGTCTTAAAATTGAGTCATTTTTGCAAAAAATGCAAAATTTGTTTACGTTTTTTTTCTGAGACCCCCGTTTAAAGTCACAAATTTTAACCTCACCCATGCCCCCCCCATTTTGAAAATTTTTCATTAAATACATTGAATAGTGAAGAAAAACCTTCTGTCAAAAAACCGGTTGACCGGGCGGTCAGAAACCGGTCGACCGCCCGGTCAACCGGCGATGATTTTGAAATTTACCATTCGGGTCGGGTCGAGAAAATCCTGACCGGTTCCATCTCTGGTTAGGGGAGGTGGCGGCCCATCCCGGGTGTCACCATTTTATGATGTAAAATCATAATCCGGCCGAAAAATCCACTAATCTATGGTGAAGACTTTTTTGTTTGGTTTCCATCCGCATTTGGACATAATTTTCACCTAAGGCAGTCACGGCTTCGGAAGCGTCAAACGATAAAGGGTGACACCACGAAACCCAGTTCCGGGTGTCACCGCAAAATCCCGCCCCAGTTGCCACCTAAGCAAACTAGCAACGCGTCTGGCAGTAGCGTAGCCAGGAGGGAGCTGGGGGGGGGGTACAGTACCCCCCATTGGCATGCATAGTATGGAAAATACCACGTTTTTAGCATTTTTGAGCCTGATTTCTGCAGTGGAATGAAAATTAGCCCCCCCCCACCGGCATTTCCAAGTTGAGGTTACGAACATGTTTTTCTTTGTATTTGGTCTCTTAGTGTATTGGGACATTGAAACCAGGCTTGGAAGAATTATAACTGTAATTGACAAAATTGTAATTAATTACACGATTTTGGTGTTATTGTAATTGTAATTAAACATTTTCAAAAGCCGGTAATTGTAATTTAAAAATTTTCTGCCTATTTTCAATTACAATTACTCTATTATTCACCAAGATATAGATGATAAAATGTGTTTGAATAACATCAATTTTGCTCCGGTTGCAAATCGAAATCGATATTTTCAACCGGTTGTAATCACATCTGATATCACAAACCGAACTTCAAAGTAGGTTTGGGATAGTTAGAGTTAGTTTTAGAGATAGGGTTAATCATATTCATAACCTAAACTTAGCACCTACTCTAATCATAACTAGCACTAACTCTAAGCCTAAAATAGAATAGGCCTATGACGTCAGATGTGACTGTAACCGGTGGTAACTTTTGATTGCGAGGGACCCAAACTACAAATTACATTCAATAACGTCATCAGAAATTTTCAAAAGAGGGTCTTTTGTGGGGCAAAGATGTCGTAGAATGGAAGATCTAAAGCCGTGGCCTGTTGTTGACAATTAACCATGATTTTGCTAAAGCTAGAGGTAACGTACTAGTTAAAAAGTGAAAATGTCTAACTGGAGACGTGTTGAGTAAGCTACTGTAATTGAAACGTATCACAGACGAGGGTCTGGGGCCGCCGAAAGCTTATAGGGGTTTGGGGGGCGAAGCCCATGGCCGTTGGGCGATTTTTTGTAGTTTTTTGAAATAAAAAGCTTTTTTAATGCCGTTGGATCACATTGCGCACGTGTTCAGAGCCATTTGAAAGAACTAGATTTTAACATCTAAAGGCCAATTGAAAAAATTAAATTGTTCAATCGTCCTTTTACTTGTAATTTAAGTCCAAAACACATTAAAAATCTTGCAATATGCTGTTGAATTTAATTGTAAGTTATTTATTTTGCTCAGATATGGGGAAGTAAGAAACATTGCCTCCTGAAATATTTTAGCTGTAAATAATAATTCACTCAAAGATTTTCCTTAGAGATTTTTGTTTTGTCGTGAAATTAACCATTTATAGAAGTACATGTACGGCCAGGGGGCCCAGCTAGGCCCCATCAATTGAAATTCAATAATTTGTTCAATTAGCATTTCCGTTAGCTAATTTTTTTTGTTAAGTATTTGTGCGTAAAAACTAGCGAGGTGGAGATGATTGTTATTAAAAAATGGTACAATAGATGGTTACGCTTACTAAACGTGTTATTCCTGGGTCGGATTTACACTGCACGTTGCCCCTGGTACTTTGGGGATTTTCGCAACATTATTCTGCTAAATATAGGTGAAGATAAAAAAAAGTCGTACCATCTGAACGTGGGGCCGTGGCATTGTGCCATATGGTAAATCTGGCCCTGGTAATTGCATTACGTTCATTAAAAGGTTAGATGAGGGCCTATGTAGAATTTAGTAATTCTTGGCTGTCTGTCGGATCTCAAAAACCTTTTCACGCGTCTTTAAGCAATTCAAACTTGTATTGATATCCAGAAACAATCAGTTACGAAGACGTAGATGTATGCTAAAACGTAGACGTATGCTCAGACGGTTTTCTGTGAAGAACACAAACATTCAGGATGTCGAACAGTTTAAAGACATGTAAATTACACTAATTAGCTGCGACGTACGTCAAATCAAAAACTTCAGATTTAAACAGTAACCAACTTAACGTTCAAATGCACAAATCATTCAATTAAAACACATTGTCAACTAAATTTATATCAACATAGTTTATCGTGAATATACTGTAAATTATATCAGTAACAGTCCATGCCAAACTTTAGATAGTCGTCAATTTAGAACAAATCAATTTACCAGTTTATGATCGGTCTGCAGCCAAGAATTTCGGGACGTTACAGACAAAAGGTCGCGGGTATAACACTGCAAATAAACACCGAAAATTAACAACTTAACACATTATCGGTTATTCAATTTACTCGAGATTAATTAATTAATTCAACGTCAAAGCTACTTCGGGCATTCAAAGAACAGTAACTCAAAGAAAGGCATTTAAATATGCATTAATTTTAGCCATCAAAATATTAACTAACTTCCAGTTAGCACTGAGTCTGAATTACCAAAAATTAAAACAGTAAACTTTAAACACAAAATACGAAGCACAATTATACCGGTCAAGTTTGATTACAAATTTTTCCATAAACGACCTTGCAAATTTAGGATATTCCATAGCAAATTTCAAATTCAGTTTACAATCATAAAATAAAGCAGCCGAACCAAACACTCCTTTCGGTATCACATTGTTTACCAAAAAAAAACTAGAAAGTGATTTTACAAGGTTTAGCTGAGTCAAAATGAGAGAAAAAGGCGTCCATGGGACAAGACCTATCAAACTTATAAAAGAAACTCGCGTTAGAGAACAGCTGTAGTTTGAATGATGGATGATGCTGTTTTCGAGAAAAAGCGAAAACTGATATCTTAAATGAGTTTCCATACGCATCATAGAACGCTCGACTGTACTAATTAAGCGAAACACAAAACGGCAGAAAACAAACACAGTTTGGGAGGCCTGAAAATTCTACACTAAGGTAGAAACTTTCAGAACAAAACTCCTTAATTTCACCCGGGTTATACATTTCAATCGGTTGGCAAAATCAAATCGAGGGGGCCCGGGCCCTATGGTCATCAATATTATTGTTAATTGGAACCGACGCTCGCGTCGCGCATTCCTTTGTTTTTACTCGGCCATTTTCCAACTAACGAGGCGAAATTTCAGACTTTTGCTTATAACTCGAGAACGGTTTGGTCTAGCTACATGAAATTTGGACAGCAGTTTGAGATTAATGAGTTGTATGTTAGTACCAAATTTCGAGGCAATCGGTCTCTTGACTTTGGTTTTAGAACCTGAAAACCGCCCCGCAAGTTTGGCGTAAAAAGCGGTCTCAGTCAAAACCGGCTTAAGTATGGCAAAAAATATTTCATAGGGTTGTATGTCTTAAGATACCCCTTCATCCCAACCAACCCACTTTTGGCTGCGATGAGGTTTATTTCTTTTTTTTCCTTTTTTTTCTTCCTAATTTTTGTACGCTCTTCTCCTAAACCACAAAACATCGAAATCTAATTTTTGTATAAAGTTGTTGAGCTGCAAACGCAATTTTTTCTCTCGAAATATTTTGGGGCAACTCCACCGGGACCCCCCAAATGGGTCCTCAAAAAATCAATTTTTTGAACGGCTCAAGCTAGAGTGCTAGTTTTTTTGATATCAGTAGATATTTAACAGACAAATATTTTGACATGGTTTGGGAGTGCCACCCTCCCGAGGACCCCACCAAATGGACCCCCCAAAAAATCAATTTTTTGAACGGCTTAAGTTAGAGTGCCAGTGCTTCATGATATCAGTAGATATTTAACAGACAAATATTTTGACACAGTTTGGGGCCGCCACGCCCCCGGCGACTCCCCAAATGGACCCCCAAAAATCAATTTTTTCTACGGCTTAACTTAGGGTGCCAGTGCTTTTGATATCAGCAGATATTTAACAAACAAATATTTTGACATAGTTTGGGGGTGCCACACCCCCAGAGACTCCCCCAAATATCAAGGTTTTGAATGGCTCAACTTAGGATCCAATTTGTTTTGATATCAGGAGATATTTAAATGACAAATATTTTGACATAGTTTGGGGGTGCCACATCCCCCAGTGACCCCCCTAAATGGACCCCCAAAAATCAATTTTTTCTACGGCTCAACTTAGGGTGCCAGTGTTTTATGATATCAGCAGATATGTAACAGACAAATATTTTGGCGTAGTTCGGGGGTGCCACTTCCCCGGCGACTCCCCCAAATGAACCCAAAAATCAATTTTTTGAACGGCCCAAGCTAGGGTGCCAGAGTTTTATGATATTAGGAGATATTTAGTGACAAATATTTTGACTCTAGTGCTCTGGAAGTTCCATAATCAGATATTTTTGAATAATTGCTGATTTTACCGAAGACGAAAAGTACTTTTGAGCGTCACAGCATTAGCTACGCGTCGGTCGTTCACTGGGTTTGCAGGCAAACTCCCATCTAGTTAATTTTGTACGCCTGTACTGTTGTATGCAATGATGCCAAAAGAAACTGAAAATAAAGAAAGAAGACTTTTTTGTCACATTTTTATCATTGGTGGCATTTCGATTGGAGGGGAGGGCCGGGCCTCCTGACCCCACTGGCTACGCCTATGATTGTAACTTCAATGGTATTTGTGGTATTAAGATTTTGTATGCTGTTTTGTTTGTTTGCCCTTGTGTGCATGTCAAAGCGACACTAATCGTTCTATTTTAAATGATCATGCCAAATGTTATATTGTTGGTGAAAGTTAAAATAATGTTAAATAATAGTTGTAACTTGAAGTTGTAACGTGCAAAATTTCAACTTTTTTACAATTTTTTATTGTGCTAAAACTTATTTTCTTTTGCACAAATAATTGCGGTATAATACCATGGTTTAGCTAACAGAGGTGTAGTCGAGGACACAAGGCTCGAGGCCAAGGACAGCCCTTCCGAGGACAGACCCTCTCGAGGCCAAGGACAGGAATGCTCGAGGCCAAGGCCAAGGACACAGGCGTAAGTGTTCTCCAAGAAAAAAAGTAATCAAAATTTTTTTCAGGCGATCTAAAAAAACGGTCTTCAAAAATTTTTTTCAGGCGATCTCCAAAAGAAGAAAACAAAAAAGGTCTTCGCAAATTTTCCGCGAGGTTTTTGGCGTTTTCCCACATAATTTAAAAATAAACAAATCCCTACTATTGTAAAAACCGATGCAAATGCTCGTCACACTATATTGGGATCCTTCCATATAAACCTTCGAGGAGTGGATCTGCTAGCGTATTGTGTCAATACAGACCTGAATTTCTGTAATGTAGGTAATAATCCAATATTCAGAACTAAAACGCGTGAAGAGGTTCTAAACTTAACCTTAGTGAACCGGTGTGCGAGGGACCGAGTAGTAAGGCTGGCATGTTAGCAACGTGCTATCATTCGCGGATCACATGTACGTATATTAGGTTCCAGGTTAAAAGCAGAATCCAAAACCAGACTAAAATGTTTCGAAATGTTCGTCGCACGAGCTGGAACAAGTATGTAGACGAACTCAAATAAAAATCAGATAAACGGATTTTACCACCAGTACCTTCATCAAAAGAAGACAATGATGTGCTGCCAAGCTAGGATCATTTAGTAATAACTAAATCATATGAAGCTGCTTGCCCTATGCAAAAGTTGCTTCGTAAGAAAGATAACATTTGGTGGAATTCTAAGCTCGCAAGCCTTCGAAGAGAGGCTCGCCGAGCTTGGAGAAAAGCCATTAAAACAAAACAAGAAAAAGATTGGAAGGCTCAAAAGCTCGACCTATCCTACATCAAAAAAATATCAGAAGAGCAAAGCGCGATTCATGGCATAGTTTTGTAGAGAGCATGAATAGTCAAACACCAACGGCTCGGCTTGTGAAGATTATAAAAATTATTCGAAGCAATGAAATGGTGCGTGGTAGCGACGTAATTAAACACAACCTAGAATTCACGAAGTCTCCACTAGAAACTTTAAACTATCTGCTCGATATCTCATCACCAGGTAGCCAGCAGACAGAAAATCTTGCAACCAGGTACAGTTTAGCGGATAATCCATTCATGAGACCTGAAGACACTGAACTGATTGCAAACATGTATTCATTCGAGAGTATATGGATACAGCTATTAACGAATTTCAACCATTCAAAGCTCCAGGACCAGATGGGCTCTATCCTATACTGTTACACAAAGGTTGGAATCAACTGAAAGGATATTACCATGTCATTTTTCAAGCATGCCTGAGACACAGCTATGAGCCATCGGCATGGAAAGAATGCACACGTATATTTCTCTCTGAACCCGGAAAGGAAAGCTATTTTGAAGCTAAATCCTTCCGTATGATCACTTTAACTTCTTTCCAACTGAAATGGTTGTTGGAAAGACTAATTGTGTATAACTGTATCATATGAAGATACTAACGTACAGGAAAGGCTTTCCGCATTGCAGTACGGATTTCGCGCAGGTGTTTCCATGGAAATTGCTTTGCATGACTTTATTCGCCGTGTAGAGCGTTGACTTGTTAGCAGGCGCGTAGCCAGAATTTCGAAAAGGGGGGGGGGGGGGGCGTTTTTGAAAGAGTGAGACAACTGGATGCGACCTTGACCAGAATTTTCATTGCTCTTGATTCAGATTCAAACGGTTTATCCGAAATTGAGACGAATTTTTCGGCCGAAATCGGAAATTCGAACGGTTTTTCGGCCCACAAACAAGTGATCTCAAAAAAAAAGGTCTTCACCGAAATTGAGACAGATTTTTCGCCCGAAATCGGATATTCGAACGGTTTTTCGGCCCAAAGAATGCTATCAGATCTGAAAGTATTGTTGTGCTGGTGGATAGTCAGGCAGCTATTAAATCACTCTTAAAGTGCACTGTAGCATCAATTGCAGAGCTCAACTGCATTACAAACCTTAATCAGTTGGGTAAACCAAACCACGTCAGCATTGCCTGGATTCCTGCTCATGCAGGGGTACATGGTAGTTAGTGAAGTGGCAGACTATCTAGCCAAACCAGGATCTAAATCAAAAATGCATGGTCCTTAACCTTTTATTACAGTCCCGTATGCCAGTTGTGTTAGCACGGTTAAGGACTGATTTACAGATAGATGGAAATCTATGTAGAATAAACGGAAAGACTGCTTGAGGATGAAGGAGTCTGTTGGTTGGACGTTTTTACGACTAACTATACGTCTCCTTAATCTTAAGAGACCTCAATTAAATTGAGCAGTGCAAGTTTTAACTGGGCATTGCAATCTAGAGTGGCACAAGAAAACTGCAGGTCATGCTGAGTCTTCTTTGTGTCCAAGATGTAGCCTAGACTCTAGAGGAAGAAACACCAAATTATCATGTTGGCAATCGCAAGCTTTACCCAGATGTTCGTGTTAAATATTTTGGAATCGCCAAAACCACACTGTTCACGATGTGGTAACGAAATATAATATTAACAAACTGGCCACGGACCGTACTTAAAGGAAGCTGAAAGGCTTTTTGAGTTCGACTAGTAAGTAGTAACCAACAAAATTACTGCAACTGAGCAGCTACAGTTGCAATGGGCCTAAATGAGGCCTATGCAATGTGTAGGTGGACTTTACCTAACGATAGCAGATCCGCTTGCATCGCTGCCCATTGATAATAATAATATTACATAATTATAACGATTCAAATAATAGTGCTGTCCTCGAGCCGAGGACAAGGCAATTTTCGAGGACTGGAGGCTTCGAGGCCAAGGACTTCAAAATGTGTCCTTCAAACTCAATCTCTGATAGCTAAAACCATAATGTTGCTGGAAGCGATATGAATTCAAAAACATACTTGGCAATTACTTACAAATGAAATTATGTATAGCAAAAATTAAAGTTAAAAAAAAACTAGAAGGGAGTTTGCCTGCAAACCCAGTGAACAACCGACGCGTAGTTAATGCTGTGACGCTCAAAAGTACTTTTCGTTTACCGTAAAATCAGCAATTATTCAAAAATATTTGATTACGGAACTTCCAGAAAAGTAGAAATCCCAAACAATGTAAAAAAATATCAACGTCATGGTCTCTGATTCTAAAAAAAATAACACGTCAGGTTAAACCAGCGTTTCTCAAAGCATGGATTGCGACCCAAATGTAGGTTGAACAAATAGAAAAATTTTAATAGTGCAGTGAAAATCCTATCATATCAAATTATGTGCTAAACCAACATCTTAAGTGATTAACAACAATCTGTTTGTTATAGCTTCCACCATCAGTACTATAAATACATATATTGTAGCTCAAGCGTAAGTTCAAAATGCGTACAAAGTTATCGTGTAATGTCTAGTACATATCATTTACATAAGACATTCTGCATTGTATTGGTCCCAGATCTATGTTTTTGCCTTAATAACAACAATTCTAAACTTCTATCTCGAACAGCCGACTATTTGTATTTTAATTCTTTGTCTTATAAATATCTACTAAAAAACTGTTTTAGCTTAAATGAAAAGTAAAGATTTGGGGAATCTATGTATTTGGGGGGTTCCTGGGGAAGGGTGTTAGTGTTACCTTTTAACCATACCAAAATATTTATTTTTTAGAGACTTAAATTTTAAAAACAATTAGCTCTCTAACAAGTGATTTAAAGAAATTGATTTAGGAGTGGTCCAATTTTTGGTTTCCCGAGGAAATGGTACCCTTAAACTATGTCAAAATATTTGTTTAATACTTAATAATATTAAAAACAGTTAGCTTCCCAGCTTTAGCCATTCGAAAAATTGAATTTTGGTGGGTTTATTTGGGGGAGGGGAGTTCTTGGAGAGGTACCTCCAAACTATGTCAAAATATTTGTTCGTTAAAAATCTGCTGATATCATAAAACACTGGCACCCTAAGTTGAGCCGTTCAAAAAATTAATTTTTGGGGGGTCCATTTGGGGGAGTCCCCGGGGGCGTGGCAGCCCCAAACTATGTCCAAACATTTGTTTGTTAAGTATCTGCACTGCTAATATCAAAGCAGACTGGCATCCTAAGTTAAGCCGTACAAAAAGTTAATTTTTGGGGGGTCCGTTTGAGGAGTCCCTGGGGGGAGTGGCATCCCCAAACTATGTCAAAATATTTGTCTGTTAAGTATCTGCTGATCAGAGGTGAAGTCCTCGAGGACACATTTTGAAGTCCTTGGCCTTGGCTTCGAAGCCTTAAATTCTCGAAAATTGCCCTGTCCTCGGCTCGAGGACAGCACTATTTTTTGAACCGTTGAAATTTTTTTGGAAAACGCCAGAAACCTTGCAGAAAATCAGCAAAGACCTTTTTTTTTGGTTTCCTCAACAGTGGCGTCGCTAAGGATGGTGACACCCGAGGCGGAGTTTCGTGGTGTCACCCTTCATAGGTTATATTTTAAAGAATGTATAGTAGGTAGTGTATATTAATGTATAGTAGGCCGCAAAAGGTTATATTTTAAAGATGGTGGTGCTACTTCATTACTGTAAATAGCGGTTGTTATTTGGCTAGCTCAATAACTTCTCATTGTAAGATTCTACAACTTGAAAACATGCGCGTTTAATATCACATCGCATGTTTAATATCTGGCGAGTAACCAGAAATCTGCAGTGGGGAGGGGCTCTTTCTGGGTCTGGAAGCTCCGCCTTATCTGCCGGATACCATTAGGGGTCTGGGTGCGGAGCTTCCAGCGCTTAAAAAAATTTATTTTTTTTTGCAAAAATAACTTAATTTTAGCATTATTTTGATAAAAGTTAATGCTTGTAAAATCTGGCTTCAGGGAGAACTCTGGAGGCTTAAAAATTAGCAGTGCAAAAACATGATTAGACTCAGGCACGTAGCCAGAAATCTGCAATGGGGGGGGGGCTTTTTCGGGGGTCTAGGGGCGGAGCCCCCAGCGCTCGAAAATTTTGTCTATTTGTGACAAAGCTAACTTAATTTTAGGCCTATTTTGATAAAACTTAATGCTATTGAAACGTTGCATACAAATTAGCAGTGTAAAAACATGATAATACTAGTTACAAAAATGAGCTATAAGGGTGGTAGCTATTGCCAGAATTTTAGTTCTCTTATTTACAAGCTGATAAATCATAAAATCCTATACTAGAGTTCAACAAAACTCTGAAGGAGTAGTCTTTTTCGTCTATATTTTATAGAGAAAGATATTATTAGGGGGCTTATGGAAGGAAGTTTGAGAGAAGTTATTGGTAATTGACTGATACGGAATAGCCCCTCTCCTCTATTTTTCATCTTATATTTCATTTTTTGATAAAACCTATGTTTAGGGATGTAGCCTATAGAAACAACAGCATTTTTCGATAAGCGATCAAATCAAAAGACAATTTTTGGCCATTTTCAAAGTTTTTTTTTCTGATTTATGAGTTTTGTTTTTGATAGATTAGCTCTTCCTCGTAAATAAATGTTTCAACACAAGCTTTAAATCATTTTTTGAGTCTATTCCAATGCAAAAAATGGTCTCAGAAGAGCTAAAAACGTGGTATTTTCTTTATTCCGCATTTTGACCGGCTGGCCAATGGGGGCGAGAGAAAGGCTGTATTCTCCTCTAGCAACGCTACAGGTTCAATAAAACTCACAAGGAGTAATCCATATCGTCTATATTTAATAGAGAACGATGATTGGGGAGGGGGGCTAATGGAACGATATTGGATTTGAAGTACTTGGTAATTAACTAATACTGAATAGCCACCCCCTTCCATAATCCTGAGCTTAGATATTTTTTCATGAAACCTACATTCAGCATGTTTCAACAAGCGATCAAATGTAATTGCTTATTTGGCAATTTTTAAAGGTTTTTACTAATTTGTGAGTTATATTTCTACAAATTATCGCTCACCCCTTTAAATAATTTTTTCAAAAGGGGCTTTAAATCATTTTTTAGTTAATTTTAGAGTTCTAAGCATTTCCAATGATATTAAACATATTGTTGTTTTCTTTTCTGTTTGACTGGTATTACAAAATGGTGTCACCCAAAAATGGTGACACCTGGGGCGGGCCGCCCCCCCTCCCTAGCGACGCCACTGTTCCTTAAGTAGAGATCGCCTGAAAAAAAATTTTTTGAAGACCTTTTTCGCTTGAAAAAAATTTTTGAAG